>CANIUD010000252.1:235000-703792 GCA_947470075.1 Closterium sp. Yama58-4
GGATCACAACGTCACCACGCATTCCGAGCACAAGCAAAAGGCCACAGGGCCAGTTCACATGCAGAGATATATATGCAGCAATAACAGTATAGTGATGGCTACCTAGCAAGAGCCAGCATGCAGGTATATATATAGATCACAGTACAAGCAGAGACTACAGCAAGTGTGGAAACGTAGGCACAAGGCCCAACAGAGTACAAAAGCGCTGATGATCACCAGACGGAAGTGCCTTGGTGAATATATCAGCAGTGTTGGCCCGAGTGGCCACGTGGCGAAGACGAAGCTGGCCTCGCTGCTGCAACTCTCGAGCCAGGAAGTAACGCAGAGCAATGTGCTTCGTTCTGTGCTCCAGTCTGTGCTCCTCACACAAGGCAATGGCGGCCTTGTTGTCGACGTACAGCACTGGAGGAGAACGAGGCTGCTCTCCCAAGTCAGTCAGCAGGTAGGTGAGCCAGCGTAACTCCTGTGCAGCCATGGCTGTGGCGTAGATCTCAGCCTCACAACTGGAGCTGAGAACTGAAGACGAACGTGTAGAACGCCACGAAACTGAACCAGAGCCAAGGCTGAAGGTGTAACCCTGTGACGACCGCTGAGTAGCCTGGTCGTCAACCCAAGAAGCGTCTGAGTGTCCAGTGAGGACAACTGGGCTCGTCCCTCCAAGCACTAGCCCCATGCCTGATGTGCTGCACAAGTAGCGCAGTACCCTCTTAGCAGCAGCCATGTGCTCAGGTCGGTGCCGACCAGGAGCCACGTAGCGAGCCAGAAGACCAAGAGGGTACGCGAGGTCAGGTCGAGTGCAAGTCATCAGGTACATGAGGCAGCCGACTAGCTCTGGGTAAGGACCACTCGGCTCTACGGACTCGTCCGAAGGTGGAGCTGAGAGCGTGTGACCTGTAGCCAGAGGAGTGGCCTGTGCTGAAGACCAGGTGAAGCCGAAGCGCTGAAGGACCTGCTGCACCATGTGTGACTGAGTCAAGGTGATGGTGCGACGTGCTCTGTCTCGGGTGATCTGCAAGCCAAGGTAGCTGCGCAGCTCACCCAAGTCTGTGCACGTGTGTCTCTTCTGCAGCTCCGACTTCACGTGGGCGAGAGCCTCAGTGTCAGCAGTGGCAAAAACCAAGTCGTCGACGTACACGAGGATGTAGAACGGCGGCAGGGAAGTGTCGGTGCGCAGAAACAGCGACGGGTCAGCAGTAGAAGGCGCAAACCCAAGAGCCGCAAGCGTAGTCCTCAGTGTGTCGTGCCACTCACGTGGTGCCTGGCGGAGACCGTAGACCGGCCGCCGGAGGCTCCACTGGGTACCAGGAGGGAACGACCCAGTGAAGCCCGGGGGGCGACGCAGCCAGATCTCCTCGTGCAGGCTACCCTGCAAGAAAGCTGTGCTGAAGTCAAGAGAGTGAAGCTCGTAGTCACGGTGAGCAGCAACGTGCAGCAGCACCCGAAGAGTGGTCATCTTCGGTGTGGGGGAGAAGGTCTGGAAGAAGTCAACTCCCTCTCGCTGACTGAAGCCTCGAGCCACGTAACGCGCCTTGAAGACAGGCGGAGAACCCGGCGGCCGCTTCACCCTGAAAATCCACATGCCACTGACGATGTTCGCCCCAGGTGGGGGAACCTCGTCAACGTAGGTGCCTGTGGACTTCCAGGAAGCCATCTCTGCGTCCATGGCTGCCTGCCACTGAGAGGAGTAGGGACCCTCTATCGCCTCTGCGTAAGAGCGCGGAGTCGGGATGTCTGGTGCATCCGGGTCTCCCTCAGGGGCAAGTAGCGAGGACACAAGATGAGGTAAAGCAGCAGCAAGACACTGGAACTCCTCCTGCCTGTCCTCAAGGACGTCCGTGCTAAGAGCACACTCACCCCCGACGGACGGAGGACAGACAGACTCAGACTCAGCAACAAGACTAGCGGCGTAGTCTAGACGACAGGCAGCAGCAAAGTCAACAAGCTCAGCGACCAAGGCAGACGCAGCAGTAGACTCAAACAACGGGTCAGTGACAACAGTGGCTAGAAGACGCGTGACAGTAGGGTGCTCAGTACGAAACCGGTCAGACTCAGGGTCCGGAACGGCAGGCAGAGAGGACGCAAGGGGAGACGGCAGAGGAACAGGCTGTGGAGCAGAGGAAGGACGACGGACAACAAGGTGTGCGCTGGGGACAGCCGGCTGACGCGCACGAGCGACACGACGAACGGTACGACCAGGACGAACAGGCGAGACAGGACGCGACGCAGGCTCACGACGCGTAGCAGGACTGCCTGTCTGCTCAGTGTAAGGAGAGGGAGCAGGTAGCGGTGAGCCAGTCTGTAACGGAAGACCAGTGGACGACGGGAGAGTAACAACCTGACGAAGAGCAGAGTCAGGCGGCGGCAGAGACGACGAAGACGGCGGAGCGAAGAACAGTCGTGTCGGCGCAGCTGCACCAGTACCGGCAGCTCCAGCAGCTCCAGTGCCTCCAGCAGCTCCAGTACCTCCAACAGCTCCCGTACCTCCAGCAGCTCCAGAAGCTCCAGTCCCAGAGCCGACACCCCCAGTCCCAGGGTCTCCAACCTCTGTGTCTCCAGCAGCAGCACCCCCAGAACCAGCACCTCCAGTCCCAGGGTCTCCAGCCTCAGTGTCTCTAGCACGAGCACCTCCAGAACCAGCGACTCCAGCACCTCCAGTAGACAAAGGACCAGCACCACTCCTAGCTCCAGCAGCGCGACGCTGACGGCGACCGTACCAGTCCTGCAGCTGCTGTGGGGTGAGAGGCACACGTGGACGAAGGCGGCTACTCCAAGGAGACCGCGCAACAGCAGACTCAGAACCCTCAGCGCCCGCACCCCCAACGGCTCCAGAACCTCCGGTGTCAGTACCCTCAGCACCAGTACCTCCAGCGGCTCCAGAACCTCCAGCGCGAGCACCCTCAGCAGCTCCAGAACCTCCAGCTCCAGCGCCACCAGTACTAGGCCCTCCAGCAGCTCCCGAACCTCCAGCGCCAGCACCCTCAGTAGCTCCAGAACCTCCAGCGTCAGTACCGCCAAGCTCAGCACCCCCAGACCCCTCACACTCAGGCTCAGCACCACCAGGCTCCACACCCTCAAGCTCCGCACCCTCAGGCTCAGTACCCCCAGGCTCAGCACCACCAGGCTCCGCACCCCCAGGCTCAGCACCCCCAGAAGTAGCACCCCGAGCAGGACCACCCTCAGTAGGACCTGAGTCACCAGTGACCTCAACCGGCGCAGTAAAGGGAGGAGGGTCTACCTGAGAAACACCTGAAGGAGCAGGACCGGGAGCGGGGAGGGGGTCTACCTGGGGAGCACCTGGAGCGAGGAAGAGCGGCGGGGGGGGGAGCGGGGCAGTGCGGTAGGGGAAGAGACGGTAAAAGGGAACCGACTCGTCGAACGTGACGTCCTGAGACGCAAAGACACGGCGCGAGGTGGGGTGATAAAACTGCCAACCAGGCGCGTCAAGGACAAAGCCAAGGAAGACACAGGGAACAGCGCGGGCGGAGAGCTTGTCCGCGGTGGTATCGCGGACAAAGGCACGAGCACCCCAGACCCGGAAACGCGACGCATCGCCAACCTTCCCCGTCCACAGCAGTGTGGGCGAGGTCTCCGGCAAGGAGACACGGGGCCAGAGGTTGAGCTGATGCGCGGCGTACCGGACCGCAAATGGCCACAGAAAATGGGGGGCAGCCGCATGGATCATGGAGGTACGAGCGACCTCCATGACTAAGCCAATGCGGCGCTCAGCAACCCCATTCTGCTGTGGAGAGGCCGGAAGCGTGAACGACTGGGTGATGCCGTGCTCCGCACAGTAGGCTGCCAAGAGGTCTGAGGAGAACTCACCACCTCTGTCAGAGTGCAGACGGAGGACAGGAAAGTCCCGCCGGAACCGCTCGCGGAGCTGGAGACGAACAGTGCGGATCCAAGGGATCAAAACATCAGGGACGTCCCCCTTGCTCTGCAAGGGGAAGACCGTGGTGTAACGCGTGTAGTCGTCGACGACCAGCAGGAAGTACCGCTCGCGGCCCTGTCCCTGGACGCGAGCTGGGCCCCACACGTCCAGGTGGAGCGTCTGCAGTGGAGCCTCTGTGGGAGGAAACGAGGAGGAGTGAGGAGCGGCGCGCTGCCGCCCCTCGACGCAAGGAATGCAGGGCAGCGCAGGCGAGGGAGGGAGGGCAGGCAGAGACCTGGGAAGACCAGAGACCAGGGAGCGAGAGTGCATGCTACGCAGGCGAGGCAAGGAGGGGTGACCAAGGCGGTGGTGCCACAGGAGAGTGTCGTGCGACAAAGCGCGACACTTGCAGGGGGCCGCCAGCTGACCAGACACAGACGCAGACGCAGCTACCTGAGGGGACTCAGTGGTGAGTGTGTACAGACTCGAGCCAGGCGCACGGGTAAACGTGGCCAGGTGTCGGCCCGTCCGAGCACACGTACAGCGGGTCACTCGCTGACTCGCAGGAGTGAACTGGTGAACCCCTCCATCCTGGAGGTCAGCTCCCGCCACCAAGTTCGTAGAGAACGAGGGGAGGTAAAGACCTGACAGGAAGCCAGACGGGACGGCCGGACACGGCAGAACCGTGGAGTAGTGGGCAAGGACTGGGCCCCCGGAGGGGTCCGCCAGGGAGACTGGAACTGGCCGACTGAGCGGCGTGAGTGTGGTGCAGTCGCGAAAGAAGGAGCGGGAAGCTCTTGAGTCAAGGGTGAAGGTGTGCGAGACCGCAGAGGGCGCAGTACCAGAGAGAGCAGACTCACCAGCACCTGAAGCCACGGCCTCACCAGCACCTAGAGCAGAAGACGTACTAGCACCGAGAGCAGCAGCCTCACCAGCACCTAGAGCAGGAGACGCACTAGCACCTAGAGCAGCAGCCTCACCAGCACCAAGAGCAGCAGGCTCTATACCAGGGTCAGGCGGTACGCACAGGTAACAGGCACGGTCAGCACTAGTAGGCAATGCATACATGGCAGTGAGAATAGCATCATAGTCAAGCGCAAAGATATCTACCCTCTGTCCATGCAGCTCCAGCCAGGTGGGGAGCTCAGCCTCGTCGCCAAACACTGTGCGCCAGTCGTCGCTCAGACGGGCGAAGCAGCGGGACTGTGTGTGACCAAGCGTCCCACAAGGCTGACCAGTCCTAGCACCTGTGCGAATGACGTACGGGCAGCGAACTGTACGCGTAGACCTGCTACACTGAGCATACCACTCCTGGAGCTGCCGGGGCGTAAGTGTCTCACGTGGACGCCCCTGCAGCTGCAGCTGGCCACTACCAGACGCTCCCAACTGACCAGCTCCAGGGCGACAGCTACGACGGCTACTGCGACAACCCCAGCTAGTATACCACTCACTAAGCTGCTGGGGCGTGAGAGGCTCGCGTGAACGTCGCTGGAGCTGCATCTGGCCACCTGCCAGTAGCAGTAGCAGCAGCAGTAGCGCGGGCAGGGCAGGCGCGGCAGGCAGGCAGGCAAGCAGGCAGGCAGGCAGGCAGGCAGGCAGGTAGGCAGGCCGGCAGGCAGGCAGGCAGCCAGGCAGGCAGGCAGGCAGGCAGACAGGCAGGCAGGCAGGCAGGCCGGCAGGCAGGCAGGCAGGCAGGCAGGCAGGCAGGCAGGCAGACAGGCAGGCAGGCAGGCAGGCGGGCAGACAGACAGGCAGGCCGGCAGGCAGGCAGGCAGGCAGACAGGCAGGCAGCCAGGCAGGCAGGCAGGCAGACAGGCAGGCCGTCAGGCAGGCAGGCAGGCGCTCACCAAAGGCTGGGAGAGCAGGCGATCACCGGGCGAGCAGGGCCGGCGCTCGACGGCGGCGGCCGAGTAGGCGCGTCAGCGGTAGGTCGGGGCCGTGGAAGCTGCAGGGCGGGGCCGCATCAGCGGCAGGTCGGGGCCGTGGTAGCTGCAGGGCGGGGCCGCATCAGCGGCAGGTCGGGGCCGAGGCAGAGGGCCGCGCGCGGCTCGGCGCGGGCTGCGCTGACAGCGCGCTGAGCTGCTGCAGGCCGCGCGCGGCCGCGCTAGGCAGTAGCGGGCCGCGCGCGGCTCGGCGCGGGCTGTTGCGGGCCGCGCGCGGGCCGCGCGAGGCAGTAGCAGGCCGCGCGCGGCTCGGCGCGGGCTGCTGCGGGCCGCGCGCGGGCCTCGCGAGGCCGTAGCAGGCCGCGCGCGGCTCGACGCGGGCTGCGTGGGCTCGGCGCGGGCTGCGCGCGGCAGCTGCGGGCTGCGCGCGGCTGCAGCGGGCTGCGCGCGGCTCGGTGCGGGCTGCGCGCGGCTGCAGCGGGCTGCGCGCGGCTCGGCGCGGGCTGCGTGGGCTCTGTGCGGGCTGCGCGCGGCTGCAGCGGGCTGCGCGGGCCTGACGGGCGTGTAGAGGGGGCGCGCGGGCCTTACGGGCCTCTAGGGGCGGCGCGCGGGCCTTACGGGCCTCTAGGGGCGGCGCGTGGGCCTTACGGGCCTCTAGGGGCAGCGCGCTGGCCTAAGGCAGCAGGAGGCAGCGCTAGGGCTGCTGGACGGCGCGCATAGTGCAGCACGTCACAAGGCAAGGCAAGGCAGGCAGGTACGTGGGGTAGCGCGGTAACCGCAGCGGTAGGTGGGCCCGAAAAAAAAAAAAAAACGGTCCTACGGACCTTAGTGCTCTGAAACCATGTCAAAATCTAGCAGCAGGAATGAATGAACTAACAGGATGCAGGAGTACAAGTAGTAAACCCTAATTGGGTTGTACCCCATATGGGCTACCCCACTACAGCCTAAACAATATGCAGCACATATAGTTTGACAACCTCATTGCGCAGCAACACACCGCGTATAACATCCGACCGTTCTTTTCCAGTCACAGCCTAGCGGTGCTCATTACTGGTTGGACTTGGCCGAGTCGGCCTCGCTGCTAGCATTGCACTAAGTATTTTATTTCGCAAGTCTACGTGACAGTTTGCTTGTTTTTGTTATAAATGCTCGATTATGCCTTGACTCGAATTTTTACTCGTTTTCCTTAGTGCGATCCTTGCTCGATTTATTAGATGCACTCATAAGACGTAGCTAGTTGTTATCGACCTGTAATAACATATAACAGCTCTTTCATTCACAAATCATTACAACTATACTGCAATGAAGGAACGAGCCACTTATAATGAAGGAAACTGCAATCGATTTTCGTGTACCATGTGCGCCGCCGATTCTGGCGCTCCCCCACGCACTTGCACACTCCACCACCAACCAAGCAAAACCAGCTCACTGTACAGTGCTCGTGATGGGGTTGTGGTTGGGGGAAACGGTCTGCTGCAGCAGCAGGAGGAGCAGCAGTAGCAGCATCCCCAAAGACGTGTGGTTGTCGCAGGCCACGGTCCATCGCACCCCCATCGCACGGTCCGTGTTCATCCAAAAGGGCATCTACAGTACAATTACGTACGTTTGGTACAGAATGAGCTGACGGTGCTGTGCAACAGCGCTGCAGGAAGAAACGAAACGCCACGCCCTGCGGGGTCCACCGAACCGTTCGTGCCCGTGCGGCGCTGTGCGTTTCCTTTCCAAGCGTGCTGGCTAGTGGTTTGTCTGAACCGCATAGAACCGTTCTGCAAGTATAGCGGCCCCTACCAATTTCCGGTTTGAAAGCCCTCCATATTCCGCCCTGTCATCAGTTTGGGCAAGCCGTTCTTTCCCGCATGGAAGTAGTGTGTCAGTGGCTGCGTTACAGTACGGTTCGGTGGAAAGACCGCGCACAAGTCATCGCGTGTGGGCAGGCCGTGGCATGGCCTGATTCGTGAACGGTTTCGTGATCGTCCGAGTAACCAGTCTTACACCGAAGTCTGGCACAGCAATCTGTCGCATGAGAGCGTGCGACTTGTCGCTGACGGGCATCACCCTTCACGACCAAGAATGTGGGGGTCTGCGACAGAACGAAGCAGTAGAAGCTTCAAGTACGGAATCCCGTGTAAGACGAACACGACAATCAGCCAGTCTGGCTGAAGGTAGGGGAGAGGACATAACTGGGAACTGCCGCTGAAATGACGGAGGCTCCATGAGAGTGGGTTGTTCCGACGAGACATTCCTCTTGGACTGAGAGAGCGCTAGTACGGATTCGATTCTAGAGTATCTATTACGAAGATAATAATGTTCGCACTTTTTGATCGCCTCGTCGTTGCTCAGGTCGGCAGCATCTGTCGCGAGAGCGCGAGGAACGCACACGTAAACGTTTCGAGTCGGCCATGGCAAATACGGACAGAGCACTGTTGCAACTAAAACGGTTCCACCTACCATTCCCGATACATTAGTTTGAACGCGCTGCTCGCGACTCGGTGATCAAAAGCGATTTCGTTCAATAGTATTACCTAACCGCAAACTCGATCGCATGATTACATCATACTTGTTATACACCCTTAACTAGCTAAGGTATTTATTATGGAGTCTTATACAGAGAAGCGGCACGCGTACAGGCGGCGGTACCTGCCTTGGTATTGCCGACCGATGCGGCTAAGCGAAGAGGACTTAGAGCTTGGGGAGATGGAGGAGGAGGAGAGGGAGGAGGAGGAGCGGAGGCGACACGAGGAGAAGTTACAGATGATCATGGCCGCGAAACCCGTCAAATGGACCACATACGCGATATTGGTCCGTTCCGTTTCCTGTGCCCTTGGTCTCACTGAGCTGTCGCATGATCATGATACCTAGTAACGCTAAACGCTTGAAATTGTAACGACTCGGTCGCGATTGCATTTGCTTTTCACGCCAAGCTTCCCGCCGCTCTAGTGGCACTTATTGCCACGCACAGCCGCTTCGTCTGGTGATTAGCTCAGCCAACTTGCGTGCTCTTAGAAATGTCATTTTTTGGGGGGAGATTCTGAAAATTACGCGCACGAGACCTAGATCGAGACTGAGCCGTCGTTGTAGTCGCCTTCAGGTCCGCAATAGGTCCAAGCACTGACGGGATGGCATGGCGTGGCGTCGCATTAGCCATTGTAGCGAGATTGGCGTCATTTTTTTTATGAGACGCAACGCGGCTCACCTAAGGTTCTCAGAATGACAGCGCGTCGGGCTTGGCGGTTACCTATTTCGCCGAAGTAGACGATTTTTCGCACCTCGCGGTTGCCCGTTCGGGACGCGTAGAAGGGGTCGTCAGCGCCGCAAACGCTGTACTGCCACGTGGCTCCTTACGTTGGCGATGTTCTCTAGGGTTTCACTAAAGCTCGCCTCGTTTAGAGTGTTCCAAGTTCCAACCTTAATGGGGGGATGATTCCAACCGTTCGCTTCCTTTTCCTCCTTACTCCACCATCCCCCCCCTCCCCTCGTCCCACCCTTGCGGTCATATTCGCACTCAATTCGTCCGCGCTACAGGCTGCTGCGTTTTCCGCGCTGGTGCTGCTGGCGGTGCTGTGCTGGGCGTTCATCTCCGCCATGCAGCCGTCCCCCCACTCCCTCGCCCTCCACCTGCGCACGCAACGCCTTGACGCCGCCGCCCTTGCCGTCCTCTCCATCCAACAGGTAACTCCACAGTATACCTGTTGAATACATGCTGGCCTGGGCCCTCGGTAGTAGCCGCTCTCCCACTCCAACTTCCCCTGCTTCCACCTGCGCACTTAGCACCTCACCGTTCTCTCTCTCTCCAACAGGCGACAGACAAAACCATAAGGTCATCTGCATAACATTGTCGGTAGTGCTCCTCTCCTGCCCTTCACATCCCATAAAACCTCTTTCCTCCCCCCCTCCCGTCTCTCTCCCTCCCCCGCTCCTCTTTCTCCCCCACCCCCGCCCTTCCACTCGGCGTCCCCTTGACCCCTCTTTCTTTAGAATCCCTACTCTGTGATCTCAATCTGTCGTCGTCCGAATCGGGATCCCTCTTCCATTCTGCTCCTCCGTTAATCTCCTGTTCCATTCTGCTCCTCCGTTAATCTCCTGTTCCATTCTGCTCCTCCGTTAATCTCCTGTTCCATTCTGCTCCTCCGTTAATCTCCTGTTCCATTCCCTCTCCTCCTTTCCCGCGTTTTCGACCCTCCCGCCGCGTTTTCCCCATCCACCCCTCCTCCCCCTTCCCCCCTTCCCCACCTTCCATCCTTCCCCCATTTCCCCTGTTCCCCCCTCCCCCTTTCCCCCATTCCCCCAGAGGTTGCAATATGCAGCAGTGGCGCAGGCCATGGCGCTGACCTCAGCTCTCAACGCCGTGACCAGAAGCAACGTCAGCACTGGTAGACAGAGCAGCAACAACCTTACAAGAATTCTAGCACAATCCCAGGAGGTGCGAACCTCCTTTTATGTCGTAACCTTATTTGGATAATCTCTTCTTTCCCTCACAACCCCAATTTCTCTCCACACAACCTGATTCGAAACCACCATTCCTTCCCCCCCCCTCCCCCACCACCTCACAATTTCCTTTCTGCTCTCCCCACACGCCTGACTTTCTCCCAAGAACGTTTCTGCTCCAACTTCGCTCTGCTTCTCCCCACGCACCTTACCTTATCGCTGGAACTAAGTCCTCTTTTTCTTTCTCACCAAGTTTCCCCGTCGTCCCCTCTCCCACCATCCCCATGCCCACTCCTCCCTCACCCTCCTCACCTGTGCAGGCCCTGCTAGCCACGTCCTTCCCCTTCATTCGCCCCGACCCATCTCTCCACATCACTGCATTCGTTGCCCCAGACGGCTTTCTCACCGGCTACTTGCGCCCCTTGCAAGGGCCCTTTCACAGTAGCGAAAGCAGCAGCAGGAGCAGCAGCAGTGGCAGCAGCAGTAGTGATAGTGGCAGTGATAGAGATAGAAGCAGCAGCACGGGCAGTGGTGTTGACAGCAGCAACAGCCTCGTTGCTGCTCCTCTGTACCGCATCCGATCCCCACTCAACCTGCCCCTCGCCCCTCCAGATGCTGCTGCGGGAACCAGCCCAGATCTAGGGGCGCAACGGAGCTTAAGAAGCAGCAACAGCAACAGCAACAGCAACAGCAACAGCAGGCTGTGACCGTGTCAGACCCCACACTCACCCAAACCAACGCCCCACCTGAGGTTCCCTCTAGACAACTGTTGAGACGCCCCGGAAGCAAGAGCATGGGAAGCAGAAACCGGCTGACTGTGACTGTTTCTGAGACTGATCCTTCACTCATTCACTCCAGTGCTGTGCCTGAGGTGTCTTCAAGACGGCTAGCTGCCTCAGCTGCCATCTCCACCGCACCCCACCGTTCTGAGTTTCACAGACAGCACCAATCAAGAACCTCTGCTGGTAGTAGACGCACCGTCCGCAGCAGCCACAGCAGCAGCTTTGGTTCCGTGCCAGGCTCGGGCCAAGCTTCGGTTTCAGCCTCGGCAGCAGCAGTAACAGCTGTCCCACCTTCTCCTTGCACCCTCTTACCTTACGTTCTAGAGGGGTCTTTCCTAAACGGTTCGTTAGTGAATCAGTCTGTAGTGAGTACAGCCATGCTACCTGACCTGCGCACTGTACCGGGTTACAGTGCCTCTCTCTTGTTACAAGCAGGCTCCTTTATAAACACCTTCAGTACAGAGCGCCCTGCTAATTGCCCGCCCCCAGATAAACCTCCCCCTCCTGAGTGGCCTATGGACTTTTTAGCAGCACTTTCTCCCGTTTTTTTGGGTGGTACTGCCAGCTCAGCAAGTGCCACGTCAGTCGGCGCTAGCCTGGCAGCTGTCCCCCTTGCTGACGTGGCAGCAGCATGGGCTGGCATCAGCATCAACAGTGGCAGCAGGCCAGCCAGTCCGGAAGAAACCCAGAAGCTTCCTTCACGTCTGCTGCTTGTTTCAGCCACTGGAGGGCTTTTGTTGTCCTCTTCTGGTGCAGCGGGCGGCCCTGTAGCACCCGATGACGTCATCGTGACGTCATCAATGTCAGCATTAGGGTTAGGAAAGCCTGCTGAGTCAGCAGGTCAGGGTGCTGAGTCAGCAGCAGTGCCTGTGGTGGAAGCAGCTCCGGTGAACTCGTCAGCAGCAGCGTTAGGCAGCGTGATGAGATCGCTACAGACAAATATCGCCGGCCAGGACTACTACATTGACTCTCTTCCTCTTGTCTTCAGCACTGCTGCCAATTACGTGAGTCCAACCACTTGCCCTGGAGCTCTCTCCCTCCCCCGCTCCGCCTCCCCCCCCCCTCCCCAAAATCCGTATTCACATGCTTCTGCTCTCCCTCGCCACTCTCCTATCTCTCCCGTTACATCTAAACTGGCGTGTGCACCTCGCGTCCCTCTCACCCTCACCTCCCCCGCTCTCCCCTTGCAGAGCATCGTGTATGCATCAGCAATGGCCCTGTACGAGACACCACCGCGGACCTCCACAAGAGTCTCAGACCCCACCTCTCCCCACCCTTCCCCACCTCTCCCCACCCTTCCCCACCCTTTCCCATCCCTCCCCATCTCTCCCCACCCCTCCGCCAGACCATCGTGTATGCATCAGCAGTGGCCCTTTACGAAGTACCACCCCCAACCTCCACCAAAATCGCCTCTCTCGTGCTGCTGTTGCTCTCCATCGTTGCTCTGCTCGCCTGCGCGGTGCTGCTCGTCTCAGTTGTTCGCAGACGCAGTGGCAACGTGTCTTTTCTACAGGTTGGTTTGTAGAATAGGTGTGGATTGAGGTGAAGTGGGGTGAAGTGCGGGTGTGAAGGTCAGGCATCTTTGCTGCTGGTCTCCATCGTTGCTCTCCTCGCCTGTGCGGTGCTGCTCGTCTCAGCTGTTCGCAGGCGCAGCGGCAACGTGTCTTTCCTACAGGTTAGTGGTGGCAGGGGGATAGGGGTGAAGAGGGGTGAAGTGGGGTTTGAAGAGGTACAGAGGGGACTAGTGTGGATAAAGGTCAGGCTTCTCTGCTGCTGCTCT
Source organism: Closterium sp. Yama58-4 (assembly GCA_947470075.1). Classification (NCBI taxonomy): domain Eukaryota; kingdom Viridiplantae; phylum Streptophyta; class Zygnematophyceae; order Desmidiales; family Closteriaceae; genus Closterium; species Closterium sp. Yama58-4. The sequence goes on from CANIUD010000252.1 coordinate 247,742, forward strand.
CCATCGTTGCTCTCCTTGCCTGCGCGGTGCGGCTCACCTCAGCCGTTTGCAGGCGTAGCGGCAACGTGGCCTTCCTGCATGTTAGCTTATTAACTAAAGGTTGAGGGGTGAAGAGGAGTCAAATGGGTTCTAGAGAGGCCTCTCTGCTGCTCTCATTCGCTGGTCTCGTTTCCTGCACACTGCTGCTCGTCACAGGTTGAACTGCTTTACATAGTCTCTCACTTACCTTGCTTTGCATGCCCACTCTGCCACTCTCACCCATGCCTTTTCTCTCCCATGCCCTCTCACCTCTGTGGTGTGATGGCAGGACGAGGTGCAAAGGCAGATGATGCTCACCAAGAGGGCTGAAACAAGGTCCCAGACCAAGGTACGTACGGTGGTGATGGTCCGTGGCGACAGACGGTTGTGGGGATGGTGAGCTCATGTCTCTGATTGTAGTGTTCATGATTTTGAGTCGACTCAAAATGAGCCGTGTTTTAAGTAGACTCAAGATGAGCCGTGTTTTGAGTCGACTCAAGTGTTTAGAGTCGAATCAAAGCACAGATGGTTGTTTGTGGGGATGGTGAGCTCATGTCTCTGATTGTAGTGTTCATGATTTTGAGTCGACTCAAAATGAGCCGTGTTTTGAGTAGACTCAAGATGAGCCGTGTTTTGAGTCGACTCAAGTGTTTTGAGTCGACTCAAAACACAGATGGTTGTTTGTGGGGATGGTAAGCTCATGTCTCTGATTGTAGTGTTCATGTTCTGTTTGGTCTGTGCCCGCTGGGCTGCTAAGCTGCTGGGCTGCTGCTCTTTCATCCCTCAGCCCCCCTGCTCCTCATCCTTCTCTCTCCCCCCCCCTTACCTCCCCTCAGAGCGCCTTCATAGCCAGCATGAGTCACGAGCTGCGCACACCCATGGCAGCCATTCTAGGTCTGCTGGACCTGGTGCTTGGTCTTGTCCCCCTCCAAATACCACACCAACTTCATGCGCACGCCCATTCTTTGACACCCCGTCTTTCCCCCTCAGAGTGCTTTCCTGGCCAGCATGAGTCACGAGCTGCGCACACCCATGGCGGCCATTCTAGGTCTGCTGGACCTCGTGTTGTGTGAGGACCTGCTGCCCGAGGTGCATGTGAACGTGCAGCAGATCAAGCTGGCAGCGACTGCTCTGCTAGGCCTTCTGAATTCCATTCTTGATCTAAGCAAGGTCAGTGGGGGCGTGCGCTGTCTCTTTCTTGAGTACTGCGGAACAGAACAATACATAACAGCACAGCCCTGCACCTGGTGCTGTGCGAAGACCTGCTGCCCGAGGTGCATGTGAACGTGCAGCAGATCAAGCTGGCCGCTACCACGCTCTTAGGCCTTCTCAACTCCATCCTGGACCTTAGCAAGGTGAGTGTGACTGCTGTAGTGTTTAACAAGGAAGTAGCGCGAGTATGTGCACCTGCACCTGCACCTGCACCTGCACCTGCACCTGCACCTGCACCTGCACCTGCACCTGCACCTGCACCTGCACCTGCACCTGCACTTGCGCTTGCCACTTGCCACCTGCACCTGATGCTGTGTGAGGACCTGCTGCCCGAATGCACATGATCAGACTGGTGGTCTCTGCACTGTGAGGCCTCCTCGACTTCAACCCCGACCTGAGCAAAGAGTCAGCTGTGCTGCGCTTGTGTGTTTGTGCATGTGCTTATGCGTGCATGTGCATGTGCATGTGCGTGTGCGTGTGTGGTCACCTTACGCTTGTGGAATGCAGGTGGGCGTGGTTAAGCGCGTGCAGGAGTGTGTTACCTCTGGCCTGTTTGTCTAGAGTTGATGGCGTTGTTTCTGTGTGTGTGTGAGGTCGTTCTAAATTCTCAAACCAACTTGTGAGTGTGTGTGCACTGTGTGGTGAGAGCAGATGGAAGCGGGAAAGCTGGTGCTGGAGTGTGTTGACTTTGACCTGTTTGTTGTGCGCTAATGACTTTCTGTCTGTGCGGGTGTGTGGGTGTGTGTGTTGGTGTCTGTGCGTGGCCCATGGGTGCATGCGTGCATGCAGGTGGAGGCAGGCAAGCTGGTGCTGGAGTGTGTTGACTTTGACATCCGGAAAGACCTCGAGCTCATTGTGGAGATATTCTCCGTGCAAGTGAGATACACTTTTGTGGGGGGAAATCATACGTTTTTTAAGATGACGCTATATATTCATGTGTATATATGTATGTATGTATGTATATGTATATACGTGATGGTACACATGGCCATCAACGATAAATTTCAACTATACGAGCGAATTAAAATGTTTGCATGCACGTTTTCTTCCTTCCACCACACATGTGTCATGCCCACATCCCCCCACCCCCGCCCCATATGTGCCATGCCCACATCCCCCCACCCCCGCCCCATATGTGCCATGCCCACATCCCCCCACCCCCAGCCCACATGTGTCATGCCCACATCCCCCCACCCCCGCCCCACATGTGTCATGCCCACATCCCCCCACCCCCGCCCCACATGTGCCATGCCCACATTCCCTTCCCTCCGGCCCTCCCCTTCCACTCCTCCTGCCCCTCTACTCCCCCTGCTCTTACTGCCCTCGCTCCCCAGGCTTTAACCAAGGGAACAGAGATCTCTCTGGACCTTTCAGACGATCTGACCCACATGGTGCCATGTCAAGCCATCCCTTGCCTCGTTCCTCACTGTCCCCTCCCCTCCTGTCCCTTGTCCTCCTCCCCCTGTCCCCCCGTTTCAGGCTCTAACTAAAGGCACGGAGATCTCCCTAGACCTTTCAGACGATTTAACCCGCATGGTGCGGGGCGACCCGCTCTCCAACTCCATCAAGTTCACTCCAAATGGTCTCACACCCGCCCCTCCCCTTCTCCCCTGTCCTCCTGCCTCCCTTCCCCCTATTCCTCTTCCATTCCCTCTGCCCTCCTTCCCCTGTGCCACGCTCCTTCCCCCATCCCAGGCTTTAACCAAGGGTACAGAGATCTCCCTGGACCTCTCGGACGATCTGACGCGCATGGTGCGGGGGGACCCGCATCGCGTGCGGCAGGTGTTCAACAACCTGCTCTCCAACTCCATCAAGTTCACCCCCAAGGGTCATATAGTCATCCGCGCCTGGAACCGCCCCTCCCACGGCCAACAGCAGCAACACGGACAGCAGCAGCAGCAGGGGCAGCAGCAGGGGCAGTTTCACGGGCAGTTGCATGGGCAGCAGCATGGGCAGCTGGGGTGGGCGGAAGGGGAACGGGCGGCGCTGCAAGGGGGAGGGTCCGGTGCGATGGAGGGGAGTCAGCACGGGGGAGGGGAGGGGGGCGGGGGGGAGGAGAAGGAGAGGGGGAAGGGGAAGGTGGAGCTTGTGTTTGAGTTGGAGGACACGGGGTGTGGTGTGCCCAAGGACAAGAGGGAGGCTATCTTTGAGACGTATGGACAAGCTGACCAGGCGCACGGGCGGATCGGCACGGGATTGGGCTTGGCTATTGTGCGATCGCTGGTGAGTCCTGGGTTTAGAATTCAAGGTAGGGTTTGGCGTTAGGGTTCGGTGTCTGGTTGGGGGAAGGGGAAGGTGAAGCTTGTGTTTGAGTTGGAGGACACGGGGTGTGGTGTGCCCAAGGACAAGAGGGAGGCTATCTTTGAGACTTATGGGCAGGCTGACCAGGCGCACGGGCGGATTGGCACAGGTCTGGGTCTGGCCATCGTGCGATCGCTGGTGAGACCTCTGGGTTTAAGGTTGAGGGTTTAGCAGCCGTGCAGGGAGGGGCGAGGCGGAGCAGGAGAAGGAGAGCTGGCGCCTGGGAGCTTGGGGCATAAAGTTTCTGTATCTGTGCCCTTGTGCATGCCTCAGCTTGCTGTCTCTCTCTCTTGTTGCCTTCTCTCCTCTTCCTTCAACCCCTCAGGTGGAGATGACGGGGGGGCAAGATAGCCGTCGTCGACAAACCTCTCCCTCTCTCCTTTCTCTCTCCCGTCTCCCTCCCTTCTTCTCTCCGGATCTGCCCTGTGTCCCTCTCTCCTCCCCTCAGGTGGAGATGATGTGCGTAAAGACAGCAGTGGTTGATAAGCCCACGCCCGCTCCAGGCTCCCTCTTCCGCTTCAACCTCTCCCTCTCCCCAATCTCTCTATTCCCTCTCCCCCGTTTCTTTCCCTCGCAGGTGGAGATGATGGGGGGCAAGATAGCAGTGGTAGACAAGCCCTCGCCCAGCCCAGGGTCGCTCTTCCGCTTCAACCTCTCCCTCTCCCCAATCTCTCTATTCCCTCTCCCCCGTTTCTTTCCCTCGCAGGTGGAGATGATGGGGGGCAAGATAGCAGTGGTAGACAAGCCCTCGCCCGGCCCAGGGTCGCTCTTCCGCTTCAACCTCTCCCTCTCCCCAATCTCTCTATTCCCTCTCCCCCGTTTCTTTCCCTCGCAGGTGGAGATGATGGGGGGCAAGATAGCAGTGGTAGACAAGCCCTCGCCCGGCCCAGGGTCGCTCTTCCGCTTCAACCTCTCCCTCTCCCCAATCTCTCTATTCCCTCTCCCCCGTTTCTTTCCCTCGCAGGTGGAGATGATGGGGGGCAAGATAGCAGTGGTAGACAAGCCCTCGCCCGGCCCAGGGTCGCTCTTCCGCTTCAACCTCTCCCTCTCCCCAATCTCTCTATTCCCTCTCCCCCGTTTCTTTCCCTCGCAGGTGGAGATGATGGGGGGCAAGATAGCAGTGGTAGACAAGCCCTCGCCCGGCCCAGGGTCGCTCTTCCGCTTCAACCTCTCGCTGGACCGTCCCGACCCTGCTGCAGCAGCCGTGCGCCCGGGGGGGGAGGCGGAGGAGCAGGAGAAGGAGAGCTGGCGCCTGGAGGCGCCGCTGATGCGCGCGCTGTGGGACGGGGACGTGCTGCTGGTGATGGGGGCTTGCCCGGGCAGAGAGGTGGCGGGGAAGTGGTTGAGGCAGCGAGGGCTGACTGTGGTGGAGGTTGGGGCGTGGGAGGAGATGGTGGAGCGCATTCGACAGGTGGGTGGATGGGTGGGGTTGAGATTGCTCTGGTGTGTGGGTGTTGCTGTGGGACGGGGACGTGCTGCTGGTGATGGGGGCTTGCCCGGGCAGAGAGGTGGCGGGGAAGTGGTTGAGGCAGCGAGGGCTGACTGTGGTGGAGGTTGGGGCGTGGGAGGAGATGGTGGAGCGCATTCGACAGGTGGGTGGATGGGTGGGGTTGAGATTGCTCTGGTGTGTGGGTGTTGCTGTGGGACGGGGACGTGCTGCTGGTGATGGGGGCTTGCCCGGGCAGAGAGGTGGCGGGGAAGTGGTTGAGGCAGCGAGGGCTGACTGTGGTGGAGGTTGGGGCGTGGGAGGAGATGGTGGAGCGCATTCGACAGGTGGGTGGATGGGTGGGGTTGAGATTGCTCTGGTGTGTGGGTGTTGCTGTGGGACGGGGACGTGCTGCTGGTGATGGGGGCTTGCCCGGGCAGAGAGGTGGCGGGGAAGTGGTTGAGGCAGCGAGGGCTGACTGTGGTGGAGGTTGGGGCGTGGGAGGAGATGGTGGAGCGCATTCGACAGGTGGGTGGATGGGTGGGGTTGAGATTGCTCTGGTGTGTGGGTGTTGCTGTGGGACGGGGACGTGCTGCTGGTGATGGGCACGTGCCCGGGCAGAGAGGTGGCGGGGAAGTGGTTGAGGCAGCGAGGGCTGACTGTGGTGGAGGTTGGGGCGTGGGAAGAAATGGTGGAGCGCATTCGACAGGTGGGTAATTGACGAGAATCTTGATCAGAATCTGCCAGTTTTCCTGTTCGAAGGTATGGGATCATGTGAAGAGCCATTCGCAGAAGGTATGGGTTGATCTTTGATCTGTGGGGCGCTGTGGGTTCAGTTTGTGCTGCTGTGTGTGCGGGTGTTGTGGGGATGGTGTGTTCTTGCTGTGATTGTGCCGTAATTGGTGCCTGGAGGCCTCTCATGCCCGCGCTGTGGGACGGGGACGTGCTGCTGGGGTTGTTGTGTGCTTGTCTTGTTGTAACCATGCTGGGGTTGCGGCATCGGGGGCTGACGGTTGTGGAGGTAGGCGTGTGGGAGGGAGGATATGGTGAGCGGATTCACCAGCCAGGTCTCTGTTTGAGATTTAAGTAGTACAAGCGGAATTTTGTACTGTCCTTCTTCTGCTTACGCCTAGTTAAGTCTGCAGCTTGCTGGGACTATGTCTGAAGACCAGTTGACTGTGGTGGAGATAGGCGTGTGGGAGGGAGGGTATGGTGAGCGGATTTGCCAGGTGCGTCCGCAGAATCAGTCCTCTTGTTCCCCTAGCCCTTCTTCAAGATTTTTGTAGCCCCGTTTTCAACTTCCCTGCTGTCCCCCTCGTCACAGCTTTCATTTCATTTCAGAAATCAATGAAAACGGACCACGTTTTTTATGTTATAACTTTCCTGATTTCCCCTCTTTCCTCCTCTCCCAACGCAGGTAGCGACAGCAGCAGAGGAGAAGGCGAGGGCAACGGAGGCAGCATACGAGCGCATGAGAATGGACGACCCGTTTCTGCTCCTCCCATCCTTCCCCAACGCCAACCCTAACCCTAACTCTGACGCCGCCGCTGCCCAGCCTCTTAGCTCTGCCGATGCTTTCGCCGCCCTGCAAAGGTTCGGGGATCCACCAGCAGGTTCGGGAGAAGCAGGGAAGGAAGGTTCGGGGCTAGGCTCGGCGGCGCCCTGGCCGAGGGTCGGGGGATTGGGGGCAGGGGGAGGGGGAGGGGGAGGAGGGTTGGGAGGTGGGCTGCGCAGGCAAACCAGTCTTGGGGTCGCTCTTGGGGGAGGGGGAGGATTGGGGGGAGCGTTGGGGGGAGGTTTGGGGGGAGGAGGGGGAGGAGGCGGAGGGTTGATGGGCAGTGGAGGGGGAGGGCTGATGGGGGGTGGAGGGGTGGATTTGGAAAGCTTTAAGAAGGGCATTCTGTCGCTTGGCCTGCGGGATGCTGGTGGTAGTGCTGGATCTCTGCTGTCGGCAGGTAGCGGGGGAGGTGGAACTGGGGGAGGTGGAGGAGGGGGAGGAGGGAGTGGTGATGGTGCGAGGAATGGGTTGGGGAGTGAGATATCAGGAGCAGGGGTGGAGGCAGGAGGAAGGATCCCTGGAGTGGCTTCTGTAGAGGCAGCAACAGTAGGAGGAGCAGCAGCAGCAGGCGAGGCAACAGCAGGGGGAGCAGCAGCAGCAGCAGGCGAGGCAACAGCAGGGGGAGCAGCAGCAGGGGAGAAGGGCAGCAGTGGAAACAGCAGTAGTGTGGGTGGGATTCGCAGTGCAGGAAGCTCACCTCTTAGGTTGGCTCGCATAGGTAGTGTGAGCAGTGGGCACAGGAGACAGAGCAGCCTTGAGCGCATCGGAGCACTCTTTGGCGGAGCAGGAGGGGGACCTGGGGCAGGGGGAGAAAAAGATGCAGGAGGGGTAGGGGTGGGCGGATGGGAGGCGCCTGGTAAGAGTGGGTTAGCCAAGGAAGGGATGGGGGTTGGGGGGGCAGGAGGGGGGGCAGGAGCGGGAGGAGGAGGGGGAGCAGGAGGGGGAGCAGGAGGGGGAGCAGGAGGGGGGGCAGGAGGGGGGGCGAGGAGAGGACTGGAAAGAACAGTGAGTTTACAATCTGAGAAGAAGGTTCTGGGAGGGGGAGGAGCAGCAGGGGGCGGTGCCGGTGGTGGGCTGTGGAAGCAGGGAAGTCTGACTCTCGGGAAGGTGTTTCGACGGGGCAGTGGGGGCAGTGATGCGAGCTCTGGTGGGGCGGGAGGGGGTATGGGCAGCAGCGGCGGCAGCGGGAGTAGCGGCAGCACGAGCGTGTGGCGACAGAGCAGCATGGAAGGGCTGTTCTCGAACGCGTTTTCCACCGGAATGCGCAACGACCGGAAGAGCAGCGGGTTTTCGAGCGCGAACAGCGACGGCGACGATAACAGTACTCATAATATTAATAACGGTGATAATAGTAATCACGGGCAGAAACAGGCTACTGTGGCGCTCGTGGTAGTAGATACCTGCATGCTTCCGGGATTGACGTTACCGTTACCGTCGGATAACAAGCAGCCTGGTGATTGGTCGGCGCAGAACCCGCCACCCCTGCCGTCGTCTGCTGCTGCTGCCGCCGCTGCCACGGCTGCTTCGGCAGCAGCAGGGCAGGCAGAGGCTTTAGGCACAGCTGCTGCTGCAACGACAGGGGCGGGCGGGGTGGGGGGGGTGGTCGGTGGAGGAGGAGGGGGACAGGGGAGCGGGAGTGGAACAGGGGGAACAGCAGCAGGGGGAGCAGCAGGGGCGGGGGGAGGGGCAGGGGCAGGAGCGGAGGCGGATCTAGGCCCTCTAAACGAGCTGCTCGCGTTACTAGAGATCTGCAGGGCAGGAGGGGGTAACAGCTCTCTGCCTGTAATGTGGTTGGTGGCTGCTAACACGCCTGCCTCTGTGCGTGAGCGGTTGAGAGCGGCTGGGTGCGATACTATTGTGTCTAAGCCCCTGCATCCTACTAGGATGGAGCAGCTGTTGAATCTAGCTATGGATATAAAGTATGGGATTGGGGGAAATGCGGAGGCCGGGGTGGGAGGGGAGCGGGGGGGTGAGGACGGGGAGGAGAGAGTGGGGGATGGGGAGGGGGAGGGAGATGGTGGGGGGAGTGAGGGAGGTGCAGGAGGAGGGGTGTGGGGGGTTCTGGATGAGTTGGGGAAGGAGAAGGGGAGGGAGAGAGGGAGGGAGAAGGGAGGAGGGAGCGGAGGAGGGAAGGGAGGAGGGAAGGAGGGGAAGGGGCGCAAGAGCGTGAATGTGAATGTGAGGATTCAGAGGTGTTTGAGTGCGGTTGATGAGGAGTTGAGTCATGCGGACGAGATGAGCAATGGGGGGGAGGATTCTTGCCTATCCACCCCTGTTGGGAGTTCTGAATTTGACCTCACTACCCCGAGGTCTGGTGATGGGGCGTGGGAACGGAGAGAGGGGAGGGAGAGGAGGGAGGGGAGAGATAGGAGGGAGGGGAGGGACAGGAGGGAAGAGAGGGAAGGGAGAGACAGACCGAGCAATAGTGGTGATGATGAGAGCGATGGTGATGGGGAAAGAGGAGGTAGAGGAGAGAGAGGCGGGAGAGATGACGGATGGGAAAGAGGAGAGAGGAGAGAACGAGGGGAACGAGGAGAGAGGAGAGAAAGAGGGGAGAAGGGGGATAGAGGGGAAAGAGGAGAAAGAGGAGAAAGAGGAGAGAGAAGGGATGGCCAGTACCGTTCGCAAAGGAGGAAAGAGGGTTCCGAGAGTGGTGATAGCGACAGATACAGCGAGGGAGCAGGGGATAGGGACAGCCGAGCAGGGGATACACGAGTGGGAGGAGGAGGGGCAATCACGCCTAGAACCCCCCGCACCCCAGGGACTCTTCTCGTGCCATTCCCTCGCTCGGAATCCCGGGGGTCTCAAGACGGGAGCAAAGCGGGCGGGCAGGAGGAGCACTCTCGGCACGGGTCTTTCCGAAAAGACTCGGTGGCGTCACTCTCTCTCATCTCGCCTCGCTCCCCCTCGTCTCTCTCCTCGGGATCCTCTCCCTCTATGGATCGCTCTGCTAGTGGACGGCTCTTGCCTGCCATTGACTCGCTCTTCTCCCCTCGCAAGCACTCGCAGTCTCATTCTCAGTCGCATCGTGCTTCTTCTTCTTCTTCCTCTCGTGCCAAGCGTAGCGGCAGCGGCAGCAGTAGTGGCAGCAGAAGCAGGGAGAGGGGCGGAGGGGGTGCGAGTGCATCGGGGGCAGCATCTCACCAGAAGGCAGTGCTAGGCCCGCCGTCAGCACTGGCAGGTGAGAGCTTGCGAGAGCGAGTGAGTGAGTGAGTGAGAGCATGCGTGCGTGTGCGTTTTATGTGCGAGTGCTTCTGGGGCAGCATCCCACCACGAGGCAGTGCTAGGCCCGCCGTCAGCCCTGGCAGGTGAGGGCGTGGTGAGTGAGTGAGTGAGTGAGTGAGTGTGTGTGGGCATGTGTGCATGCATCCGTGTGTGTTATTTGTGCGAATGCATCAGGCCCATCGTCTCACCAGAGGGCAGTGCTGGGGGACTGGCTTTAACCCTGGCAGGTATGTATGTGGGTCCTTGCGTGCGTGCGTGCAGGTGGGCTAGCGTTTGTGTGTGTGTATCGGTGTGTATAGTTGCGTACGCATGTCTGCCTGCATATATGTGCGTGCGTGCACGTCTGTAAAACCCACCCAGGCCCCTACTATTTCCATGCTCTTGCTCCTGAAAGGCTCTTACTACCCAACCGGCACTCAACATGTGAATCCATGCTTCATACTCCCCCCCTCCCTCGCGGCACGCCATGTCACTCCGCACCCCTGCCAGGTGTGCACATCCTATTGGCCGAGGACGTGGCAATGCTGCAGCGGGTGGCGGTGCTGATGCTCAAGAAGATGGGCGCGACGGTGGTGGCGGTGAGCAACGGTCAGGAGGCGTTGGATGCGGTGACAAGGCAGATCCGAGGGGAGGCGGACGGGGGAGAGGCGTTTGACCTCGTGCTCATGGACTGCCAGGTGCGTGTGTGTTGGGGAAGGGGGGAGGAGGACTAAAAGGAGAGGGGAGGGGGGAGGAGGACTAGAAGGGGAGAGGGGGCAGTTGTGGCGATGATGTGGGGAGAGGCGTTTTGACCTCGTGCTCATGGACTGCCAGGTGCGTGGATTGAAGGGGAGGAGGAGGGCCATGTGTATGTGTGTTGACCTCGTGCTCATGGGTTGCCAGGTGCGTGTGTGTTGGGGAGGGGGGGAGGAGGATAGGTGAGGGAATCGAGAGACTGCCGGATCAGAGGCGTGTTGACCTCGTGCTCATGGACTGCCAGGTGCATGTGTGTTGGGGAAGGCAGAGAGAGGGGGGACCCGGAGGGGCTAGGTGCGTGGGAGGCGAGGAAGATTGGGTGGGGAGGGGGGGGAGTAAGGAGGACCAGAAGGAGAGGGTGTAGTGGTGGCAATGATGGGGGGAGAGGCGTTTGACCTCATGCTGATGGACTGTCAGGTGCGTGGTGGGGAGTATGGCGTGACAGGTGTTTGGTTGTGATTTGCTGGCACTGGTGCCACTGGTGGGCATTGTTGGGTGCTGGTGGTATTGGAGGTGGCAGTGTAATGAGTCGTGTTTTGAGTCAGCTCAAAAGACGACCCATTGCATGTTTTTTTGAGAATTCTCAAAAAGCATACATTACACGTGGGCACTGTTGGGCGCTGGTGGCGCTGGTGGTAGCAGAGGTGGCCGCGAGCAACGGTACTCCCAAGGAGGGTGACGGTTGGAGAAGAGAAGTTCTAGGCTCGGTGCATGTGCGATGGACGATGACTTTTGAGTCAACTCATAGATCAACTGGAGGCGGTTGGAAAGAGAAACGTTAGGTCCCATCTTTGCGATGGACGATGTGCAAGGTGTGCGGTACGGACTGGTGGGTGGGAGGTTTCTAGTGGTTGGGAGGGGAAACCGCTCACTCCCTGCATGTGCACATGGACTCTCTCCTGAGGATGGGCTTATGTGGTGTATTGTGTGCTTGTGAGCATCACACACTCTCCTCCCTCCCTGCCTTCCACATCCGCGTGTGATGAGACGGTTTTCCGGTCGACTCAAAAATCCTCTCACAAGGATGGGCTTATGTGGTGCGCTGTGTGCTTGTGAGCATCGCACTCTCTCCTCCCTCCCTGCCTTCCGCATCCACCTTCCCTAATGTGTTCTCCTGTCCTCACACCCAACCTGCTGCCTGCCTGCCGTCCACCTGCAGCTCAACTGCCCCCCACCTGCCGCCCACCTACCACCCACCTACCCCCACTCCCCCCCCCCACCTACCCCCCAACCCCACCCCACCGCAGATGCCTGTGTTGGACGGGTACGCAGCAACGCGGGCAATCAGAGAGGTGGAGAGGGGTGCAGAGGTGCACATTCCGGTGGTGGCACTGACAGCCAATGCCATGGCAGGGGATCATCACAAGTGCCTCGATGCTGGCATGGATGGGTACCTTACAAAGCCTATAGACAGCAAGCTACTAACGGAAACAGTGAAGAAGCTCTTAGGGGATCGGAGGAAGCACAAGTGAGTGTACAGGGGAGGCCGGAGTGTTTGAATGGGGAGGGGAGAGCTTGATCATTGTATTTATGTGCTCCTGTGTGTATAGATTCATGCGGTGTGGCTGTGTGCAGATGGGTAAGGATGACTGATATCTTATTGTCCGAAACAGTCTACCGTATTTGGTTATGATAGGTTGGTGCTGATTCCTCTACTGATAGTATGTCAGAATTCTTCAAACACTATAGGACCCTCCAAACCAACCAAACCAAACACTTTGTACCATATACCTATCAATTGGCAGCAATTTTTCAATTAGCATAGCTGGTGTTCAAAGAGGCAAGGCAAACAGTTTGAACTAAAGAAAGCAAACAATCAAAAAGCGTACGATAATTAAAGTCTCATTAGCCCAATGGGCATGAAGATCACTAAGGGCAGGTCAGACTTAGTTCACTTCCAGTCCAGTGTACGTGGTGGAAAAAGTTGCTGTGAGTTGTAGAGTGGTTTGTCTGATTCACTCCTCTGAACCGCTATCTACCAGCCTGAACTGTGATAGTACCCAAACTCAAAACGAACTAGGCGTGACCCGCCCTAATCCGGTATAGGTAAACAGATGCACGGTTGGTGAACACTTTCTCATATCACTCACCAAAATTGCTGAATTATCACCAACGCTGCATTCTCAGCTGGAGATTCACTCACTCACTGCTTCACCCTGACGAAACGATCCTCCGCCAATCGGGACTCGCCACTCGGAGTCACCGCAGGCCGCTTCTTCCCATTCTTCGTCATCGACGGAAACCGCCACAGTCCCACACCCGGCGAAAAAACTTTCGGTGTCGCAAACGGGTAACCAGAGCCACCCTTCGGCGTAGCTCCCTTAGGAGTAAATCCCATGGGCGTGAACACCTTAGGTGTGAATCCCTTCCCGAACGACAGGCCCCTAGGAGTGAGAGCACTGAACATGTCGGAAAACATGTCTCTAAAACCCCCATCCTCGTTGGGCGATCCGCTCTTTTGGCACCCTTTACCCTCTCCGTGAATCCCGGCTCCTGACTTCTCCGCCGAGCTTTTTTTGCTTGCAGCTGAGCCGTTTTCGGAACTGACACGCGGCGTGAAAACATCGGCGGAGTCTAGAACTTTGTGCATCCACGTGTACCCGTGTCGTTGGCTAGGATGCTCCGGGACCTTGATGGTGACGTCATCATGCCCATGCACATACATGGGCTGCTCCAGATCTGCCGTCGCTAATCCCGAGGCGAGTGATGGCGTAGCAGCAGCAGCAGCGGACGCGCAGCCAGCAGTTGCGCCGCCAGTTAGGCCAGCATCTGGGCTGACAGTGTCGGCGGAAACCATTTGCGGACTGCGAGGAACTTTCCAGGTTCCCGCAGCTGCCGAAGCGCATTGAGACTCAGCCATGGTTACATTTTCATAGCTTGCGGACGATAATTTCTCGAACGCGCTGCTGCTGTTACCGTTGCAAGCACCAGGTAGGTCCGTGGTGCTGCCGTGCTGCGACTGAAATCCCCCGAATCTCCCGCTCTCCTCCACGTCCGTCGCGCTCCCGCCGCATCCCGAGACGAATCTTTCCGAGTTATCCACTGAAGAATCCACGAAAGCCTCCGATACAAGCTGCACCGACGCAGTCACATCGTCGCTTCCGGATTTGGCGGACCGCTCTCCGTCGTCGATTATAATCGCGTCCATCATCGTGTTTAGAAGCATGCGCTCCTCGTCATCAGCACATCCTTTATAATCACCACCGGTCATGCCACTCTCGTCCTCGTCTTTCGCGAGAAGAAGATCGACGAAACGCTCGCCGCACTCATCGCCGCAGTTGTCGCCGCCACCCATCGCCGATGTAGAACCCGCGCCCGGTACAGTCATCTGCTTCGATTGAATCACACTGTTAACAGCGTCGCAATCGTTCGTGACGATTTGCCCCTTCGCCATTGTAACTTGCTCCGCGAAGGCGCCGAGCGTCAGCGACGGCGCGGGCGACATCGGTCGTGCGACCGTCGCGGAGCTCAAGTTCGGCGAAGCCGGCGCAATCAACGGCGAGTTAAGCGGCGCGTTTGGCGGGGCGACATTGCCCTTGATGAAAACACGGCACAACACCAACGCCGCGAGCTCGCTCCCGGCCTCCGCTTCGAGTCGATACTCGTCCATTATCCAGTCCGTCTTAGATCCCTTGTGGTCGCTCGGTCCGGATTTCGAATAGTACACTAATTTCTTCTTCATTCCCGTTATGCCGCCGTCTGAATGGGCATTTTGGCCGTTCTTGCTGCTGCCCTTACTCCCGCCGAGGCGCACCGCGTGGTCGTTTCCCGTGGATTTCCAGAATCCGACAACCGTCTCGCCGCATTTTACGGAACGTTCTTTCTTGGAGCCATGCTGCGACGGGCGGTAGAAGAAGAACCATTCGCCGTCGAAGCATGCATCGGAAGGCAGGCTGCTCGGGTCGCACCGCAAAACGTTAACCTCGGGCAGCTGAAGGAGTGGACGCGCAGTGTAAGCTTGCCCGGATGTGCGGTTTAGGAGGTAAGAGAAAACGAGTTCTTCTTCCGACGGCCGAAAACGGTAACCGACTGGAAGGGAGTGTAACAGCGGTGAAGCTGCCATACTCAGAGGGGATCGATACAGTCTATTAAGAGAAGCCCCTAACTACGAGTTACAACCACACTGCAACTTGAGCAAGTTCTACTAAACGATACTAATCTGCAAGTATTGAAGGCTCAACGTTGAGGGTGGAGATGCCGCTAGTTGCAGGGAGAGTTGAAGTGGATAGCACAAAAAAATCACGGAATAATGAGTGCGGAGTTTCTGCTTTTAGCCACCTCAAGGGTAGTCAAGCACTTGCCCTAGACGGCTGTTGCGCTAGAGAGAGCTCCCTCGCTCACATCTCGTCGTCTCGTGTGAGGCGGGGGAGGATACAGCACAACCGCCATGCTGCTGCGGTCTGCCTTACAGCAGCGGCAGGAGCCTGGAAGGAGGAGGATGAAGAGCTCGGACCAAGGCTTGGTTTGTGCCGGGCTGAGTGGCCTGGTCTGGCCTGGGCTGCGCTGACCTGGCTTGGCCTTGTAAACGTCTCACAGGGCTGGCCCCGTCCGAACCGAAGGGAAGCAAGGAACAAAAGTTTGAGCGGAAGAAGCACGTGTACAGTGCTTCAGGCGCAAACAGCAGGCCCCGCCGACCAGGCATCCGCGGGTTGGGCGGACAATTGACAGGGTGGCGGCTGCGGTGTGGTGTGGAGGAGAGGCAAGCTGGTGGGGAGGAGATATATGGTTGGCGAATCAGGAGTAAGGAAGAAACGACAAGATTCATTGACTGTCCGTGAACCATCAATCAATGAACTAGCCATCACAGGTGGCATGTTCTAATTGGAAGAACTGATGCATCGTGCGGAACCGAGGTGGAAGACTGTCGCACCTCATCGGGAAGACTGTCGCTTCCAGGGCATTATCCCTCATTTTCTGGGAAAATAAGGTCTGAGCTAACCAATTTGACTAACATTGGGGGGCTGAAACAAATCAGCCCTAGCTTCTAATGAGCTTGCTTAGTGTGTGATTCAGGCCTACCATGATTTCCCAAGGAAGTCTTCGGGTGGTCCCTGGGGCCGGGAGGACAAAGTCAACCCTAAAACTGTTAAGAGTGTGAGACTCGTTGTTAAGGTCGGACGGCATAGAGGCACTTAAACGTCACTCCAAATCGTGATATCTAAAGGCTCAACTCGCGCCAGAGTTGCAGCATGTAGGGATGAGGTTCTGTCCAATTTTGCCTCGCTCAGGTCATAATTTCTAAACCTCCAGACTATCCGGGTACCCCAAAACGAATCGACAGCCCAAATGAAGCGGGTGATATTCTTGGCGGAATTTCAGTGAGACTGCCTGTGTGTGCACTCGCGAGGTCGTGTGTCCCCAAACGTCACGCACAAGTGTGCAGCACGGCACGGGTGACGGGTGGTCGCACAACTTTTGTACGCTCCTTGCGGTCAACTACGTTTTGTCATGGTGCAAAGCGGTAAACCCACGTTTCGTCGAAGCGTGTCGCATTGCTGGACGGGGGTTGTATTGCACTGTGTTGTCTTCGACAATGGCATGGTTCGCATAGATGATAAGTTGGGAGTGATGAATCTAAGACAGTTAATTAACAAATCCAGCATACACAACACCTAGTTTAAAAATGTTCAGAACAAAGGCCAACATAGATAGCACCTAGTCAGGCTTTCAGATCGCAAGGGTAGCACACACACATCTACTCTAGTGTCATCGTCATTTCTCTTGGTAACCACCGCATTTGCCTTCCCTTTCTCCCTCTTTGCCTCATCTTCATTCTAGTTCCCTAAAATCTAGTTCATTCACGACAGATATATCAGGTCCAGGTTAGCATCAACTAACATAATAACGTAAGTATTGTGTTCAGTGTGCACCACCTTTGAAATCCGTTTTAAGCTGTGTCGCGTTTCGTGGATAAGGTCCCAGTGAGTGTGGGCTGGCAGCGTGCCTCGCAACCTGAGCAAGTGTGGTTAGAGCATTGCCCCTACCTGCCAGCTTTTCAGCCAGGCCACTTGGAGAAATGCTTGCACCACCAGCGCCACGCCACCACCGTCCGCAACTGATCCTCGCTGATTTCGCTTGAAATTCTCGTACAATGCGTGGCTTTTTCGCTTGCAATTCGCCTCGGGATTTACGCATAGATCTCCCCCTTGTCTCACGAAAGATAACTTCTCATGTGGTAATCCCTACACGCTGTTTCGTCAACCCCTTCTCGCAAGCTCAATTTCGCGAATGCGTCCTGCTGCCCTGTGCGATTCCAGCTTCCATCCAACAAGCCGAGTCATCTTTCATTTCATCTTTAGTAACCAGCAGCCTCTACTCACCCCAACTTTGACACGAAAAGGAATCGGTACACGAAGTCATCGTCTTTCGTGATCGACTATTGTTTTGGATCATAGCGCCATTGCAGCGTCACTACCAGCTCTTGCATTCGCACCGTGAAAGTAGAATACGACGACCTAAACCATCTCAGCCCGGCTCTGACTCTTTCTGACCACCCCGCCACCCCACAGCCTTGCTAATACAAATCAGAGCCATCACTTTCAGCCGGTCATAGTGGGAGTTCCCGCGACAATGTCTCGAGAGGAGAGAGCCTCCCCGT
Organism: Closterium sp. Yama58-4; assembly: GCA_947470075.1. Taxonomy (NCBI): domain Eukaryota; kingdom Viridiplantae; phylum Streptophyta; class Zygnematophyceae; order Desmidiales; family Closteriaceae; genus Closterium; species Closterium sp. Yama58-4. Next base: position 264,815 of record CANIUD010000252.1, read on the forward strand.
CAATGCCGACGCTGCTCATTCTCGTTCTGCTGCTGCTCGGAGCTCAACGGGCTCGCATTGCTCGAGGGCAGAACGGCGCGTTTCAAATCCGTGGATTGGTATGTTTCACTGATCGGCAATCTCAATGTTCACCGGGAAGTTCCTTCCTCCCCTCTCACCCCACAATCCCGTCCCCTCCTCCTCTCCCCCTCCTCCCCACCTCTACCTTCCTCCATATTTCCCGCCCGCCGCTCCCCCCCCCCACCCCCACCCACCCGATTCGAAAGTGACAGTCCCAGGCACTAATCCTGCACGCTCCCCATCCTCCAAGCATCACGTCGAGATACTTGTTACTGCGTGCAACGTTCGCAGCTTTAGTGAAATGCATCCGCTCCCGCCGCGTGTAACCTGTGCCAGGTGGACGAGAGTCCGGGTCGCATGCTGGAGCGGCATCAGTACGAACAGGAGGAGGCGGCAGTGCTACAGTCGTCATCCTCGCTACAAGCAGGCCACGAATCTCGGCAAGAAGAGCATCATGTGCGGAGGTGCGCATAGAGCCTTACCGCACCAACGAGCGTACATGCCGTTCGCTTAGCGAAGAGTCTACGAGATTCACCAAGGCTCTAGTATAGCTACTACCCCCATCTAACTTTCTTGCAAGCTACTAGCTTCGTATGACTTCATCGTCCGCTTTTTCAGAGGATGGGCATCGTGCACTGCTGCGCTTGTGCTCTCTCCCATTTTTCGTTTCCAGGCGTCTCGCTGTTAGCGCTAACCGCACGCGTCGTTCCCCCTAATTTACGCTCCCCCTTTCCCTCCTCCCGCCTGCCATCGCTTGCGCGAGCAGAGTGTTCGAGGCGGGGCAGGGCTCATGCGGCTTCCCCGACATGCGCGCAGACGCGGACGAGTGCGTGGCGGACCTGGCGGAGTTCCCCGCGCTGAGCGCGCGCAGCCGTTCCGCCAGCGCGCGGAAGCTCGCGTGCCTGGCGCACAACTACCTGCGCCCGTGGATGGGCATTCCGGGCATCTCCGCGGGCATGGGCGCGCGGGGAATGATCAATCCCGCGATGCTGCAGCAGATGGGCACCATGGCGAACGTGAGTATTAAATCCTGGATTACTAATCTTCCTGCACAGTCCCTTCCGCGCTCATGTCCCACACATCCCCACAACCCTCACCCCTTTCCCCGCTCCCTCCGCCGACCCACCCTCCCTTTTCGTACCCCCACGACATACGACATCCCTCCTGCTGTTGTGAAATTGCTTTCCTCTCCTCATAGTTCATTTCCTGTCCACGTCCCCTCTTGCCTAAGTTCTCTCGCCCCTCTCCTCCCCACCTCTCCCTCTCCTTCCCACACCCCCAACCTACCTTCCCCTCCCTACACGCTCGTGTCTGCATCACCTCCCCTTCCCGCTGCTCATGCCTCCTATGTCCACTGCTTGCCTTGTTGCTTCGCGGTTTCGCTCATGGCTGCGTGCAGGTCCTGTCTTGCGCGGGCCACGTGCGCATCGTTCGCGGGAAGATATTCTTCCGATTCGGCAACTTCGAGTTCGACTGGTACCGCCTCAGGCGATTCGTCTTCTCCGTCAAGATGATTCAGGTTAGTACTGTACAAGTTTCTCCGTCAACGTCATCGCGCGTTGCCTTTTTTCTGCTGCGATTCACGAAGCTTGTTACAACCAAACCAATCGCTAGTTTCATGAGATTGATGAGATTCGAGCCCTCTGTGATTGGTGGCGTATCTCACCCGTCCATCCAACCCAATCCACTCACCCTCATTCCAACTTTTTCAATCCGTTGTGCATCCCCTTTATACCGAGCAGGATGCGATACGCGAATACAAGCTACACAACCTGAACGCGGAATTCTTCCTCAATACATGCGACATGTACATTAGCAAAGCCAGCAGCGTCGCCAAGCCGCTAGCAGGGCTTCCCATTTTCAGCGTGCACGGCGCACCAGGCAGCATCGATATTCTTTATCCTGACCCAGTCGACCTCAGCAGCAACTATTTCCGGGAAGCAGAAGATGAGGTGAGCCCGGGCAGATTTGTGATGGCACGTGCTATGCGAACAGAGACTGGACAGTTTGAGGGGGGGTGAAAGGGCAGTTTTTCTAAATGAATACGTCATTTTCTAGGCTCATAAACTACATTGTTTCCTGTGGGTTCATATCTCATGTTCGTTGCACTCCTCCAAACCCTTCCTCTCGATCATTGTTCAATATCCTTGTGTAAAACACCTTATGCATTAAATCTTTGCCATTGCATTTGTGCAGATTCCGTGGGAGCAGAAGGAGAGCCGAGCTGTGTTCCGAGGTGGCATGACAAATTACAAGGTCGTCTACCCCAAGCACTGGCGGGGCAGCCCTCGATTCCGCGTGCACAGGTGAGGCATCACATGGCAACACATGGCATTACATGGAATCACATGGCATCACATGGCATCACATGGCATCACATGGCATCACATGGCATCACATGGCATCACATGGCATCACATGGCATCACATGGCATCACATGGCATCACATGGCATCACATGGCATCACATGGTATGGCACTATGTGGCATGGAATCACGTGGTATGACATATTAAAAGGTCATCTATCCCAAGCACTGGCAGGGCAGCCCTCGATTCCGCGTGCACAGGTGAGGTGGTGTTGTGTGTTCTTGTCTTGAGTTGCAATGATATCACATGGCACTATATAGCACCACATGGCACCATCACATGGCACCGCGCAGCATCCCATGGCACTCCATGACACCACATGACACCACATGACACCACATGGCACCACATGGCACCACATGGCACCATATAGCACCGTGTTCTCCACGCACCTTCATTCAACTCACTCTCCACTCTCATTCCGCACTCTCCTCCCTCCCCGGTCTGTTCCGCCACTCAATGCCCTCTCTGCCTTGATCCGAACCAGGATGTCGGACGTTCGGCCGGACCTGCTGGATGCCAGGGTAGTGGGGGGAGTGGACCCTGAGTACCGTGCAGGGTGAGTGATGAATCACGAAACCTCAACACACCCTAGCAACTGTCCGTATATTCACACTCCAATAACCTTTTTAGTTGGCATTTTGGACTCAGTTAACCCAATTAGCCACCAATGGTTCACAGTTGCTTCCCTGATGGGACTTTTGAGTCGCTTCAAAAGTCTACAGGTTGGACTGAAATACATAGAGGATGGTGGAAACGGGCAGTGGGCGCGTGTGCGGCGTGCTGTCGAGCAGCCAGATGCTGATCAAGCAGGCCAGCGAGTACACTCAGTTCTTCGACCTTCATTCCACTCCACCCCTCATCCTTCTCCTCCTTCCTTCCCCCCCGCTTCCCCTCCCCTCTCCTCACCGCTTGTCTCCTTGCAGACTCCGGCAAGATGCCATCTCATTCGGTAAACGCCTAGGCCCATCAGACCTCCAGAGCTACAAGTACGAACTCGACGTGGACGGCGGCACGGGCAGTGGGCGAGTGTGCGGCGTGCTGGCGAGCAGTCAGATGCTGATCAAGCAGGCCAGCGAGTACACTCAGTTCTTCGACCCACTCATGTGCCCGTTCCGGCACTTCCTGCCCACGCACCGGTTCTTCTCGGACCTGTTCGGGCAGATTGAGTGGGCGAGGCGGAATGATGGCGAGGCGAGGCGGATTGTTCGGCAAGCGAACGAGCTCGCCAGGTGGGTTTTCCTGAGTCACACAAATGGACATCATACACTTGCAATTGCACAAGCACATGCACACACATATCTTTACAAGCACACACAAACACATACACACACACACACCTACACACACACACACACACCAACCTACACACACACACATACACACACCAACACACACACGTACACGCACACACACAAACATACACAGACATACACATACACACACACAAGGACACACACGCGCGCGCTACACACCACCTCATTTTCTCTTCTCTCCCTTCCCATTCCCCGACACCCAATACAGTGACGTGTGCACCTTTGATGGCAGGCGCCTATACTGGGCCATCCTGCTGGCCAAATACTCTGTCTCTGCACTAGAGGACAACCGCAACATCACGCAGCCGGCACTGTTCACGTGCACTGCGCCGCCCACCCAAGGAGACGTGGACGGCCCCAAGAGCCAGACGAGGAGGCCGCCGCCCAGATGGCCGCCCAGATGTGACAGTGTGGACGCAGAGAGCCAGCCGCCTTGTACTCATTATTGCATAGGGCCTCTGGAGGACGAGAGCAAGTGGAAGTGGCTAACTGTAGATGCGCTTGATGGCATTGAGGTGTACAAACCTCACAACAAGCGCATCAACTTCCAAGATATGTGAGCAAGCGGGGAAGTCTGGTACATTGAGAGCATCTACGAGTAGCACTATGAGTAAAGCTTTTTTGCCAAGTTCCGGTACGAACAGCACATGCCACTTTAGATAACATTGTTGAAGCTTGCCAAATCCATAGGAATTATTCACCACCCACCAGAGGAGTGTTAGAATAGTAGCTAGAGAGAGCAATAGGGTTTGGTGGGAGAGAGTGTTGGCCAAGCAAAGAAGGGGTTGTACTATGAGTGAAATACAAGATATAGTGGTAGGGATGGTGGCCAAGAGGGGTATACCACCAACAATAGAAACCTAAATGATACTACACTAGCTAAGTTACATGCAGTTACATTATAATATAAATATATTTTAACATCCCCCCTTAACTTCATGCAGCGAAAGCTAGTATAGGGGCGAGACGTAACCCAAGTGCAGACTTCACCGGACCGCAGCTGGGCCCACCGATACAACACACGATGGAGTTTCCCGCCTGCGGTTTAAAACCGAAATATAAAATAGTGAAGGCCGTCCCAGCTTTAAATCGCTGCGATGAGTTGGGTTGACACAACACTGTTCCAAACAAACCGTGTAGGCAGGTTGAACTCATCTGATTGGCTCAAACAAATCTGAAAATTACTCCTCCCGCCAAAACGATTTTCCAGGCCCCATGTCAATCGTCGCATTTTTATACGCTGCACCCATACGACCGTTGCCCAGCGATGGTTTCCATCGCCAGGACCAACTTCCAAACCAAGTTGGGACTGGGTGAATGACTAGCTGATTTCGAGTCCCGAAGTCACTAGTGCTTTGCGTAGCATTAGTAGTAAAGCCGAGAAAGCGTAGATGTTTCTGGCCTAGGCACGTAAGATCCGACTTCGCTCGCGTGCGTAATGTAGTGAACATGGCTCTGTATAGTCAATATTTTTCTCGTCGCTCGCAAGTGAAACCCGACCCTTCACCTCGTAGCCCTCGCGTTCTCGGTAAATCAGGCTCCCGTCGCTCTACATCTCTTCTTCTCACAGTAACCATCGCGTTGCTCTCGCGCTCATATTGAATCGCCTTTCCGTCGCCCTTCCTCCCCCTCCTATCACCCACTTCGTCGCCGTCACGCGCGCCTCAAATCGCCCACCCTCGCCCCTACCGTCGCCATCACCCTCGCGATCTCCTCTCACATCCCGTCGCCTTTCCTCTCTTGTTGCCCTTCCTCACTCCTGTCGCCAGTTCGCTATCCCGTCGCCCTTCCTCTCTCTCGCCGCCCTTCCTGTCTCCCGTTGCCCTTCCTCCCCTGTCGCCCTTCTTCTCTCTCTCCTCCCGCCGCCCTCGCGTCTCATCGCGATCGCGTTCCCACCACACTCCCGTCACCCTCCGTCCCGCCTTTCGTAATTTATTACCTCCCCTCGCGTCGTTCCTCTTCTCTTCCCTCCCCTCCCGTCGATCCCTCTTCAGGTCCTCGATCCTGTGGCCTCGCTCTCTCCCATCCCTTTCCGCCGCCCTCACTCTCTCCCCTGCCATTCCGTCGCCCTCGTTCTCTCCCCTCCCTTTCCGCCGCCCTCGCTCTCTCCCCTCCCTTTCCGTCGCCCTCGCTCTCTCTCATCCCTTTCTGTCGCCCTCGCTCTCTCCCCTCCCTTTCAGTTGCCCTTGCTCTCTCCCCTCCCTTTCCGTCGCCCTCGCTCTCTCCCCTCCCTTTCCGTCGCCCTCGTTCTCTCCCCTCCCTTTCCCTCGCCCTCGCTCTCTCTCATCCCTTTCCGTCGCCCTCGTTCTCTCCCCTCCCTTTCCGCTGCCCTCATTCTCTCCCCTCCCTTTCCACCGCCCTCGCTCTCTCCCCTCCCTTTCCGTCGCCCTCGTTCTCTCCCCTCCCTTTCCGTTGACCCTTGCTCTCTCCCCTCCCTTTCCGTCGCCCTCGCTCTCTCCCCTCCCTTTCCGTCGCCCTCGTTCTCTCCCCTCCCTTTCCGTTGACCCTTGCTCTCTCCCCTCCCTTTCCGTCGCCCTCGCTCTCTCCCCTCCCTTTCCGTCGCCCTCGCTCTCTCTCATCCCTTTCCGTCGCCCTCGCTCTCTCCCCTCCTTTCCGTCGCCCTCATTCTCTCCCCTCCCTTTCGTACTTGCTATCTCCCCTAGCATTCCGTGGATTTTTCTCACGCATCTCTCATCTCGCGTCCTCTTTTCTATTGCTCTATTTGTCTATTCTCTGTTATACGCAGCGATGGTTCACATGTTGTTATTGCCGCCCTAGCAGGCCTATGTCTAAGGCCTTAGCTTTGTGTGAGTTGGGCTTGCTTTGCGTGAGTTGGGCTTGCTTTGCGTGGGTTGGACTTGCTTTGCACGAGTTGGACATGCTTCACGATGTAAATTTGGCTCTGAATGTGATTGCGATTCGCACGTCGTTGCCTTTCAAGCGACGTATTTGGACATGCTTGCGATGATTTTTGTTCGAGAAATTTGGAGACTCGATCAGTATCATATGGGGCTGGAAAAAAAAATACACAACAGTACTTCAACTTTCAAGTGGACCCAACTAGAAGGGGGGGGGTCACTATTTTAGCTGCTGGCTTTAACCCCCGCAGTGGATGCCCGGTGTGCGCGACAAGGGGCGAACACGCCCGGAAACGACGGAAACGACACGACAAGAAACGCGAAACGAGAAACAGAAAGAACCACTCTCTCTCTGTCTCACTCATTTTCCACCCCCTTCACCTCTCATCCCCCCACACTCTTCTCCTCCCTCCCTCCCCCCTGAACCTGTCTCCTCCCCCCCCCCCCCCCCCTACAGCAACACTTGCTGCAGGGAAAGAGGAAGAGGGAAGGGGGGGGAACGGGCGTGAGAAGCTGCCGGCGCAGGCGTCCGCGCTGGCGCTGGCGATTGAGACGGCGTCGGGCGCAGGCGTCCGCGCTGGCGCTAGTCGCTGGCGCCTGCGCCGACGCTCGTCGCTGGCGACGGGGGGCGGGGGTCAGCAGACGACGGGAGGCGCGACGAGGGGCGCGACGGGCAGGGCGCCACGGACGGGACGGAACGGGCAGGGCGGAACGCGCTCGGACGGGCAGGGCGAAACTTGCGCCACGCGCAGTTCGCAACAGGCGCAAACGGGCGGACGAAAAAAAAAAAAGGAAGCGCATTTCGCGCTAGGACGGGCGGGCCCATGTTCCGTGAAGAAAAAATAGGTCCTTAGACCGTTTTACAGCTCTGTACCATGTTAGAATAGTAGCTAGAGAGAGCCTTAGGGTTTGGTGGGAGAGAGTGTTGGCCAAACAAAGAAGGGGTTGTACTATGAGTGAAATACAAGATATAGTGGTAGGGATGGTGGCCAAGAGGGGTATACCACCAACAATAGAAACCTAAATGATACTACACTAGCTAAGTTACATGCAGTTACATTATAATATAAATATATTTTAACAAGGAGGCATAGCACGAGTACAGATCCAGCTTCAATTGCTACATTATGCAGTTGCTCCACTTCTAATATTTTTCCTTAGATTTTTCTTTCTAACGGTGCATGCCTGCCAGTATGAAAGAATGTGTTGTGTAATCAAGTAACGTAACTGGAATGCACTACACTTGATATAATTTACATATTTGAATCACGAATGGATTATATACAAGTAATTCTTAACCAAGTGGGGTGGTACTAGACGCAATTCCTAAACATACGGGGGCCATAAATAACAGAAAGGCTAGATTGGCAAGGCGATCTCACGCGACAGCTATCGCGTGGTCTTCTAGCGGGGAAAAGGCGTCGAGGTGTGGCGTGGTGAGCGAGGCAAGTGTGGGCAGGCTGGCAGGCATGTCCCGCGGGGCACTTCTGGCGCCTGCCACAATCCCAGCACCTGAATCGCCAGCCAGCCAATCTCCCATGATTCCACAATCCAGTCAACCAGATGCCTTTCCCCCTTCGAGGTCTGCACTTCCACCTGATCGGGCTGTCGTTGGCAATTGGCTAGTACTAGACAGGACTGGCGTCACCGTGCGTATGGTTTGGTGAGACAGGCATTGAAGCGATCCGTCTGCTGCGAAAATATTGCGAAAGCAGTTCCACGACGAAGAGCAGAGGAGACGAAACATAACGAAATTCGCAGAGGCGTGATTACCAAGTTTTTTACTCAATAATTTCGCAACTAGATTTGGGGAAACGAAAGGCAAATCCGTACCACAGGATCGACTTCCCCGCTCAGGAGCACATGAAATACGTGTTGTCCCAAGCTCACCAGCAACTTTCTACGTAAGGGTGTGTAAGATCCCCGTGCACACGTTTTGGCTGAATTTTGTCGACCATTTTGGTCGACAAAGCTTTCGCGAAGGTCGACAGATTAGTCGTCACCAGGTCGACAAATTTTCGGCCAACTCAGTGTGGCCTCCAAATCTGACACGGTTTTGCTGGCCGCTGTAACAGAGGTGGAAGATTTTGGTTTGTCCTTTTCTACTACTTGGTGCGACGATGTCGCACACATGAATACGATGTCGCAATTTCACTGTAGCAGCGTATGCGACTTCGTTTCTCACTGTAGACAGCTGCTGTCGACAGCATGGCCGATTTGAAGTCGACCACGCGTCGGAAAAGAGTCGACTAGTTTTCCGGCCATCAAATCACAAATTTGATGGTTGAAATTGACGAGATTCGCAAACCGATCACGAAATGGTTACTTTCGCTACGGCCACCTAATTTTGATGGCCGATTCTGTGTGCACGGGGATCTTACACGCCCTAATTCACGCTACACAAGCCCACGAGCTCCCTGCGCAATTCGCCGATTCTTCACCACGTTGAACGGCTCTCGTCCTCATTCTGCCTTCTCCGAATTCGAGTCCCGGACTGAACAGATAGGCGCATCGCCACGTCACTGAGTGTCCACAGCAAGCACCATGCGACGACCCCGCGCACCGCCACGCTTAACGGGGCGGAGTATGTCGCGAATAGCGCCTGCGCTAGTGCCGGTGACGCTGCTGCTATGGCTGTCGCTCTCCGCGTCGCACTGGCGAGGGTCGTTCGGGCAGCTGCTTGAGGAGCATCCGGGGCAGCAGCTCGGCGAGCTTTACCGCTTCACAGACATGGTGAGCGCTCTCGAGCCTTTGAGCACCTCACTTTCTCTCCGCGTCGCACTGGCGAGGGTCGCTCGGGCAGATGCTTGAGGAGCATCCGGGTCAGCAACTCGGCGAGCTGTACCGCTTCACAGACATGGTGAGCGCTCTCGAGCCTTTTGTGTTTTGAGTCGTCTCCAAAATGTGTGTTTTGAATCGACTCATAAAGTGTGGTTTGAGGTGACTCAAAACGTAGCTCAGGCAGCAGCTTGGCGAGCTGTACCGCTTCACAGACATGGTGAGCGCTCTCGAGCCTTTGAGCACCTCACTCTCCCTCCGCGTCGCATTGGCGAGGGTCGCTCGGGCAGCAGCTCGGCGAGCTGTACCGCTCGCTCTCGAACGTTTCACAGGAAGAGTTACGTTTTGACTCTTCTGCGGCACTCCATTTGACAGTAAGAGTCGATTTCCCCGATTGGTGTGTTCTGAATCGACTAAAAACGACACGAGGGTCGCTGGTGCACTAGCTCGGCGAGCTCTACCGCTTTACAGACATGGTGAGCGCTCTCGAGCATTCCACACGAAAAGGTTGATTACTTCGACCCGGTTGGCATGCATGCATTTGAGAAACTCGGGCAGCTTTCGAGCACTTCGCCCCCCAAAAAGGTCGAGTTTTTCGAGTTGGGATATCTCGAGGTCCTACTATGACTGGCGTAGTCGAATTGGTCACAGTCTCAGCACACCTCCGTACCACCCCCGTCGTCTTAGCTCACCTCCGTCTTAGACTTCTTTCAACGTTGTGTCGTGCGGTGTGTCGTGCCTCCGCACGTGTTATCCGCGCGTTCTCTGCGCGTCCTCCCGTCTGGTAGCTCCACCCTCACCTTCCTTTGGCTCGTCTCCATCTACTTTCCCTCTCCCTCTTCAACTTCGCTTTCCCCCTCCGCGAACCACCACACTCATCCACTCACCCACACACCCCCATCCACCCCTCCCCACCCCCCTCCTCTTCCCCCTCGCCTCCACCCCCTACGTTTTTATTCAGCCTGACGACAATCCTCGAAGGCGATTAGAGCGCTTCAATTCCGACGAGACCCCAATCCTGCAGTCCCTTCCTACCGCCGCCGACCGCGCCGTGAAAAGCGCCGACAGCAGCGCCGACCGCAGCCGCGGAGACTCCACCAGGGAGAACGGTGCTTCCGCCGCCGCTGCTGGCTTCCCCTCCTCCGCCTTCCCCCGCGTGTTCGAGTCTGGGCAGGGCTCGTGCGGCTTCCCCGACACGCGCGCAGACGCGGACGAGTGCGTGGCGGACCTGGCGGAGTTTCCCGCCCTGAGCGCGCGCAACGGTTCCGCGACCGTGCGGAAGCTCGCGTGCCTGGCGCACAACTACCTGCGCCCGTGGATGGGCATTCCGGGGGTCACAGCGGGAATGGGCACGCGGGGAATGATATCCGCGGAGATTCTGCACCAAATGGGGACCATGGCCAATGTATGTATGGCCGAACCGCTACAATTTCGCAAGTCGCATACGATACATTTTGCTTCGGAACACGATGAGTACTAGTTCCTGCCCCACCTTCCGCTGTCCCGCTGCATCCGCTCCTTTTTCCTCGTTAGCAACATTCTTTGACCATCGATTCTCCTCTGTCTTCCGCGTCGCCCATTACCGCATTCCCCGCACTTCCCCGCTCTTCCCCTTCCCCCCACTCCCCAATCACCCCTCTCCCCATCGTTGTCCTCATAACGATTTCTTCCCTACCGTCCCACACTTCTCCCTTGCCATCCGTCCGATCAGATCCTATCGTGCTCCGGCCACATCCCTTCCTTTTCTTCCCTTCCCGTGCTGCCCTCCCTTGGGCCCGAACAGATCCTATCGTGCTCCGGCCACATCCCTTCCTTTTCTTCCCTTCCCGTGCTGCCCTCCCTTGGGCCCGAACAGATCCTATCGTGCTCCGGCCACATCCCTTCCTTTTCTTCCCTTCCCGTGCTGCCCTCCCTTGGGCCCGAACAGATCCTATCGTGCTCTGGTCACATCCGCATCGTGCGCGGAAAGGTTTTCTTCCGCCTAGGCGCCTTCCAGTTCGACTGGTACCGCATGCGCCGATTCGTCTTCACCGTCAAAATGATCCAGGACGCTATTAGCGCGTACGAACTGTACAACCTGAACGCGGAGCTGTTCATAAACACGTGCGATCTGCCAACCAGCAAGGCGGACTCGGTCGCGCGGGCGGACCGCGCGGGAATGCCGCTGTTCAGCCCGCACGTCGTCCCGGGCTCCCTCGATATTCCCTACCCCGACCCCGTCGATCTGTCCAAGAGCTACTTTCGAGACGTTGAGGATAAGGTGTGTGCGAACGTATTGTGCGCCGGTAGGTGCGCGGTTTTGAAGTGAAGTTGGTCGGCTGGAAAATTGTGCGGCACAGATCTGTAGACTAAGTTTTTTCCTCGATACTCGCTGCCCCCATTCCGCTGTACAGCTCTGGTGAATATGTGAATACAACCCAGGTGAAATACAATATCAACAATATTCAAATATTCACCAAAGCTGGTGACATTTGAATATTTCACAATATGGTGAAATTTGTGCAGTTTCCAACCAGCCACCCCATCTCCTTTTGCTTCATTATCCATGCAAAAAAAACTCAGAGCCTCAAATAACAAACAACCCACTCCCGCCCCCCCACACATCTCAGGTCCCTTGGGAGGAAAAGCAGGGCCGGGCGGTGTTCCGGGGCGGCATGACCAACTACCACATCGCCATGCCCATGCACTGGCGCGCCAGCCCTCGCTTCCGCGTGCACCGCATGGCAGACGCCCGCCCGGACCTACTAGACGCGCGTGTCATGAGCGGCGTGGATGTGCGGTGGCGGGAGAGCATGGAGGCGGATGGGGTGCGGTTGGGTGGGAGGTTAAACCCTGAGGAATTGCAGGGGTTTAAGTATGAGCTGGATGTGGACGGCGGGACGGGGAGCGGCCGGACATGTGGGATTTTGGCGAGCAATCAGGTATGGTTTCTTGTATGTATGGTTTCTTGTGGTATTGATCTCTTGTTTACCCTTCCTAGATCCTCATCCTCCCCTCTCACGCATGCCCACTCTATCCCTCCCAGATCCCCCATACACACTCCCCCAATTTGCCATGAATTGAATGTGACACACAGGCCAGCGAGTATTATACGTTACTTGACCCGCTGCTGTGTGCCATGGTACCACCCACCACCACTTCTCACTCCCTTGTCCTTCCTCCTCCACCCTTGTGATATACTCACAGGTGTTGATTCGCCAAGCCAGCGAGTACTATCAGTTCTTCGACCCGCTGATGTGCCCCATGAAGCACTTCATTCCCACCCACCGCTACTTCAGCAACCTCTACTCGCAAATCCAATGGGCCCGCGACCATGACCAACGGGCGCGCGAGATTGTTGCTGCCGCCAACGACTTTGCCAGGTAAAACACACAACTGATAACAACAATATACCACTTCCTCCCCACCCACCGCCACTTCGACAACCTCTACTCGCAAATCCACACGAGATCATTGCAGCCGCCAATGGCTTTGCAAGGTAAATCACCTCATGTGACTTCTTCACCTCCCTCCCAGCACCACCTTCCCCTTCCCGGCGAGAAATCCCTCACTTTCCTGCAGCACTCTATGCACATGGGAAGGTGGGCGCCTGTTTTGAGCCATTCTCCTTGCCACTGACTCCACATGTGCACTGGAGGACAGCTCCTGGACCATTCTCCCCGAACTCACAGCCGATTTATCACTTCTTCTCTCCTTCCCTGAAGATTCTAGCAAATGTTTCCTCTCATAACCCTCTCTGTCTAGCAGCACTGTGCACATGGGAAGGTGGGCGCCGTGCCTATTTTGAGCCATTCTCCTCCTGGGAAAATGGCTCTACCAGTGGCCAGGAGGAGGAGAACGGCCCAAATGGCTCCAATGGCTCAGCCTAGCACCATCTCCCCTGATGCCCCTTGGACCCTTCTCCCCATCTCACAGCCCATTTCTGATTTCTTCCTTCTCGCGTTCCCTCTCGTTTCCCTCTCCCCCCTGCAGCACCCTGTGCACGTGGGAGGGACGGCGATTATTCTGGGCCATTCTTCTTGCCAAGTATTCAACCAGTGCCATAGAAGACAGCGCCAGCATCACAGCTCCGCCTCTCCACTCCTGCTCCTCCCCTCCTACTCAAGCCGACGTAGAGAAGCCCAGCAAGGCCACGCGGCACTTGAGACAAAAGATGCCGGCCGTGTGGCCGCCCTGGTGCGGCACAAAAGACGAGGTGCCCAACCAGCCGGAGTGTACTTATTACTGTATTGGGTACTTGGATGACGAGAGCAAGTGGAAGTGGTTATCGGGGGAGCTCTTAGAGGGGATAAAGGTGTTCAAACCGCGCAACGAGAGGGTGCGATTTTGAGACGAGTGAGAGGAAACTGCTAGTGGGCATGGCAGGCGAGAGCAAGAGATTTCAGTGGGAGAGGAGATGGTATGGCGTACCTCGTCTCATATGAGCACCTCTTTGCTTCGGTGGACCGAAAAGGGCGCAGCAGTACCACCCTGAAGGGCCTCTATAGAGGGCGACAGGTCACAGGCAGTGGCTGAGCCACCCACAACAACAAGTGCCTGTGCCACTGCTTGTCGGCTCTGAACACTGAGAATGGCATCCAAGCCAAGCCTAGGAAGGGGCCCTCGTTGCCTGAATAAATGCATTCGCAGCAGCTTCTGCTGCTGGTCATTCCTGCTGTGGCCTGTAGGTGACCAGCTTGTTGCATGTCGCCAGTGTGTGACAAGCATGATACAAATAAGTGAGATGCATGGATGGAGGTTATTGGTACCAATGTGATTGCTTTGAAGCATATGGTAGATATTCATGGTGATAAGATTGTGGATGTCTATGCAGCCTGTGTGTAATGCTAGAAATGTGACACGAAAGCACCAATGCAACGACTTACAAACGTTACGGTATGGGATAATGCTTGTTTGCTCCGAAAGTACATGCACGCATTACTAATATCAGGAGCAGAAATTACATGCATGCATTACTAACACCAGGAGCAGCAGTCGCTAGGCCAGACCCACATCTCCAATAGGAAACCGGCAAGAACAATAATCAGCAACCAGCCTTTAGTCATGGTTGAGCTTTGATGCACCTCAGAAGCTAACATTAGGAGTGCCGCTTGAGGTGAATCAAAGCTCATCCATTCAGTTACCACACCTCTGTGCAGTGCAATCGCTTGCCCCATATTGTCCGCCTCTACCTGCCTTGAGTGGCACTTGAGAAATGCTTGAGGCATGGCTTGCATGCCTGCTTGCATGGCTACCTGCAACCCAAGACCACTAAGGCCTGCCTCCACCGATGCCGCCACCTCCCATGCCGCCTCCTCCCATGCCCCCACTGCCCATACCTCCACCTCCCATGCCCCCAGGCCCGCCCATGCCACCGCCAGCAGCACCACCGCCAGCAGCACCACCGCCAGCAGCACCACCGCTAAAGCCTCCCCCTCCGCCAATGCCTCCTCCCCCAATGCCTCCTCCACGCATCCCTCCCCCTCCGCCCATTCCTCCTCCTCCCCCCAAGCTTCCTCCCATGCCTCCCCCGCCCATGCCTCCCCCGCCCATGCCTCCGCCCCCCATGCCTCCTCCTCCCATGCCTCCTCCCCCGGTCATTCCCCCAGGCCCTCCCATCCCACCGCCAGCAGCACCACCGCCCATGCCTCCACCGCCCATGCCTCCACCGCCCATGCCTTCCCCGCCCATGCCTCCCCCGCCACTCACACCGCCCCCAGATGGGCCTCCCTGACTGCCGTTATAGTCACCCCCATAGCTGCCACCATTGCCCCCTCCAGTGTTCCCCCCGCTATAGTCACCACCAGTGCTGTAGTCCCCACCACTCCCCCTGCTATAGTCACCACCGCCATTACCAGCACCATAGTCCCCACCATTGCTCCCCCCACCATAATCCCCCCCAGGTCCGCCCTGCCCGCCTCCAGCTCCCCCTTGCCCATTCCCAGGTCCGCCCTGTCCCCCACCAGGTCCGCCCTGCCCTCCCCCAGCTCCCCCCTGTCCCCAAGGTCCCCCGCCTTGCCCTAGCCCTCCCCCACAGCCCCCACCACCAGCAGCCCCCACTCCCCCTGCTGCAGCGCTGTAGAAACCACCTTGTCCGCCTGTGTTGCCTCCGTCATTACCGCCACTGTAGCTTCCCCCATTGCTGTAGTCACCACCATTGCCGCCTCCAGTCCCCCCTTGCCCGCCCCCAGCACCAGGTCCGCCCTGCCCGCCCCCAAATCCGCCCTGTCCGCCCCCAAATCCCCCAGGTCCGCCCTGTCCGCCCCCAAATCCCCCTTGTCCCCCACCAGCTCCCCCTTGCCCGCCACCTGACCCGCATCGCCCGCTCCCAGTCCCGCCAAGTCCGCCCCCAGGTCCGCCCTGTCCGACACCAGGTCCGCCCTGTCCGCCCCCAGGCCCTCTCCTGCAGTCCCCCCCACCGCCTCCCCTTCCTCCGCCTCCAACCCCCCCACCACTGCTACCTCCACCGCCATTACCCCCACCGCCACTGCCACCCCCGTAGTCTCCTCCGTTCCCGCCATTACCGCCACCATAATCACCTCCCCCGTTGTTCCCCCCGCTGTAGTCACCCCCATAGTCGCCTCCACCTCCGCCAGTGCCTCCCCCCGTGCCCCCACCAGTGCCGCCACCCCCTCCCCCTCCGGACGAGGCAGAGGAGCATGCGAAGTCCACTTGCAGCGCGCCACTGCCAGTGGAAAGAGAGATAGGGAGAGGGAGAGAGGGAGAGAGGGAGAAGGAGACAAAGTGGGAGAGGATTAGTGGGAGAAGCAGAATAGCAGGAGCATGAAAGAATCATCCTCTGATACTATGTGTGATGGAAAAGTAAAAGCGATGTACCGCTTATGGGCAGTGCAGTGGCACTCACTCATATCCGGCGTGGAAGTCGAGGGACTGCACTCACTCACTCACTCACTCAAACAGTCCCACATTCCTCTGGGCTGCAACACTCACTCATATCCGGCGTGGAAGCCGAGGGACTGCACTCACTCATATCCGGCGTGGAAGCCGAGGGACTACACTCACTCACTGTACTCACTCTTCACCTTGGGCTGGTGTGGGAGCACTCACTCATATCCGGCGTGGAAGCCGAGGGACTGCGAGCCATCGGCGGAGTGCGCCCACACGAGTGTGTTGCTGCCCTGCACGCTCACTGGCACCGACCCGTCTCCTGCTGAGCGGTTGAACCTGGAACAAGCGAGGGGGAAGGGAATCGAGGGAGGTGGGGGTAGGGTTGGGGAGGGCGTGTGTGAGTGAAGAGAGAATGAAAAAGAACGGAAAGCACACCTCAAAATGACTAGTAGTATCCCAAACCCGAAAACCCTGAGCCCTTTTTCGGTGATATATTTATTCCCAAGGACAAAACCGCAACATCCCAAACCAGTGCCCCCGCCTTACTTGAGAATGGTGGATCCCGAGGGTGACGTGGCGAGCTGCGCGTTGCCAATATCGAAGCTGCTTGTGGGCTGAACGTCGCTCTGCGCCGTGCCGCTCATGTACACCGCCTGGACGGCGGCGCCGCCCGCCAGATTGCCCACCACGGCGTCGGACGCCGCCATGCGGCCCGTCGCCGACCACCCCACGGCGAACCACCCCGCCGCCGCCGCGCTGCCGCCCGCCGCTTCCAGCGCCAAGGCGAGGCGCGACGAGTCCACTGCGCGCCAATGCAGCGTGAGTCCCGTGGACCCCAGCGCCGCCGACCACGCGAACCCCTCCAGCGTCGACGCCGCGCACCCCGCGCCCGCCGCCGCGGTTGTAGCAGCCGCGGAGCCAGCAGCGACGGTTGTACCGCCGGTGGTTGTCGTAGTAGCAGCAACTGCGGTGCTTCCTCCGTTGCTCCTTCTACCGGCGTTGATATTGCCACGAAGAATATTGCTTCCTGCCGTCCATATCGTGTGCGCTATGGTCCGGCCGCTCGATACTACTCCCTGTGGCCGCACCGTCATGTGCCTCGCGGCGTCCGCGGCGCCTGGGAAGCAGAGCAGCGAAGCGCCCAGCAGCAGGAGAAGCATGAGTAGGCCATTGGTTCCCTCACGACGCGAGCCAGGCGAACCCGCCATCATGCGTCGATTCATCAGGCGGTTCAAAAACGCGGGAAAATCGGAATGATACTATATCCAGTGATTCATTCACAGGCTCGTCGCGTGTGCTGCTGTAGTTATATAGCTTCAAAAACTACCTTGGTGCAAGATAGGGTAAGACACAAGTTGGAAGGATCTCCCAACAATCCTGGCTGATGGGCTGAGCAATGTGGCGCATTTATGTGTGCTTTTACACGCCGAAGCGCACGAGGAGACCACAGCAACATCCACACTCTCCAGATTTTCAAGAGATTCGCGAATCGTCGCGAGCGCTTGCGAGATGCTGGGCACCTGGGTTCAGCACAGAATGCTCGAATTCACGACAGGTGTTGTAACGCGACATTCTTTCATCAAGATCAGCCTCAACATTTCGCGCCTGTTGACTGCTGAAGCTTGATTCACGCTGACTGTCGGCTGTAGTGTTCGATCAGACTCGTTGACTCTGTGGTGTTTGACTCGTTATTTTCCTCCGTCAATAGAATTCCAGAGAAATCCATGGTATTGAAAGGCTCGATGTCGAAAGATGCACAGAGAAATGTGTTGTGTGTTTAACTCAGATTCCCACTGCATTCCATGTTATCCACAGATACATCAGAACTTTTTCCGTCTGGTAAGATTAGAAAGCCTGACCAAACGGAGAATTCTTTTACTTGAGACAAGTTCTGGAACATCATAGTGAATCTTGAAAACCACTCGGAAAAGCATACCGTAGCAATTTACCCATTAGTAGAGGCCCTGATCTGAATGTGATGAGATGCATTGTATTAAAAGGGAAGCTTCATCATATCCTTCAATTACGAGCTATGACGCACATAGGAGGACAATCAAAACAGTGTGCGATCAAACACTATATGGCGTTGCCACTAAAGAACAAAAGAACCACACCACGAATCATTGTACCTCTATGCAGATTGCAAGGACCTGTTGTCCTACTCCTGCTGTAACGGTTGAAAGAATCCCCCACCTCCATGCTGTGTATGCGACAAGCCCCCTCTCCCAACCCCACTCCCCAACCGCCCATCATCACCACCATCCTCACCAACCGTACCAAACTGCGCTCCACCCACTCCCACTCCCGTACCACCTCCCCCACCCCCTCCTCCGCCACCTCCCCCTCCCTGAAACCCCCCCATCACTCCACCAAACGTGCCTGACCCACCAGTGCTCCATCCCCTGCTGCCACCTGTCGGGCCTTTTGGCTCCTTGTGTCTCCGCTGCATGTCCAGGAATATTCGCAGGAGCGACGGGCCGTCTAGTGACGATCCGCTTCCGTCTGTGCTGCTGCTGGTGGTGGTGGCAGTGGTGGCGGCGGCAGTGGTGTTGAGAAAGGTGGCATTAGCACCAAATCCGTTCATCATTGCTGCATCTGCTGATGCTGCTGCTGTTGTTGGTATGGTCATACCTGCTCCTCCTGCTCCTGCCATTGCCATCGGAATCGCTGCTGCGGCTGCGCCACCGGACCAGCTGTCCGTTCTTACTGCAGCTGTGGAGGGTAGATTACCCTGTGAAGTCGTTTGCGAAATTGCTGATCCGTCTGCGAAGCTAGACTGCACGGCATGGGCAGCGGCTGAAGTAGAGGCGGCAGGGGAGAGGAAGGCGTTGAATGAGGCACTGCGCATAGCAGCAGCAGCGAGGGGGAAGGCTGGGCCAGCTGAGGGAATGGCTGGAACAGCAGCAGTAGCAGTGGGTGTTGCTGCAGCAGCAACAGTTGGTCTTTGTCCTCCTCCCATGCGCTCCTCTTGGCTGCTTGCCGTGCCAGCTGCAGCTGCTGCTGCCGCATTGCTGCTGCTGGCATGGTGTGAAAGTGAATTGCTGTGAGATGGAATGGCAATGGGCTGTGAAGCAGAGCCTAGGTTCGCTGCTGCTGAAGCAGAGGAGATGAGGTGGGAGTGGGGAAGTGGGCCGTGGAGGGAGTGAGGCGGAGGGGAGGAGGAGCGAGAGGCAGGTTTGGAGGAGAATGCGGAAGGATTGGAAGTGAGGTGTGGAGGGAGCGTGGTAGGTGCAAAGGAGGCGGTTAGAGGGATAGCTGGGTGAGGCAGGTAGGAGGAGGACTGAAGAGGGAGGGAGGAGGTGGGGGGAGGGGGTGGGTGGAGCATGAATGGAGGGGGGACGGTGGAGAGACGCGTGTGCAGCACTCTGAAAGCCACTCCGTGCTGTGAAAGGGGGTAGGGGGAAGACGGGAGGGAGGCGCAACGGAAGAGGAGAGGGAGGAGAGGAGCAAAAAGGGGGAGGCAAGGATGTGGTAGGAAAATGGGACGAAAGTGAGAGAAAGGTGGATGGGAACGGAGACAGGCAAACGGAAAAGCAGAGAGGAAGAACTTGAGGGAGGGACGGGAAAAGCGAGAGGTAGAGAGGATGTTATTCCCCAAGAGGTCATAGAGGATGGTGCAGAGCAGGTTGGTACGGTGATAGATGGTATAGTGAGAGATGGTACAGTGATAGATGGTAGTGATAGATATGGTACAGTGAGAGATGATACAGTGAGAAATGGTGCAGTGAGTGTGAGGAGTCTATTTCTGAGTCGACTCAAAAATAGACTCATCAGGTTAGTGCAGTGAGAGGTGGTGCAGTGAGAGATGGTGCTGCGAGTGTGAGAGTACGTCACTAGTACTTCTCGTCATTTTTGAGTCGACTTAAAAGTCACCTCTGCGAGTGTGAGAGTACGTCACTAGTACTTCTCGTCATGGTGAAGGAGAACAAAATTATCCGTTTTCTTCACCCTATAAGTGATTCCTTCTCGCAATTCTCCTCGTTTTGTTTTAGGTTATTGAGGCATAAAGTCACACTGTACTAATCCAGACATAACAGACGTGAGTGGCACACCAAGAGCATCACATATTGCATATACACGCGAGGTGACTTTTGAGTCGACTCAAAGGTCACCGCATACCATGAGAGCATCACATGCTGCATTTTGAGAATTCTCGACACGCGTACCTGTGGTAGCAGCATGAGCAGTCCGTAGAGAGCTTTCAAGAGAGCAGGAGAATGGGAAGGGTCGAGCAGCTGTTGGGGGGACATGGGAAGAGAAGGAGAGCTGTTTTGGAGAAGCAGGCCTGATTCGGCAGCAAGACGGCGAGAGTGGTAGCAGCATGAGCAGTCCGTAGAGTGCTTTCAAGAGAGAAGGAGAACGGGAAGGGTCGAGCAGCTGTTGGGGGGACATGGGAGGAGAAGGAGAGGTGTTTTGGTGAAGCAGGCCTGATTCGGCAGCAAGAGGGCGAGAGTGGTAGCAGCATGAGCAGTCCGTAGAGTGCTTTCAAGAGTTAAGGAGAACGGGAAGGGTCGAGCAGCTGTTGGGGGGACATGGGAGGAGAAGGAGAGGTGTTTTGGTGAAGCAGGCCTGATTCGGCAGCAAGAGGGCGAGAGTGGTAGCAGCATGAGCAGTCCGTAGAGTGCTTTCAAGAGAGAAGGAGAACGGGAAGGGTCCAGCAGCTGTTGGGGGGACATGGGAGGAGAAGGAGAGCTGTTTTGGAGGACCAGGGCGTGATTGGCAGCAAGAGGGCGAGAGATTGAAACTAAGGTAGATCGTGCGATGATTTCAACATCCTTAGTACGTACGGAGTTATGATGGCCTGCGAGCATGATAATGAATGGTGACATAAATGGAGCACATGGTGAGTCGAATCAAGAGTCATCGTGCAATGGTTTCAACAACCATAGTACGGAGTTATGATGGCCTGCAGGCATGATGAATGAGCTGACTTTTGAGTCGACTCTACAATGTCACACGGAGTTATGATGGCATGCGAGCATGATGAATGGCGTGCAGCCACGTTGATGGAACCACGATGACATCATGATGAAATCATGATGACACAGTAATGGAACGCATGGTGACATACGGAAGGCATGGCGACACAACCGAAGGCATCTGAAATAGAGTTTAATTGCGGCACGTCTCCTGAAATTCCTTCATGTCAGCATGCCTTTCAACTTGTCGAGGCACATAACAAGAATCGGAGTTTTAAACGTCATGAAACTTGACCATTGGCAAGGAAAGCTCCATTTCTGAAGAGAAACGATACTTTCGTGCCTCTGATTGAGAATGCATGGTTACTCCATGTGTGAATTGCCTTGAGCAAGTGAAGAGGCCACTGACCTGCAGCCTCAGCCTGCTGAAGATGGGCGTTTCAAGCAGAAGAACCAGCTTATCCATCTGCTCAGATGGACATGCATACATGCACATGCACATGCACATGCACAAATGTACAAAGACATACATGCACACGTAACACATTTTCAAATTCAATTGCATCATCAGAACACTATTGTTTACTAGCAACCTTATGGACTCAGAGAAAGAGCGGCTGCATGTATAAAGGAATCCTACTTGCCGCACTGCTGCTCGCCCAGTCTCAAGGCTCTATTGACTACACTTTTCTCCATCCACCCACCTGCACCATGAGGCTGAGGTCGCTCTCTTCTAGAGCATCCACAATGCACCACGCATGCTCGTACGCCTGGGCAGGTAACAGTGGGTGATGCTACTATTCATCTATCCTATTCTAATCCCCCCAGACAGACACTTGTCTCCTTCCACCCACCTGCACCATGAGGCTGAGGGAGAGGTCGCTTTCTTCTAGAGCATCCACGATGCACCACGCATGCTCGTACGCCTGGGCCAGCAGGCACAGGCTCACTGCCGCAATGGGTGAATGGCACCATGCCGGGTATAGCGCCAGAAACAACCCCCTCCCACTGCACACCGCCGCTGTTGTTGCTGCTCCTGGTGCTGCTGCTGCTGGTGGTGCTGGTGGTGCTCCTGATGCTGCTGCTGATGGTGCTCCTGGTGCTGTTGTGGGTGTGCTACCGGAAGCAGCAACTGCTGATCCTCCCCCTCTGCTTCCACCCCCACCCGCACCCTCACTTGCAAGCATAGACGGGGGGGAGGCGGGGGAGGGCGAGGGAGAGAACGAGGACCCAGCACCATCTGCTGCAGCTGCTGCAGAAGCAACATGACTAACAGCGGCCGAAGCAGCATGAGCAGCGGCAACTGCAGAGAACGAGGGTTGAGACCCCAAGGCAGTGGCAGAAACGGGAGCGGGAGCAGCGAAGGAGCGGCGGAGCTTGGAGCGGATGGGGGCGAGCTCGGGGGCAGTGAGGAGGATGAGGGAGAGCGTGGGAACGATGGTGGCGGCGAACTGGCAGTCGGACTCGTTCTGAAGGATGAAGGCCAGCTCTCGGAGGACTTTATCTGCGTCAAGCATTGCGCACAGGTGCCTAATGATGATGCTGCCCCGCCTGTGTAGGGGGGAGGGGGAGGGGGACGGTCAAAGGATGGGGAGAGGGCACGATGGTGGCGGCGAACTGGCAGTCGGACTCGTTCTGAGCAGCAGCAGCAGCAGCAGCAGCAGCAGCAGCAGCAGCAGCAGCAGCAGCAGCAGCAGCAGCAGCAGCAGCAGCAGCAGCAGCAGCAGCAGCAGCAGCAGCAGCAGCAGCAGCAGCAGCAGCAGCAGCAACAGAAGAGGGAGCAGGTCAGACACAATCAAGGACCATGAGAGAATTCAGAGAATGGGAGAGCATGCAGAGTAAGAGTACCTGTCAAGGAGGGCTCGGTCGGAGGTGAATCGCAGGAGGAGGAGGAGCAAGAGAAGAGGGAAAGGCTCAGACACAATCCAGGACCTCGAGCACATGCAAAGACAGGGAGAGCAAGCAGAGAGAGCACCTGTCAAGGAGGGCTCGGTCGGAGTTGAAGCGCAGGAGGAGGAGCAGCAGCAGGCGGTGGAAGTGGTGCGGGTGGCTGGCCACCGTGGCCTGCACTGATAGAGCCTCTAGCACCACCTGGGAGGGGATGGGTGCACGGTGGCATGGGGAGCAGAGACAACCTTTATTAGTTGCCTCAAAGCAGCAGCAGGCGGTGGAAGTGGTGCGGGTGGCTGGCTGGCCACTGTGGCCTGCACTGCCAGCGCCTCTAGCACCACCTGCGAGAGAGAAAGATTGTATGCGCGCATGGAATGGTTGCAGGGACCAGAGGAGAGGAGAGAAGCATCCACTAGTTCACTCAGAAAAGCAGCCGGCGGTGGCGTTGCAAGTGGTGCGGGTGGCTGGCCACTGTGGCCTGCACTGACAGCGCCTCTAGCACCACCTGCGAATGGGATGGGTGCATGGATGCATTATTATCTCACGGATTGGGCGAGAAGAGAGAGGCTTAACCACTGTGGACGTGGTGCGGGTGGCTGGCCACTGTGGCCTGCACTGATAATGAAGAACAACAGCGAATCATTCTAGAAAACAAGGGACCAAAAGCGAAGATCAAACTTGGATCTTCCAATTTGAACTGTCCACTCAGGATGTTAGAATCACATCAACGTTGCAATCGAAATTACACTATTATTAAAAACTATGCATGCACCGCACTACACTGCACTGCATTGAACCGCACTACACACCTGGTCTGAGTCATCTGCCAGCGCAGCGAGCAAGGACTCGAGAAGGGCAGTGGATGGATCGTCCATGAGGTCTAGGAGCTGGAGCGGGGGGTTGGGGGGGACAGGAAAGGCATTCAACAGAGGAGGCGGAACAGGGAACTTGAGAAACACAAAGAACCTTAAGAAGGGCAGTGGAGGGATCGTCCATGAGGTCTAGGAGCTGGAGGGGGGAGGAGGGAGGGAGGGAAGAGAGGCATTTGGGTGGAGAGTTGGAACAAGTACAGATTGGAGGGAAATTGAAGGGCAGAGAAGGGAATGTCCAAAAGGTGAAGGAGCTGTGGCGAGAGGGCAGGTGGGGCGGGGAAGAAGAACAAACATATGGAGAGAATGAAAGGGGAAACGAAGCAGAGGTGCAGATGCGTCATGATTCTTTCTGAGAGGAATTGCAATGTATTGGCCAATCTGAGGGTCAAATTAATATCGCGTGGTCTGGAATTCAAATAAAATAAACCACCGTGGTGAAGGTAGGAAATTACACACCTGGTGTGAGAATTAAAAAGATGAACCCACCTGGTGTGGGAAGCGGTGCAGAAGGGTGGCAATCCATGCGAGTGCTTCCAGCCTGGTGGCCTCCCAGCTGCTGCTCAGCTCGCTGCAATTACCATTCATGACCAAAGGGATCATCGAGGGAGCATATTTGTGCCACTCTTGAGAAATAGGTGACTTTGGAGTTGCTCAAAAGTCACCTTGCTTCCAACCTGGTGGCCTCCCAGCTGCTGCTCAGCTCGCTGCAATTGACCATTCATGACCAAAGGGATCATCGAGGGAACATGTTGGTGTCACTCTTGAGACTTGTCAAAAGTGATTCCATGCCACCAGAGAGCTGCACTATGCGAATCAGCTAGGATTTCCTAAAACACCTGTTTCTCCTTCGCTAAACTTTCTCCTCCACTGCTGCTCGCCGGATCATGCCTAACAGTCTGCCATCAGAGAGTTTTGAGACGTCTCAAAACGACTTTTGAGACGTCTCAAAAGTTTCCTATAACACCTGTTTCTCCTTTGCTAGACTTTCTCCTCCACTGCTGCTGCTCGCTGGATCATGTCTAACAGTCTGCCATCAGAGAGCTGCACTTGCATCGCCATCAGAGAGCTGCACTTGCATCGCCATCAGAGAGCTGCACTTGCATCGCCATCAGAGAGCTGCACTTGCATCGCCATCAGAGAGCTGCACTTGCATCGCCATCAGAGAGCTGCACTTGCATCGCCATCAGAGAGCTGCACTTGCATCGCCATCAGAGAGCTGCACTTGCATCGCCATCAGAGAGCTGCACTTGCATCGCCATCAGAGAGCTGCACTTGCATCGCCAGTGCCATCCACACGATTCAGTCACCTGCAAGTTGCAGCAGCCTATTGCTGCACTTTGCATATCCTCCCCCCAAAAACCACAACACTGTCTCCCCATCACCCACTGACAGCTATCTTCACGACTGCCAGTACGTCAAAGCCATCAACCACCTGTCAACGGCATTTACGTGCGTCTCCCCCCCACCCACCCACCCACCGCCTCAGTACCACCTGTGCCACACTCCCCCCTCCCCACCCACCCACCTGCCGCCTCAGTACCTTCCCTCCTCCCCCATCCCCGCCTTCAAACTCACCGCCGGGCTATTTCCACGACTGCCCGCACGTCGAAGCCATCAGCCACGCTCTGCTCCCTCACCCTCACATTCTCCATCTCCTCAACCTCAGTTTCTTCCCTCCCCGCCCCCTCCCCTTCACTCACCGTCGGGCTATTTCCACGACTGCCCGCACGTCGAAGCCATCTGCCACGCTCTGCTCCCTCACCCTCGCCAGCTGCTCCTCGTTTGTGTCACGTGCTATCTGCGTGGCAAGGGTGAGTGAGTGAGGGACAAGGGACAAATTCTCGGAAGTCAATACAGCAGTCATGCATGCATGTATTCCTGTCCGCCTTGCTTTGTTCCCTCACCCTCGCCAGCTGCTCCTCGTTTGTGTCGCGCACTATCTGCACGGAAGGCTGAGAGGCAAGTAACAGGGAAACAAGACATTGCGTGCTAGCAGCATGTAAATCATCACGCACGACGCAAGCAATCGAATCCGCCACGCTCTGCTCCCTCACTCTTGCCAACTGCTCCTAGTTCGTGTCGCGCGCTATCTACGCAGCAAGGGTGAGGGGCAAGGGGGACGGAAAGAAACACATTGTGGGCTAGCGGCATGTGAATCATGATGCACGACGCATGCAATCGAATCCGCCACGCTCTGCTCTGCTCCCTCACCCTCGCCAGCTTCTCCTCATTGGCGTCACGCACTATCTGCGAAGCATGGGGCAAGAGACAGGACAACAAACATTGTGTAAAATTTGAATTCCCTGAGAGAGCCAGGGGGGAAGAAGGTGGCGCCTTGTTGCATCATCACGTCATGTCGCATGTATTCCATCTGTCCGTCCAAATGTTGGAGCAGCAAGTGCGAACTGCTTTTTGAGAATTCTCAAAAGCAACTCCAACGTAGCACGTCACGTCGCATGCACTCCAGTCGGTCCATTCGTCGACATGTCGGGGCGGCAGTGCGAAGCGCACACATGCAATGGGAGCCAGCATGAGGCATTCATTCATGGTGCTGAAGGGTTTTTTTGAGAATTCTCAAAAAAACCCTTCAGCCAGCATGAGGCATTCATTCATGGTGCTGAAGGGTTTTTTTGAGAATTCTCAAAAAAACCCTTCAGCCAGCATGAGGCATTCATTCATGGTGCTGAAGGGTTTTTTTTGAGAATTCTCAAAAAAACCCTTCAGCCAGCATGAGGCATTCATTCATGGTGCTGAAGGGTTTTTTTGAGAATTCTCAAAAAAACCCTTCAGCCAGCATGAGGCATTCATTCATGGTGCTGAAGGGTTTTTTTGAGAATTCTCAAAAAAACCCTTCAGCCAGCATGAGGCATTCATTCATGGTGCTGAAGGGTTTTTTTGAGAATTCTCAAAAAAACCCTTCAGCCAGCATGAGGCATTCATTCATGGTGCTGAAGGGTTTTTTTGAGAATTCTCAAAAAAACCCTTCAGCCAGCATGAGGCATTCATTCATGGTGCTGAAGGGTTTTTTTGAGAATTCTCAAAAAAACCCTTCAGCCAGCATGAGGCATTCATTCATGGTGCTGAAGGATTTTTTGAGAATTCTCAAAAAAACCCTTCAGCCAGCATGAGGCATTCATTCATGGTCCTGAAGGGTTTTTTTGAGAATTCTCAAAAAAACCCTTCAGCCAGCATGAGGCATTCATTCATGGTGCTGAAGGGTTTTTTTGAGAATTCTCAAAAAAACCCTTCAGCCAGCATGAGGCATTCATTCATGGTGCTGAAGGGTTTTTTTGAGAATTCTCAAAAAAACCCTTCAGCCAGCATGAGGCATTCATTCATGGTCCTGAAGGGTTTTTTTGAGAATTCTCAAAAAAACCCTTAAGCCAGCATGAGGCATTCATTCATGGTGCTGAAGGGTTTTTTTTGAGAATTCTCAAAAAAACCCTTCAGCCAGCATGAGGCATTCATTCATGGTGCTGAAGGGTTTTTTTGAGAATTCTCAAAAAAACCCTTCAGCCAGCATGAGGCATTCATTCATGGTGCTGAAGGGTTTTTTTTGAGAATTCTCAAAAAAACCCTTCAGCCAGCATGAGGCATTCATTCATGGTCCTGAAGGGTTTTTTTGAGAATTCTCAAAAAAACCCTTCAGCCAGCATGAGGCATTCATTCATGGTGCTGAAGGGTTTTTTTGAGAATTCTCAAAAAAACCCTTCAGCCAGCATGAGGCATTCATTCATGGTGCTGAAGGGTTTTTTTGAGAATTCTCAAAAAAACCCTTCAGCCAGCATGAGGCATTCATTCATGGTGCTGAAGGTTTTTTTTGAGAATTCTCAAAAAAACCCTTCAGCCAGCATGAGGCATTCATTCATGGTGCTGAAGGGTTTTTTTGAGAATTCTCAAAAAAACCCTTCAGCCAGCATGAGGCATTCATTCATGGTGCTGAAGGGTTTTTTGAGAATTCTCAAAAAAACCCTTCAGCCAGCATGAGGCATTCATTCATGGTGCTGAAGGGTTTTTTTGAGAATTCTCAAAAAAACCCTTCAGCCAGCATGAGGCATTCATTCATGGTGCTGAAGGGTTTTTTTGAGAATTCTCAAAAAAACCCTTCAGCCAGCATGAGGCATTCATTCATGGTGCTGAAGGGTTTTTTTGAGAATTCTCAAAAAAACCCTTCAGCCAGCATGAGGCATTCATTCATGGTGCTGAAGGGTTTTTTTGAGAATTCTCAAAAAAACCCTTCAGCCAGCATGAGGCATTCATTCATGGTGCTGAAGGGTTTTTTTTGAGAATTCTCAAAAAAACCCTTCAGCCAGCATGAGGCATTCATTCATGGTGCTGAAGGTTTTTTTTGAGAATTCTCAAAAAAACCCTTCAGCCAGCATGAGGCATTCATTCATGGTGCTGAAGGGTTTTTTTGAGAATTCTCAAAAAAACCCTTCAGCCAGCATGAGGCATTCATTCATGGTGCTGAAGGGTTTTTTTGAGAATTCTCAAAAAAACCCTTCAGCCAGCATGAGGCATTCATTCATGGTGCTGAAGGGTTTTTTTGAGAATTCTCAAAAAAACCCTTCAGCCAGCATGAGGCATTCATTCATGGTGCTGAAGGGTTTTTTTGAGAATTCTCAAAAACACACAAGGAGAACCGGCATGTTGCATTACTTCGTGTTGGTGTTGGGTACTCCAAGTAAGTCTCACTCACTCACCGCTGCGATCTTCTCCTCGCGGTCGGCGATGCAGGGCAGGATGGCGCCCACCACAGCGGCAACAAGTCTTCCCCCGGCTAGTGATGCACCACAGAACAAAACCAGCACAGGGCTTTCACAAATTCACACTACAAGCTTTTGCACTCACCGCTGCGATCTTCTCCTCGCGGTCGGCGATGCAGGGCAGAATGGCGCCCACCACAGCAGCATAGTACGGCATCATCTGCGCGCCCCCCAGCTTCACAAAGTCGTTGATCTGCGTTGAGAAGGAGAGCAGAGAGCATGCATCAGCTTGCGGCATGGGATCACATGACATCATCATCTGCGCTCCCCCCAGCTTCACAAAGTCGTTGATCTGCGATTTAAGCAGCAGAGCAAAGAGCATGCATCAGATCTATGCATCATGTATGGGAAAAGACAAAAAAAACAAAGACAAAAGGTTTCAGACATAGAAATGAGTGCGTCCCATGCGACAACATCACGTCCCATCTCATCATACCCATGTGACAGCACCACATCACATCCCATCATGTGACAGTGTCACATCACATCCCACCATACCCATGTTACACCATCACATCACATCCCATATTACCCTCCCATCCCATCCCATCATACCCATGTGACAGCACCACATAACATCCCATCACATCCCATCATACCCATGTGACAGCATCCCATCCCATCGCACCATACCCATGTGACAGCATCCCATCCCATCGCACCATACCCATGTGACAGCATCCCATCCCATCGCACCATACCCATGTGACAGCAGTGAGGCGAGTGAACTCATCAGACGACCCAGCTCGCTGCACCAGGATCTCCATCATTCGCCCGTACTCCACCGCCTGGAGAAGAAAGAAGGGGTGGGGAGGGGGAGGGGGGGAAGACGCTGAGAAACAAGGAAAAACACACACAACACCATCAGAGAGAAATCCCTCCATCCAACCGCTCGCTGCACCAGGGGCTCCATCATTCGCCCGCACTCCACCGCCTGGAGAAGAGAGGGGAGGAGAGGGAGGCCGATGGCAGGTTAGAAAGAAGGGAACAAGACACAGTGCCATGCTCTCTGCGCCCCTTCATTCCCTCCATGCTCGCTGCACCAGGGTCTCCATCATTCGCCCGCACTCCACCGCCTGGCAGGGGAAAAGGGGAACGGGAGACGGCAGGTTAGAAATGGGGGAAAAAAACACTGTACCGTACCGTACCGTGCTCCCTGACCTACAGGCTACATCAGCCCATGAGCTGAACGCCCTCCACCCCGCTCGCTGCACCAGGATCTCCGTCATTCGCCCGTACTCCACCGCCGGCCAGGAGTGGAGGGGGAGGACAATGGGACGGCAGGATTGGGATGGGTGGCTGCTGCACCAGGTCATTCGGCCGTACTCCACCGCTTGGAAGAGGGGACGGAGGGGAGAGGGTGATGAGAAGGATGCTGCAACACCACTTAGAGAGGATATATGTGTTTGGTAGTTAAGAGGAAGGAACAAAACCCTTCATCTACCGCTCGGTACTAATGGTTTCTCCATCGAGCATGCACATGCACTCCACTGCACCCATGCATGCATGGTGTCAACACGAGGGAAAAAGAACAAGAGAAAGAACACAACAGATTGTACCTAGGCCCCGACACTCCGCCGCCCGTCTGTGAGCCGTTACACTTCACCCGTTTTCCGTCCTCCTTTGTCCCTTTTTCCTTCGCCTTTCCCTGTCTCTACGTTCGCCCAGCACTCTGCAAGCCCCTCCCTCTCTCCCCGACCCTCCCCCCATCACCACTCACAGGAGCGTGGCGAATCTCGTGCAAAAACTCCATCAGAGCGCTGGTCCAAGAAAGCACTTGGTCCAAGAAAGCACTTGGTCCAAGAAAGCACTTGGTCCAAGCAAGCACTTGATCCAAGCAGGCACTTGGTCCAAGCAAGCACTTGGTCCACGAAAGCACTTGGTCCAAGCAAGCACTTGGTCCAAGCAGGCACTTGGTCCAAGAAAGCACTTGGTCCAAGCAAGCACTTGGTCCAACAAAGCACTTGGTCCAAGCAAGCACTTGGTCCAACAAAGCACTTGGTCCAAGCAAGCACTTGGTCCAAGCAAGCACTTGATCCAAGCAGGCACTTGGTCCAAGAAAGCACTTGGTCCAAGCAAGCACTTGGTCCAAGCAAGCACTTGGTCCAAGAAAGCACTTGGTCCAAGAAAGCACTTGGTCCAAGCAAGCACTTGGTCCAAGAAAGCACTTGGTCCAAGCAAGCACTTGGTCCAAGAAAGCACTTGGTCCAAGCAAGCACTTGGTCCAAGCAAACACTTGGTCCAAGCAAGCACATGGTCCAACAAAGCACTTGGTCCAAGCAAGCACTTGGTCCAAGAAAGCACTTGGTCCAAGCAAGCACTTGGTCCAAGAAAGCACTTGGTCCAAGCAAGCACTTGGTCCAAGCAAGCACTTGGTCCAAGCAAGCACTTGGTCCAAGCAAGCACATGGTCCAACAAAGCACTTGGTCCAACAAAGCACTTGGTCCAAGAAAGCACTTGGTCCAAGCAAGCACTTGATCCAAGCAGGCACTTGGTCCAAGCAAGCCCTTAGTCCACGAAAGCACTTGGTCCAAGCAAGCACTTGGTCCAAGAAAGCACTTGGTCCAAGCAAGCACTTGGTCCAAGAAAGCACTTGGTCCAAGCAAGCACTTGGTCCAAGAAAAAACTTGGTCCAAGAAAGCACTTGGTCCAAGCAAGCACTTGGTCCAAGCAAGCACTTGGTCCAAGCAAGCACTTGGTCCAAGCAGGCACTTGGTCCAAGAAAGCACTTGGTCCAAGCAAGCACTTGGTCCAAGAAAGCACTTGGTCCAAGCAAGCACTTGGTCTGCCTCCGCTGCACTCCAAGGCACCTCATCCGCACCCCACTATAGCAAGCAACCTCCCCCCTCCCCCCATCACCACTCACAGGAGCGTGGAGAATCTCGTGCAAAAACTCCATCAGAGCGCTGTCTGCCTCCGCTGCACTCCAAGGCACCTCATCCGCACCCCATTATAGCAAGCAACCTCCCCCCTCCCCCCATCACCACTCACAGGAGCGTGGCAAATCTCTTGGAAAAAATCCATCAGAGCGCTGTCTGTCTGCACTCTGAACCACCTTTTCTACACGCACGCGACAGCAAGTACCCCAACCACCCCGCTTTCCTTCCCACCCCCACTCACAGAACCGTGGCGAATTTCATGCAGGAACTCCCTCACATCACTGTCGGCCTGCCTGCACTCTGAACCACCTCACCCGCACCCTACTGCAGCAAGCAAACTCCCCCCTCTCCCGCCCTCTCCCCATCACCCACTCACAGGCGCGTGGCGAATCTCGTGCAGAAATTCCCTCAATGCGCTGTCTGCCTGCACGCGGATCTCGTGGGCTGAATCGCCCAGCATGTTGAACAGGCCTGGTGGTGGGATGAGGTTGGTTGAACAGGGAGATTGGTAGAAGAACAGTTAGGAAAGACGAATGCCCTGATGCTGGTCACTGAACGCGCCGTCTGCTTGCACTCTAACCTCGTGCGCTGAATCGCCCAGCATGTTGAACAGGCCTGCAGGGAGGGAGAAAGGCACGATTGGGGGATAGCAGCGGCGGCGAGGGGGAGGGGAGGGAAGAATGCTCTTGGGCACTCATAGTGCTGTCTGCCTGTACCCTGATCACGTGCGCTGAGTCTCCCAGCATGTTGAGCAGGCCTGGTGGGTGTAGGGCAAGGAGAGGAGACAGCAGAGGAAGGAGGGCAGGACAAAGAGAGCAAGGGAAGTGTCTTGTTACTGTCCCGCAGGGCGCTGTCTGCCTGCGCCCTGATCTCGTGGGCTGAGTCTCCCAGCATGTTGAACAGCCCTGGGTGAGGAAGGCAGGGCAGAAGGAGGGGAGAGAGGGGGGGAGCGGGGCGTGGGGGGGCGGGGCGGGGCAGGGAGAAAAGGGAGTGGGAGGAAGGAATTATGTCGTTACTGTACCTCAGCGCACTGTCCCACACACGCACAGCCATCATAATCCAGGAGATCGGGGCGGAAATCCGAGCAAGTCGATTTTAAGAATCTCCGAGACATACTGTGCGTCCAGCCAGCTGCCCTGCCGACCTACGCACGCACACGCGCACGCACCACGCACCACGTGCAAGCACATGTGCACGCTCAGGCGCACGCACATGCGCACGCTCACGTACACGCACACATTATGGCGGCAGACCCATCGCCCAACCCACCACAACCCACCATCGAGTAGGTCGGGCAGGAACCCGAGCATGTCAATGTCAGGCACGCTGTCGAGCACGGTGATCCCTTGAATGGAGTTGACTCACAACGCATTCACATGCAAACTGCAACCGCTAGTGACCCACCATCCAGCAGGTCAGGTAAGAAACAGAGCATGTCAATGTCAGGCACGCTGTGCTGTGAAGCACACTCACAGGACACACTTGGTGATTGTTCTGACTTGGGCATACACATACAAACCACAACGCCCCGTAAATAACCCACCATCGAGCAGGTCGGGTGGGAACCTGGGCATGTCGATGTCAGGCACGCTGTCAAGCACGGTGATCCCTATAGACCTGACTTTCCTTGACTGGATGGAAAGGCATACACACACAGCCATGCCCAGATCACCCAACCCACCGTCCAGCAGGTCGGGCAGGAACCCGAGCATGTCAATGTCGGGCACGCTGTGCTGTGAAGCACGGTGATCCCTGAGACGCGACGTGCATATGACTGCACATACAAAATTCAAATGACCCACCCACCGTCCAGCAGGTCGGGCAGGAACCCGAGCATGTCAATGTCGGGCACGCTGTGCTGTGAAGCACGGTGATCCCTGAGACGCGACGTGCATATGACTGCACATACAAAATTCAAATGACCCACCGTCCAGCAGGTCGGGCAGGAACCCGAGCATGTCGATGTCGGGCACGCTGTGCTGTGAAGCACGGTGATCCCTGAGACGCGACGTGCATATGACTGCACATACAAAATTCAAATGACCCACCGTCCAGCAGGTCGGGCAGGAACCCGAGCATGTCGATGTCGGGCACGCTGTGCTGTGAAGCACGGTGATCCCTGAGACGCGACGTGCATATGACTGCACATACAAAATTCAAATGACCCACCGTCCAGCAGGTCGGGCAGGAACCCGAGCATGTCAATGTCGGGCACGCTGTGCTGTGAAGCACGGTGATCCCTGAGACGCGACGTGCATATGACTGCACATACAAAATTCAAATGACCCACCGTCCAGCAGGTCGGGCAGGAACCCGAGCATGTCGATGTCGGGCACGCTGTGCTGTGAAGCACGGTGATCCCTGAGACGCGACGTGCATATGACTGCACATACAAAATTCAAATGACCCACCGTCCAGCAGGTCGGGCAGGAACCCGAGCATGTCGATGTCGGGCACGCTGTGCTGTGAAGCACGGTGATCCCTGAGACGCGACGTGCATATGACTGCACATACAAAATTCAAATGACCCACCGTCCAGCAGGTCGGGCAGGAACCCGAGCATGTCGATGTCGGGCACGCTGTGCTGTGAAGCTAAGTTGGATCTTACGTTTACGGTTCCTTACGTTTTCGTAAAATTACGACAATTTTTACGTTTACGAACGGTGGCCCTGATTCGGCCTTACGTTTACGGTCACCTCAAAACTTTTTTGAGCTGCCCAAGGGAAAAGAAATGACCAGAGTATTAGGGGGATTCATTGGGTAAACCATGAATCTGAATTCTCGATTCAGATCCAAGTTCGACAAGGGTGGTGTCAACCTAGCAGCTCGTTCGTAATCTATCGTGTTTCTCTCCTACTAACCAGGTCAACGCTGAATCTGAAACTTTCACGGACTCAAAAGGCCCTCCATACGTAGTAAAGTCGCTATTCTAGAAAAACACACGTCGGATTAGTAGTAAGGATCTAGTACACGTACATAATCCTGGAAAAAAAAGCTCTAAACTTTTTTTTCCTGCCCGCCTCATACTTACGCGTAATTTACGTTTTCGTTTACGTTTACGCGAAATTTACGTTTACGTGACCTCCAAAAACGTAAGAGCCCAACTTAGCTGTGAAGCACGGTGATCCCTGAGACGCGACGTGCATATGACTGCACATACAAAATTCAAATGACCCACCGTCCAGCAGGTCGGGCAGGAACCCGAGCATGTCGATGTCGGGCACGCTGTGCTGTGAAGCACGGTGATCCCTGAGACGCGACGTGCATATGACTGCACATACAAAATTCAAATGACCCACCGTCCAGCAGGTCGGGCAGGAACCCGAGCATGTCGATGTCGGGCACGCTGTGCTGTGAAGCACGGTGATCCCTGAGACGCGACGTGCATATGACTGCACATACAAAATTCAAATGACCCACCGTCCAGCAGGTCGGGCAGGAACCCGAGCATGTCGATGTCGGGCACGCTGTGCTGTGAAGCTAAGTTGGATCTTACGTTTACGGTTCCTTACGTTTTCGTAAAATTACGACAATTTTTACGTTTACGAACGGTGGCCCTGATTCGGCCTTACGTTTACGGTCACCTCAAAACTTTTTTGAGCTGCCCAAGGGAAAAGAAATGACCAGAGTATTAGGGGGATTCATTGGGTAAACCATGAATCTGAATTCTCGATTCAGATCCAAGTTCGACAAGGGTGGTGTCAACCTAGCAGCTCGTTCGTAATCTATCGTGTTTCTCTCCTACTAACCAGGTCAACGCTGAATCTGAAACTTTCACGGACTCAAAAGGCCCTCCATACGTAGTAAAGTCGCTATTCTAGAAAAACACACGTCGGATTAGTAGTAAGGATCTAGTACACGTACATAATCCTGGAAAAAAAAGCTCTAAACTTTTTTTTCCTGCCCGCCTCATACTTACGCGTAATTTACGTTTTCGTTTACGTTTACGCGAAATTTACGTTTACGTGACCTCCAAAAACGTAAGAGCCCAACTTAGCTGTGAAGCACGGTGATCCCTGAGACGCGACGTGCATATGACTGCACATACAAAATTCAAATGACCCACCGTCCAGCAGGTCGGGCAGGAACCCGAGCATGTCGATGTCGGGCACGCTGTGCTGTGAAGCACGGTGATCCCTGAGACGCGACGTGCATATGACTACACATACAAAATTCAAATGACCCACCGTCCAGCAGGTCGGGCAGGAACCCGAGCATGTCGATGTCGGGCACGCTGTGCTGTGAAGCACGGTGATCCCTGAGACGCGACGTGCATATGACTGCACATACAAAATTCAAATGACCCACCGTCCAGCAGGTCGGGCAGGAACCCGAGCATGTCGATGTCGGGCACGCTGTGCTGTGAAGCTAAGTTGGATCTTACGTTTACGGTTCCTTACGTTTTCGTAAAATTACGACAATTTTTACGTTTACGAACGGTGGCCCTGATTCGGCCTTACGTTTACGGTCACCTCAAAACTTTTTTGAGCTGCCCAAGGGAAAAGAAATGACCAGAGTATTAGGGGGATTCATTGGGTAAACCATGAATCTGAATTCTCGATTCAGATCCAAGTTCGACAAGGGTGGTGTCAACCTAGCAGCTCGTTCGTAATCTATCGTGTTTCTCTCCTACTAACCAGGTCAACGCTGAATCTGAAACTTTCACGGACTCAAAAGGCCCTCCATACGTAGTAAAGTCGCTATTCTAGAAAAACACACGTCGGATTAGTAGTAAGGATCTAGTACACGTACATAATCCTGGAAAAAAAAGCTCTAAACTTTTTTTTCCTGCCCGCCTCATACTTACGCGTAATTTACGTTTTCGTTTACGTTTACGCGAAATTTACGTTTACGTGACCTCCAAAAACGTAAGAGCCCAACTTAGCTGTGAAGCACGGTGATCCCTGAGACGCGACGTGCATATGACTGCACATACAAAATTCAAATGACCCACCGTCCAGCAGGTCGGGCAGGAACCCGAGCATGTCGATGTCGGGCACGCTGTGCTGTGAAGCACGGTGATCCCTGAGACGCGACGTGCATATGACTGCACATACAAAATTCAAATGACCCACCGTCCAGCAGGTCGGGCAGGAACCCGAGCATGTCAATGTCAAGCACAGTGATCGAGCCGACCAGAACAAAGCACGTACGCATGACAGCAGGATAATACAAAGCTCATTCCACCCACCATCCAGCAGGTCAGGTAGGAACCCTAGCATGTCGATGTCGGGGACGCTGTGCTGTCAAGCATGGTGATCCCTTGGAGTCGACTCAGAAGGCAGACACATCATCCACTCCACATGAACCCGACAACACAGCACTGAGTCACTGACAACCCACCATCCAGTAGATCAGGTAGAAAGCCGAGCATGTCAATATCAGGTACGCTGTCAAGCACGGTGATCCAGCCAACCAGGAACTGCTGCACGAAGGGGTTGAGCACACTCATGTGCGCTCGGAGGAGAGGGATGAACTCCTCTATGCTGCACGCACGGGGGTATGGGGGATAGGGGACAACATTACCATATCTCAGCTCCATCCGGCTATTTCCTTTAGGCGGTCTTTTGTAGTTATAGGTGGTGGTGATGCAAAGAGTGCTGAATGCAACGCGCACTAATTTGTTTGAGACGTCTCAGAACACGCTTGTGGTTATGGGTGGTGATGCAAAGAATGCTGAAGGGCAAGGTGTATTGATCTGGTGGAGCAGGAAACGATGCGACACGACTGGGCAACGGGCACGAGGTGACTTTTGAGTCGTCTCAACAGTCAGGGCGAGGTGTGCTAATTTGGAGCAGGGAACAATGCAACACGACGGAGGGGAGAGTGGTGGGCGAGTAGTATGTAGAAGACAAACCACACGGGAGAGCGGAAACAGCAGAGAGTAAATGTGATAATGAATACTCCTCTCTCTACAGAGGCGATGAATGGTAACATGTTAGATGTTAAACAACAAAGGCGGTGGATGGGAACGAGAGGAGACAGCAGGAATGGGGAAGGAATTGAGAAGTGAAGGGGGCGGATCGAGGCAGAGAGAGGTAGTGATGAGGGTAGGTGGAGAGGCACCTGAATTGGTCGCTGACAGTGACTATGTCCTGCATGCAACGTACGATAGGAGGGGTGAGGCATGGAGGAAGGTACAATGAGTGTGTGTGGTAGTGGTAGAGGGGAAGTCTGACTGGGGCAGGAGGGCACCTGCCTGAATTGGTCGCTGACCGTGACTATGTCCTGCAGAGAGGGCAGGCATGAGAAGGGGTGATGATGGAGCAGACAGATGGAGTGTGGAATGAGTGTTGATGGAGTGGATGGTGGATGGTGGACGAGTCTTCAATACGAACCAGGGTTTTGATTCCCTGCCTCCTAAGGCTTCTACGCTGCTGCTTCAAGATATGGCCATAGCCTTCGCCAAGAGCAGCAGGCAAGGAGCAGCTCATTCACTCACTCAATCACCCACTCCCTCCCTCCCCCTCCCTCACTCACGCCTCACCTTCACGAGTCGGTCCAGCAGGTGAGCAGCAGACTGCACGTTGGGGTCCAGGTCAGCAGACAGCTTGCAGAGGGCGCTGGATACCCAAGTACACACCCTCACACACCCACTCCCTTTCTTACTCACTTCTCACCTTGACAAGCCTGTCCAGCAGGTGCGCAGCGGACTGCACGTTGGGGTCCAGGTCGGCAGACAGCTTGCACAGGGCGTTGAACACATCGTTGAAGAACACTATGAAGTCGCCACGTGTCACCTGGTGATAGGACAGACGGAGGGAGGGGGTGTAAGCAAGGTGCAAAGCGGTTGTGAACGGTGCCCACGTTGCATCCATGTCATCTGTATCAACTCCTGAGTTGCCTCTTGTAAGGGCTTTAAGACGTCTCAAAACTTGCCTCTTGTAACGGTTCATTCCACACATTCTTGTTAGGTGCATGCACGATGGAGTGCATGCATACTCATTCGCATACCCATTTAGAGTGTAAAAGCCACGTGATAGAAGTTGGGTTTTGAGACGCCTCAAAAACCCAGCTTTTGTGAGTCAACTCACAACACAAGTCACCGTGGCACGCCAGAAGCAGACGGTTAGGTTTATCACCTTGGCGATGTTTGTAGAGCGCCTCACGGCGTAGTAGCGCACATGACTGAGACAAGAATGTTGAAGCCACGGTTGGGGATGTTAAAAGGTGATCTTTTTATTAGGGAAGGTTAGGGCATCACCTTGGCGATGTTGTAGAGTGCTTCACAGGCGTAGTAGCGCACGCGGCTGTCTGAGTCTGAGAACGACTTGAGCACCTCTGGCACAATGCGCTGGTGGGGGGGAAGAGGGGGGTGGGATGCATTGCATTGCACGGATGCACAAGAAGTGAACATGAGGGGAGGCGCCTGAAAAGAAAGCGCCTCACAGGCGTAGTAGCGCACTCTGCTGTCTGAATTCGAGAACGACTTGAGCACCTCTGGCACAATGCGCTGGTGGGGGGGGGGAAGGGGGGAGGGGGGAAGGGGGAGGGGGGGGCGGAGAGAGAGTGGGGGAGGGTGAGTGGGTGGGGGAGTGGCAGGCATAGCAGCGCACGCGGCTGTCCGAGTCCGAAAACGACTTGAGCACCTCGGGCACGATGCGCTGGGGGGGGGGGGGTGGGGAGAGGAGGGAGGGGAGAGAGTGTGGGGGAGGGAGGGTGAGTGGGGGAGTGGCAGGCGTAGCGTAGTAGCGCACACACGGCTGTCCGAGTCCGAAAACGACTTGAGCACCTCGGCACGATGCGCTGGTGGGGAGGGGGCGTTGGTGTTGGGGGTGGAGAAGGGAGGGAGGGAGTGGCGGGGGTGCACGTGAGGGGAGGCACGCAGCAGGGGTGGTCACTCAAGGATATGTGTATGTGTGCTCAAGGGGACTGGAACCCCTCAGGCACGATGCGGTGCAGGGGGAAGCGGGGAGAAAGGTTCTGAAGGGTTGTTTTGAGAATTCCCAACCACTCCCACCCACTCCCACCCACCCTCAGCTCCAACGTACATCGAGGTAATGACTGGCGTAAAGGCCCAGCCCCACTGTGACAACCGCCAGCCGGCCGCTATGAGACCATTCAAGAGGGTGTGCTGCATGCACATGCTCACATCACATGCACTGCCACCCGCCCGCACACCACGCACGTCCTCCTCTGCCCCGTTCGTTCACACACCACCTTCCCATCCCCACCCCCAGCCAACGTACATCGAGGTAGTGACCGGCGTGAGGGCCCAGCCCCACTGTGACCGCCGCCAGCCCTAAGAGACCCGGAGAGTGAGACGTGTGTGCGCATTACGCAGTGCCATGGATCATAGATGCACCATCCCATCCCACCACTCAACCCCGACCCCCCCCCACACGTACATCGAGGTAGTGACTGGCGTCAGGGCCCAGCCCCACTGTGACCGCCGCCAGCCCTATGAGACCCCCCTGGAAGAGGAGGTGTGTGCATCCCCATACCACATGCAAGGCCAATGGATGCATCATCATTCCATACCCCCGCTGCCAGGCTGTCCCCCCCTCCCCCCCCACCACCACACGTACATCGAGGTAGTGACTGGCATCAGGGCCCAGCCCCACTGTGACCGCCGCCAGCCCTATGAGACCCCCCTGGAACCATGGGCAGGGAGACAGGGCAGTGCAGAGACCGGGGGATGGTACACGGAGGGCCCGTGCAGGCAAAGAGGGAGGGCGGGGGAAGTGGGGGAGCGGAGGAGAAAACTTTTGAGTCAACTCAACTCAAGGATCAGGGAAGGAGTTGGTAGACAGACAGGGCGGGATGAGACATGCAGCGCGGAGTATAGGCAGAGGGAAGTGGGGGGGAGGAAGAAAGGGGAGGGGAAGGGGAGGGGGAGGGTAGGGGGAGGGGAGAGGGGGGAGAGGAGAAGGCATACGAGTTGGGTAAGTGGGTGGGCTGGTCAACATGCTAAAAGGTAGGAGATCATGTACCGGAGGGGGTAGGTAGGCAGCTCAAAAGTGAGTGGATGTGGATTGGGGGCAGTGGCTAGCTAGATTCAATGAATGTTTCTCTTGTTCTTGCTTTCCCCCCTGCTTACGTCCTATCTTTCTCCTCCTGCACCAATGCACTATTCAGCCCACTCCCACCACACACCACCCTTCCGAGCCATGGCATTTTGCATTATTGCGCATTCCTCATCACCCACTCCTCACCCCTTCCTCATCCGGTCTTCCCTCTCCAAAGTCACCTCCACCCACCTTTCTCTGGTTCGGCTGTGCTGACGTAGCGTAATCATTGGCCAGCAGGGAAATGATTGCGTTGATCCGCTCATCATTGCCCTCTGCTACAGCCGCCTTCACTGCCGTCTCGATCTGCACAGCACACGTAGCACAAGGAGGGGTTGGCGGGGGGGGGGGGGGGGGGGGGGGAGAGCGGGAGAGGGAAGGTGCGAGTGAGAGGGGGAGAGTGTGAGCGTTAGAAAGGCGTTCATTCATCCGTTCATCATTGCCCTCTGCTACAGCCGCCTTCACTGCCGTCTCGATCTGCGCAGCACACATAGCACAATGAGGGAAATGGAGGCCGGCAAAGGGGGAGGGGGGATTGGGGATGAAGAGAAGAGAGGGAGGGAGAAAAAAAAAGTAGTTTTCCTCATCTTTCTCCTCCGCTACAGCCGCATTCACTGGTGTCTTGATCTGCACAGTACGCGTAGATCAAGACACGAAGGAGAGAGAGAGTGAGGGGGGCTAAGGAGAGAGAGAGGGGATCAAGGGGAGGAAGAGGAGTGAAAGGAAGCGTGAGGGAGTCAAGGAACGGCAATCTCAATGGAGATTGAAGGAAGGTCAGCAGCCGCGGCAGCACAAAGCACTTGCCCCCATCCTCCCGTACTACCCTCTCTCGCTCTCCCCTTTCCCCTTCCTCTCCCCGTTTCCCCCTTCCCCCACTCTCCGCGCACCTCGAGCGCGGCCGCCTTGCGCTTGTCGTAGAGCTTATCGGAGAGGTTGCGCAGAAACTGCTTCCCCCACAGCCCCGCCCCCACCCATCCGTTCCCCCCGCTTTCCCCCAACCGTTCCCCCCGCTTCCCCCAACCCGTTCCCCGCGCTTTCCCCCTACGCGCACCTCGAGCGCGGCCGCCTTGCGTTTGTCGTAGAGCTTGTCGGAGAGGTTGCGCAGCACCTGCGCGGGGAGCAGCGCTGCGCCGTCGATCATCCTGACGGACGGCTAGATTCGTCGCTACTAGGATGGAGAGAAGAGAGATGACGCGTATGTCGTCAGCAAAACGCCATCCTTACCGCCAGGCAACAATCGCGCCGCCTGCCGCTTTGAAGCTAAACAATTGTATAACTCTCCATTTCATTAGCTGTCTACGCATTCCAAGTTAGGGCGTGTTACATTTCGATTTTTCCGAACGGTTCGGACAATTACCACTCTCAATCGTATTAAAACCCACTTGAACAAATTGTTCTACAAATATACCACTTTCAACCGTTCTGACGGTCTGGACTGTTTGGGGAACAATCGAAAATGTAACACGCCCTTACAACGGTGTAGGTTTGCCTCGCACGGCATTTCGAAACGCCACATCATCGTGGTTCGTGGAACGACCAATCTGAAATTGCGAACTTGGGGTATACTTCTGCGAACTAGTAGGTTTCGCCGCGGCCTGAAATCGACCCTGACAACGAGGAATTTATCGAACCTCGTTTTGTAAATTATCTCACTTGAAGTGCCTGCATTCAGCCCACGATTCGGACAAATTACTAGTCTTTATTATGCCTCATATAGCACTGATAAAAAAACAGAGCGTTTTCGGCTGGACACAGAAACACAAAACAAATATTCTAACAAGCCTTGCAAGCTTTTCTACAGTTCCCGGTGTACGCCCCGTCCCCAAGCATATACGCCGGGTTCTTTTTACACTCTCCCAGCGCCGCCCACTCCTCACACTTAGGGTTCAAATCCTCACAGCCGTGCGCCAGTGGTCGGGCCTCAAAGGACCGCACGTGGATCCACTTGGTTGCTGACCACTTCTCCCCGCGGATGACGGGACAGCTGGCATGCAATGATGACTGGTCGGTGGTGCCGTCCGGGTGGAGGGAGTAGAAGAGCAGCGCGTCTCCCTTCTGAGGCTTGACTGGTGAGGGAGCGAAGGGGAAGAGGGTCGGGAGCGGGGGAGAGCAGGATGGAGAACACGCAATGATGACTGGACTGTGGTGCCGTCCGGGTGGAGGGAGTACAAAAGAAGAACATCCCACTTCCGAGGCTTGACTGGCAAAGAAGGGAGAGGGGGGAAAAGGAGGGAGAAGAGAGGGTGAGGGGATGCAGAGGGCGTTGAGATAGGGCGTGCAATGATGACTGGTCTGTGGTGCTGTCCGGTTGAAGGGAGTAGAGAGCAGTGCTTCCCTCTCCTGAGGCTTGACTGGCGGGGGGAATGGAGGGGAAGAGGGAGGGGTGGGGGTTGGGCGCAGGGGTTAGGAGAGAGGTAGCAACGATTGTTGAGGTGATCGACACTGATACCCAACGGCCACTCCCACTCTCTCCCCCTTGTCATACATGCCCGCCCGTGTGCATGAGCGCACGCGAGTGCTCACACACACACACACACCCACACACACACACGCGCACACGCCCACGGACACACGCGCACACACCCATGGACACTTGTGCACAAGCCCACCCACACACACGCACATACCCGCACACACACGCACACCCGTGCACGCGAGCACACACACGCACACGCACTCCCATATTACCACTTCCCACCGAGCATACCTGCCAGGCCTCTGTTTGCACAGTCAGATGCAGTGGCGTCCATAGCAGGCTTGGGCTGGAACAGAGAACAGAGAGGAGAGAGCAGAGAGCAAAGGGGCAGAGGGAATGAGAAGAGGAGAGAAGAGAGAAGAGAGGGGAGAGGCGAGGGTTGAGGAAAAGCATCAATTGCCTATCTAGCTCAATTGCCTTCCTCCACCATGGCGAGATACATGAGCACCGTAGCCACGCGGTGGCCGCCCAT
This sequence comes from Closterium sp. Yama58-4, assembly GCA_947470075.1. NCBI lineage: Eukaryota > Viridiplantae > Streptophyta > Zygnematophyceae > Desmidiales > Closteriaceae > Closterium > Closterium sp. Yama58-4. Next base: position 308,305 of record CANIUD010000252.1, read on the forward strand.
CTGTGTGTTGACAGCGTCGAAGAAATAGTCAAAATGCGCATTGTGCTTCTGCCCTATGTCGCTTTGATGCGCCTCAATAAAGTGCTTCTGCCCTATGTCGCTTTGATGTGCCTCAATAAAGTGCTTCTGCCCTATGTCGCTTTGATGTGCCTCAATAAAGTGCTTCTGCCCTATGTCGCTTTGATGTGCCTCAATAAAGTGCTTCTGCCCTACGGCCGCCCATATGTTTGCTCACACGCGTACCTCTGCTGTAGCCAGGTACCAGCAGCACACTGCAAAGCACCCAGCGCATACCTGCGCATTGGTAAACACCGTCTCCCCTCCTTCCTCCCAACTTGTCAAATACATGAGCACAGTGACCACCCTGTGCCCGCCCATCTGTGTGTTGACCTGTCTAACCCCTCTCACACTCCCACCACATCAACCACTGAACCCACACCTGCGCATTGGGAAACACGGTCTCTCCCCCTGCCTCCACAGTGGTGAGATACATGAGCACCGTCGCCACCCGGTGCCCACCCATCTGTATGCTGCCACACCCATCTCTGTTTTCACACAGTACACACCTGCGCATTGGGAAACACGGTCTCTCCCCCTGCCTCCACAGTGGTGAGATACATGAGCACCGTCGCCACCCGGTGCCCGCCCATCTGTATGCTGCCACACCCATCTCTGTTTTCACACAGTACACACCTGCGCATTGGGAAACACGGTCTCTCCCCCTGCCTCCACAGTGGTGAGATACATGAGCACCGTCGCCACCCGGTGCCCACCCATCTGTATGCTGCCACACCCATCTCTGTTTTCACACAGTACACACCTGCGCATTGGGAAACACGGTCTCTCCCCCTGCCTCCACAGTGGTGAGATACATGAGCACCGTCGCCACCCGGTGCCCGCCCATCTGTATGCCGCCACACCCATCTCTGTTTTCACACAGTACACACCTGCGCATTGGGAAACACGGTCTCTCCCCCTGCCTCCACAGTGGTGAGATACATGAGCACCGTCGCCACCCGGTGCCCGCCCATCTGTATGCTGCCACACCCATCTCTGTTTTCACACAGTACACACCTGCGCATTGGGAAACACGGTCTCTCCCCCTGCCTCCACAGTGGTGAGATACATGAGCACCGTCGCCACCCGGTGCCCGCCCATCTGCGTGTTGACTGAGTCAAAGAAATAGTCAAAGTGGGCCTCGTACTTCTGCCCTATCTCATACTTGAGGATCTGAATGGCTTCACCATGCTCTGTTTGGGCACACAGGGAAAGGGCACAACACAGCAATGAGCGTGGAGTGAGCGACGTGGAAATAGTCAAAGTGCGTCTCGTACTTCTGCCCTATCTCGTACTTGAGAATCTGAACGGCTTCGCCGTGCTCTGATGGACGGAGAAAAACGGGGAAAAGAAGGAGAGGTGAGAGAGGAGAGCGAAGGCATCCAGGCATGTGGTTGTACTTCTGCCCTATCTCGTACTTTAGGATCTGAATGGCCTCTCCGTGCTCTGATGGACGGAGAAAAACGGGGAAAAGAAGGCGAGGTGAGAGAGGAGAGCGAAGGCATCCAGGCATGTGGTCGTACTTCTGCCCTATCTCGTACTTGAGAATCTGAACGGCTTCGCCGTGCTCTGATGAGGCACAAAGGGAGAGAGGAAGGACGAGAGGACGAGGGGAGCAAGGAATCAACAGCCAGCAGGGAAATAAGCATGGGCGCGTGTAGTGAGGGTGTTTTTGAGACGTCTCAAAAACACCCTCACTACACGGGAAACAAGGGAATCAACAGCCAGCAGGGAAATAAGCATGGACGGGAGTGGGAATAGTCGTTATGCATCGCATCGCACTTCTGCCCAATTTTGTACTGAGGATCTATGGCTTCTCCATGCTCTGATGGACAGACAGAGATGGAGAAGAAAGAAAGGTGAAAGGAAAGGAGCAAGCAAAGGCACATCACGGCATATGGCCATACCTCTCGTGATACAGAGGAAAGGCGCTCTCGTTGGGGAACTTGCCTGAGCTCGTGAGGCGACAGGAGAGCAATATTACCTTTGGGGAGGAAGGACTTGAGACGACTCAAAAATATTACCTTTGGGGAGGAAGGACTTGAGTCGACTCAAAAATATTACCTTTGGAGAGGAAGGACTTGAGTCGACTCAAAAATATTACCTTTGCGTTCCTCTATGCGCTTGACAATGTCGTCCTGGTACTTGTTGAGAAACCACTTTTGAGAATTCTCAAAAGTGGTTGAGAAACGTGCCTGAGCTTGTGAGAGGACAGCAGTAAGCATACCTTTTGGAAGGAAGGTCCAGGCAGCAATTCGCTCTTCTATGTGCTTCACGATGTCATCCTGGTATTTGTTGAGAAACGTGCCAGAGCTTGTGCGGATCTCGCTCAGCACGCTCTTCCCCGACTCGTTGTCTGCTACAGATGAGCGCGTCACCTTGTCCCGGGCCTTTCAAGGGAGGGAGAGGGGGGTGTTTGGGGTGTGGGAGGGAGGACGATCTCACTCAGCACGCTCTTGCCCGACTCGTTGTCCGCTACTGACGACCGCGTCACCTTGTCTCGTGCCTAGGAGGGAGGAAGGGGGGTTAGCGGCAGGGGGGGGGGGTGGGTTGTGTGTGGGGGGAGAGGGAGCTCGTGCGGATCTCGCTCAGCATGCTCTTTCCCGACTGGTTGTCCGCTACCGATGACCGTGTCACCTCGTCCCGCGCCTGGTGGGAGAAGGGAGAGAGATGTGTGGAGAGGATGTGGGGGGGAGGGAAGCTCGTGCGGATCTCACTCAGCACGCTCTTTCCCGACTCGTTGTCTGCTATCGATGACCTTGTCACCTTGTCGCGGGCCTGGAAGAAGGTGTTGGGGGTGTTGGGGATGTGGTGACTGAGAGGGTGAAGGAGGATCTCACTCAGCACGCTCTTGCCCGACCTGTTGTCCGCTACTGAGGAGCGTGTCACCTTGTCACGCACCTAGGAGGGAGGAAGGGAGGGGGATGTGTGGATTGTATGTGGGGGAGGTAGGAGCTTGTGCGGATCTCACTCAGCACGCTCTTGCCCGACCTGTTGTCCGCTACTGAGGAGCGTGTCACCTTGTCACGCACCTAGGAGGGAGGAAGGGAGGGGGATGTGTGGATTGTATGTGGGGGAGGAAGGAGCTTGTGCGGATCTCACTCAGCACGCTCTTGCCCGACTGATTGTCCGCTACCGATGAGCGTGTCACCTTGTCGCGGGCCTGGGAGGGGAGGGAGGGGGAAGGGGAGGTAGGGATGTGACAGACTTGTGAATGAGAAGAGCGAAACGGCCTCAGATGACCATGTTTTGAGACGTCTCGAACCAAATGACCATGTCACCTTGTCACGCGCCTGATGGGAGGGGGGGAACGTGGAGGGCAGGAGCGAGGAGGGTGATCGGGAGGCAGCAGTGTTGATTAGAACGAGGGAGAAGAAAAGGAAGAGAACAGAGAGATGCATTCAAGTTGCTGCCCCTCCACTCACAATCGTGCCACCCTGTGTGACGCCTGGGGGAGGAAGGGGGAGAGGACAAGACATACTGTTAGATGAAGGCAGGGCGAAGGAATAACTTCAATTCAACGAGAATACGTCCAGAACAGGACGGGAGAGATGAGGCACGTGGTAAGATGAAGGCGGGTGGGGGAACGGGGGATGAAGAAGGGAAGGTGAGTAGGGTCGGAAGGAGAACAAGGATAGCAGAGATGGGGGAAGGGAAGCAAGGGAAAGTGAAAGAAGAACGGGAAAGAAGAGCAACAGGGCTTTGACATTAGCAAAGAGAAAGGAACGACAGGAAGGGAGGGAAGGAATTTGTCGGGAAGGGAAGAAAAAGGGAAAGAGAGGCTCACGAGGTTGATGAGGTGATCGCACCCGTCGTGGGAGAGAAGGAGTGAAGGGAAGGGAACGGGCAGCAGGGAAAGAGAAAGGAGTAAAGTGGAGGGAAGAAGACGAAAGCGAGGCTCACGAGGTTGATGAGGTGGTCGCACTCGTCGTGAGAGAGAAAGCCCGAGTACAGGAAGGCCCTGCATGGACGGATGGCATTAGGAAGAAAGCATTGTAGGGCCGTTTTGAGATGTCTCAAAACACTTCTTTTTACACGTGAGAGAGAAAGCCCGAGAACAGGAAGGCCCTGCATGGACGGACGGCATTGGGAAGCATTGTAGGGCATCGTGGGCGGTCACGACATGGAATGTCAATACTAACAGCACGCAAAACACTTGCATGTTGCACTGCTGCATGGGTGTGGTGCTGCAGAGCACAAAATGGCGTGCAGTAGAACACTATGGCTGAAATGGAGGGGAAAGCGAATCCCAAGAGCGCAACCCCGAAGAGCAAACATGCTCTCACAGCACGTCCACATGCTCGATATCCCTTCCTCACTCCTCACACACCCATACGCTCTCCTCACTTTCCTTCCACTCTCATTCCCTTGATTTTCACCAATTCGCCCCTCGCCAACCCACCCTCGTAGCCTTCCCATCCTGCTCCCACCCATCCTCCGCTGTGTTCTCCTCGGCTCCCACGACAGGCGAGTAATGCGAGAGGGGTCAACGGGGACGCCTGGTCCTGCCTGCCTGCACCATCGTTGCCTTCACCCTTCTGCCCACATCCCGTCCTTCTCTCTGCTCACCTCGGCTCCCACGACAGGCGAGTAATGCGAGAGGGGTCAACGGGGACGCCTGGTCCTGCCTGCCTGCACCATCGTTGCCTTCACCCTTCTGCCCACATCCCGTCCTTCTCTCTGCTCTCCTCGGCTCCCACGACAGGCGAGTGATGCGAGAGGGGTCCATGAGGATGCCTGGTCCTGCCTGCCTGCACCCTCTTTGCCTCCCCACCCTGCTGTCCCCATCCCATCCTCCATCTCACCTCGGCTCCCACGACAAGCGAGTGATGCGAGAGGGATCACGGGGATGCCTGGTCCTGCCTGCCTGCACCCTCTTTGCCTCCCCACCCTGCTGGCCCCACCTATCCCATCCTCGCACCTCACCTCGGCTCCCACGAAAGGCGAGTGATGCGAGAGGGATCGATAGGGATGCCTGGTCCTACTTGCACGCTCGTCGCGTTCCCATCCTGCTGTTGCCCTTGCTGATGCTGGCTATTGTCAGAAGCAATGAGTCTGCTTGATATGGGATGATGCATGGGATGGCATGTCACATTGGGTGACGAGCGGGTGGTGTGAGTGAGGGTGGTGAGGAGTGGGAGGGAAAGGAATAAGGCGTGGGCAGAAACTGGCACGAGTTTGTAAATGGAGTATGACTGGGCGAGCTGTGATGAAACGTTTAAACTATAATAGCCTCTGCTCCCTCCCAACTCCTCATTCCCCTCCGCCCTCAACCCCCACAACATCATCCCCCACCACCTCATCCCCCCCTCAAACTCCACCTCCACATACCACCTCCCCCCCCCCCCACCACCCCCCCTGCCTCCCCATTCCCCCGCTTTCCCATTCCCCCCGCTTCATCCTCCCACCGCCTCATTTCCCCGCCTCGCCATTCCCACCACTCCCTCCCCATTCCCCCCCTCTCCATTTCCCCGCCACTCCATCCCCCGCATCCCCATCCCAACCATTCCCCGCTTCCACATCCCCCCGCTTCCCCATCTCCCCAGCGCTATTTCCCCCTGCCTTCCCATCCCCCCGCCGCCCCATCCCTCCCCTTTCCCATTCCGACGCCTCTCCACTCCACCCCCCGCATCCCCATCCCCCCGCCGCCCAACCTCCCGCCTTCCCCTCAGTGCGCAGCTCCTCCCGCCTCGCGCACTCGTCCATGGTTTCTAAACCAGCAGTTATTACGCCCCCTTCCTTCGGGCTAGAAGTTCTCGCCGCTTTAAGTGTCATGTCACGTGCTGCCGCGACTTACCGCTAACGCTACCATCGTTCGAAAAATTGCAGGGAGAAAAAGAGTGGTACCGTGCGGCCGCGACTTACCGCTAACGCTACCATGTAAGTGCTAGTCCTAAACAAAAGAAGAGCAAAGCAACACAACCAATGGTACCTCTTCTGGGAATTGAAAGCGGACTCGGCGACGGTCTGAGACACGGCGAGCGATAGCGCGAAGAGCAACGCGACAAGAACCACAATCGCCTGACAGTGCGAGTCTCGACGAGGCAATTTGCCTGACATGGCTGCTCGCTGAAACGTGGGGGGACTAGAACGGAGAAATGGTTACTTCGAATGCTACATCGAGGACCTTCCAGGTGAATAGTTCAGCTGAACATGCGGGCCGCACTGCGTTAGTCTGACAACTAATTCGTGGTTGCGGGTATCTTCGATATGCGACCATGCATCATTAAAAAGTTTCAGGGTGGGAGTACGCAAATGAAGAACTGGAAGATGCTGGGCGATTGAGCTTTCCAATATTCGATCATTGAACCAAACTCACATTCTATGAAGTTTCAAAATACCGGATCTGCTAGTAAGAGGTGATTTGTTTTCGGTCGGCTGACTTTTCTGGTGGGGCGGAGTGCACTAATTGGATGCTCCGCTCCACACTCGCGACAGCTAGCGACGCGCAACACTCCAGCAATCGCCTCCTGCGGCTCGGCTGCCTGCCTCCTTGCCAGCAATGCCGTGGGACATCAGGCCTTCAAACGAGCCTGTTCAAGCCTGTCACCGCACTAAACCACACTCTATGTTACCCGAAACTGTCGTACCGTGTTACTCATCCATACCATACTTTGTTCGCAGCCACATTGGCCCTCTTTCCAGCTTTGTTTGATCAGGCCACGCTCACCGCCACGGGCCAGTCGAACCATATAAACGGGCCTCTGCTTTCATTCCGCATCGCCATCCCACTTATCGGTCTGCTCGCGCTCTTCCACTCGTAATCACGGAACTAAATCCTCCTGTTAAAACCAGCTGCGCATACATACGCGCCCTGTGCTCAGCTGCTCCACGAATTCCCGCGCAAATCCCGAGAGTACTTGAGAAATTTCAAAAGGGCTTTTACAGAATCCGTACTGGAGTTGTGGCTTCCCCGCCACTCGTGGTTACTACGAGTCGCAATTAATCGACTCAATAAAGCAACGCGCAGCTAAGACGGAAAAGATCTCAGATTCTTCCTTTTGTCGCCATATCAGCTGACGCCCCGTCCCGCGATATATCGCTCTTTAAAGGCCGAAATGACTGGCCATACGGTTGGACACTGTAGCAGAAGCACGAACACGAATGTTACACTTCTTCTCGTGCTGCTGTCCTGCACGTTCGCGATACAAGCGGCGCCGTTAAGAGGCCGGCGCGGAATGACGGGGGAGCTGCAGCAAGAGCAGGAGTACATCGAAATGCCGCAAGACGACGACAACGCGGCGCGCGCCAACGAGCTGCCTTCTTTTGAACGCTCCATGGAGCTATATCGCGTATGATCGATCCCCTCATCCTTGCCGTCGAATTCATTAGACGACTCTCCGCGTCGTCGGCAACATCAATGACTAGCCGCGAATCAGACTCTCAAGAGTCCTCTGATTCGGTAAACGAAATTTGATAGACAACTTACAAGAGTCGTCTGATTTGGCACGTCCCTTGCCCTCCCCTCCCCCGCCCCTCCACTTCTGTCCTCTGCCCCTTCCCTCCCCATCCCCTCCCCGTCCGCTCGCCACCGCCAGGCTTGGGAGCGGGTCTACGGCCTCGTGGACCCTGCGCAGCCGCCCGCACGTATCGCCCTGCCGCCCAACGTGCCGCGCGCGCCGCACCTGGAGGACTGCTCGTCGCGCAGCGCATTCCGCCAGCAGACGGAGGCGCGCGGGGCGCGCGGGGAAGCGCCCGCGTGGACCAGCGCGCCGAGCGGGTGCCGCTACCCGCAACCGCCTTGGGTGCGCGGATCGGACGCCGCCAATCTCGCCGCCACGCGCCAGGCGCAGGCCGACATCTGGCTGCACCAGTTCCCCGCGCCCGCATCCGCGCAAGCCGCCACTGGCAGGGGAACCTGCGGCGGGCGGCGGTTGCTGGTGGTGCCGTGGCCGAGCCGCAGAAACGGCATCGGGTCGCAGATTCACATCATGAGCGCGTGGCTGAATCACGCCCTGTCGCACGACCGCATTCTCGTCCCCACGCCCGGATCATTCGAGCGCGCCAACCACTCCCACTGCACTGGTAAGGACGGGGCTGCATGAGACTCACAGCCGATGAGTCATGAGCGCGTGGCTGAACCACGCCTTGTCACACGACCGCATTCTCGTCCCCACGCATGGATCCTTCGCACGCGCCAATTACTCTCATTGCACTGGTACGATCTTTGAGACGTCACAACACTCGCACATCCACGCCATGGAGCGCTTGGCTGAACCACGCCCTGTCGCACGACCGCATTCTCGTCCCCACACCCAGGTCGTTAGCGCGCGCCAACCTCTCCCATGGCGCTGGTACGTTTCTCGAAAGCGCCCTGCATCATACAGTCACGCGCATTTTCATACGTCCTTGCTCCGTGTGTCCCTCACTTGTTCCCGCTCGTCTCCCGCTCCTGCGACGTGACTCACCACAACAACCCTTGTGTGCTCTTTGCCCTCCCCAACCCTCCCCATCTCCTCCCAGGCGCGGACAAGGGTTCCTTCTCCTGCTACTTCTTCTCCCTCGTCTCCCCCGGCTGCGACGTGACTCACCACAACAACCCTTGTGTGCTCTTTGCTCTCGCCAACTCGCCTCCCTCCCCATCCCTCCCCAACCCTCCCCATCTCCTCCCAGGCGCGGACAAGGGCTCCTTCTCCTGCTACTTCTTCCCCCTCGTCTCCCCCTCGTGCGACGAAGCAGCACTCGAAGCCATAGCAGCCGTCGCAGCAGCAGGGCCAGCAGAAAAGGGCGGGGCGCAGAGGGTGGTGATGGGGGGAGGGGTGAGCGTGCTGGCCACGAGTCCCACGGGAATGGGCGCGGAGGAGATGGCGGCGGTAATGGCGTCCGACGCGCAGATTCTGCTGTTCACTGAGTCGACCTTTCCGCCCCATTCCACCGCACTAGCTGCTAGGTAAGCGGGGTGTTGAGAGAGGTGGTGATGGGTGAGCGTGCTGGCGACGAGTCCCACGGGGATGGGCGCGGAGGAGATGGCGGCGATAATGGCGTCCGACGCGCAGATTCTCGTGTTCACTGAGTCAACTTTCCCTCCGCATTCCACAGCGCTAGCTGCCAGGTGAGAGAGAAGGTGTGTAATGGAGGCGAAAGGGAAGGTGGATGGGAGGTGCGGGAGGTGGTGATGGGGGAGGGGTGAGCGTGCTGGCGACGAGTCTCACGGGCATGGGCGCGGAGGAAATGGCAGCTATAATGGCGTCCGATGCGCGCATTCTGCTCTTCACTGAGTCGACCTTTCCGCCCCATTCCACCGCGCTTGCTGCTAGGTGAGAGGCGGGTTGAGAGATGTGGTGATGGGGGAAGGGGTGTGCTGGCGACGAGTCCCACGGGCATGGGCGCAGAGGAAATGGCGGTGGTACTGGCGTCCGATGCGCGCATTCTCCTCTTTACTGAATCGGCTTTCCCTCCGCATGCCACAGCGCTTGCTGCTAGGTGAGAGACACGGTGCATTGGAGGGGAGTGGGAGGGTGGATGGGAGGTGGAGAAGATGAAGGAGTGGGAAGGGGTGAGCGTGCTGGCGACGAGTCCCACGGGCATGGGCGCGGAGGAGATGGCGGCAGTACTGGCGTCCGACGCGCAGATTCTCGTGTTTACCGAGTCAACGTTCCCCCCGCACGGCACGGCACAAGCAGCGAGGTGAGCGTGCTGGCGACCAGTCCCACGGGCATGGGCGCGGAGGAGATGGCGGCGGTAATGGCGTCCGACGCGCGCGTTCTGCTCTTTACTGAGTCGACTTTCCCTCCGCATGCCACAGCGCTTGCTGCTAGGTGAGAGAGAGGGTTTAATGGAGGGGAGAGGCAGGGCGGGGTGCAGAGGGTGGTGATGGGGGGAGGGGTGAGCGTGGGGGGGAGGGGTGAGCGTGCTGGCGACGAGTCTCACGGGCATGGGCGTAGAAGACATGGCGGCTGTATTGGCGTCTGACGCGCACATTCTGCTCTTCACTGAGTCTACTTTCCCTCCGCATGCCACGGCGCTAGCTGCCAGGTGAGACTCTTGAGGCACCTTGATAGGTGTCAATGATGGCAGTGCAGGCGGCGCTAATGGCGTCCGACGCGCGCGTTCTGCTCTTTACCGAGTCGACCTCTCCTCCGCATGCCGCGGCGCTAGCTGCCAGGTGAGACTCTTGCAGCAACAGGCATCTGACAAGCGCACGCTCATTCTGGTGCTCACTCTTCCGAGCTGGCTTCCCAACTTTTGAGTTGACTCAAAACTGACTTTTGAGTCGACTCAAAAATCGACTCTTGAAGCAACAGGCATCTGACAAGCGCACGCTCATTCTGGTGCTCACTCATCAGAGCTGACTTCCCAACTGCATGCCACGGCGCATGCTGCCAGATGGGAGTGGGTGGCTTCTAAGGCGCCTCAGACACTGAGAGAGATGGGTGGATGGGTCGTTGGGAAGGGAGTGTGAGGATGAGTGTGTAGCAGAGGGACAGTGGGCACTCACTCTCTGTCTTCTCACCCCCTCCTCCATCCCCCCGCCTTCCTCCCCCTGTAACCTCCCTTTCACCGGGCAGTGGGAAACAGCATACCTGGAGAGCAAGGGGGGCACGGAGATGATGGGGAGGCTTAATTTATTCTCTCACCCCCTCTCCTCCCACTGCTTTTTACCTCCTCCCCTTCCCATCTCCCTCACACCAGGCGGTGGGGCACAGCATATCTGGAGAGCAGGGGAGACTCAGAGGTGATGGGGAGGAGAGCTCTAACCCTCTCATCTGTGCCCATTCCAAACCCCCCTCCCATCTCCCTCCCACCAGGCGATGGGGCACAGCATATCTGGAGAGCAGGGGGGACACGGAGGTGATGGGGCGGGTGCGCGCGGGGAGCCCTCCATACCTGCAGGTGCACTGGTGGCTCTCTCACCTGTGCCCATTCCACTCCCTTCTCCCCCATTTCCCTCACACCAGGCGGTGGGGTACAGCATACTTGGAGAGCAGGGGGACGCGGAGGTGATGGGGAGAGGCGTTCTAACCCTCTCACCTGCGCCCATTCCAAACTCCCCTCCTAACTCCCTCACAACAGGCGGTGGGGCACAGCATATCTGGAGAGCAGGGGGGACACGGAGGTGATGGGGAAGGTGCGTGCGGAGAACCCTCCGTACCTGCAGGTGCACTGGTGGCGCGCGCAGTCCTTCCGCTTCATGCTGCGCTGGCCCTCCGCCTATCTCTGCCACCTCACCAACCGCGCCCGCCACGAGGCCTACGGCCTGCCTGTCTCCACCCGCCTCGTCACCTCCCTCTTGCAGCAGCAAAACATCATCGCCTCCCTCTCCTCCTCTTCCTCCTCCTCAGCTTCACCCTCCCTCCAAGACTCCCCCAACCCGGATAATCTCAAGATCAACGCATCATCTGAAGCAGCCGTGCTAGCAGCTCTCTCTTTCTCCCCGCAGACCTCTCTTGAAACCAGGGCCTGGCCGGCTCTAGGCTTCGACGGATGCTCCTCCGAAACCCACGTCTCTCCGGAAACCGCCCGTCAACTCGACCTCACTCCTTCCTCCTCCTCGCCCTCCTCCTCCTCTCCCCCTCTCACTTTCACGCCGCAAGGGATTGTGGATTCGGTGTATGAGGGGGTGGGCGGGGAGGTGTACATGCCGCGGCCGGTGGTGAGCGTGCATGTGAGGCAGGGCGACAAGGCAATCGAGATGGAGCTCTCCTCCTTCGCCTCCTACATGTTCCTCGCTCACCGCCTCCGCTCCCACACGCCGGATCTGCAGTACGCGTGGCTTAGCACTGAGATGGAGGTGAGCTACTGGGCGGGTTGGGTATGAGGCAGAATGAGAGGTGGGGAGGGAAGTGGAAGAGGCAGATAGGGTGGAGAGAAGGTGGGGATTAGGGGGGTCTGCAATGCGCGTGGCTCAGCACCGAGATGGAGGTGAGTAAGCGAGCAGGTTGGAATGAAGGGTGGCCAATGAGAGGCGGTGAGGGTGAGCAGGTTGGAATGAAGGGGGGCGGTTTGTGGGGCGTGTGAGTGGCAGCACAGAGACGGAGGTGAGACGGTCTGGATGGAATGAGGGGTGGTTGTGGGTGTGAGATTGGAAAGGAGACATGGGTTGACTGTTGAGGGATAAAGAAGGAGAAGAGAGGGAAAGTGGGTGAGATGGGAGCAAAGAATGAGTGTGTAGAGCTTGCTTGAATTGGTCTCATTCACTCCAACCCTCTCTCCCTTCACCGCTCCTCCCCCAATCCCACAATCGAACTGTTTTTTTTCTCGTCTACAGTCGGTTGTTCAACAGTCTCGAGCATACAAGGACTGGACCTTCTTCTACACTCGCAACAAGAGGCAGACAGGCGCAACAGCCATGGTGGCTTATGAGCAGGACGCGGGTGTAGAGCTACTGGTGGGGGTGAGCTTTGCCAACCTCATTATAGCGTCGGAGTGCGATTATTTCATTGGTCCCCTCAAGTCCAACTGGAACAGGCTAATCAATGGCCTGAGAATGACGAATGGACGCATGAATAGGGGATATGCAGCTCTCAATTTCGGCGGGTGGTAGGTTAGTAGTCGCAAGATACAGTGAGCAGCCCCTCAATTTAAATAAATTGTTCCTGCACGTAGTACAGCAGTACCGTACAGTACATTCACGTGCTGGATCATACTTACCATAATACGGCACTAAAAGCCCTCTTTATCCTGCTTGTTTACTTTTGCTAGCCTGGATATCCAGCCAAGTTTCCAGCAAAAATTTGCAAATATAATTTAGACAGCCTGCTTTATAAAATGGTAACATTATGGTACATACATTATAGCACGACGCTTTCTTTAGGGGGTTTAGGGAATTTATGAAAGCCTAAATTAAAGGGTTTTCTCACAGACTCTTTCAGATCTGAAAATTTTGCAAACTCCTATCAACAGTTCAAGGCAAATCAAATATAGTTAGGTGTCTCAGTAAGTGAAAACAGCGGAATGAGTAGGATTGATTGGGTTGGGGTACATATGCCTAACCCTAACTGCTTGTACCCCATATAGCATGACCCACAACAGGGTATAACATTTGACACACCCCCATAGCCTAAGTGGGGAATGCCAAGCAACAAGAAACGCAACCTAAGGTCACAAGACCAGTCACAAACAAAAGACAAAACAAAGCTCAGGGTGGATCACAACGTCACCACACAGTCCGAGCACAAGCAAATGGCCACAAGGCTAGTTCAAGAGTGTATATGGAGATATATACTGTACAAGCAAAGACAAGAGACAAGCACTCACTACTGCAGTCTACTCGACCCAGTCTCAACGAGGCCCAACTGCAGACAGAACCGGCGGTGGTCACAAGGCTGAAGAGCCTTGGTGAAGATGTCTGCAGTGTTGGCCTCGGAGGCCACGAAGTCCAGACGAGCCTGCCCGCGTCTCTGCAACTCTCGAAGGAGGAAGTACCTGACGTCGATGTGCTTCACTCTGCTCTCCAGTCGAGGCTCACGACACAGGAGAATCATCGCCCTGTTGTCAGCAAACAGGGTCGGTGCAGAGCTCGGCCGCTCACCAAGGTCTGTCAGAATCCCAGCCACTAACCACTGGGATAAAAGGGCTTGTTTAAGTAGCGGGTGAGTGCGCCCATAACCCCCCAGGCCGACGTGCCTGTAACCCTTCCCTAGGATCATCGGGGATCTCCAGTGGACCTCTGACACCCCCCCGCACTGGGATGCCCGAAGTGCACACACCGGGAATCGAACCCGAGACCTTCGCTCTGATACCATGTCAGAATCCCAGTCACTAACCACTGGGATAAAAGGGCTTGTTTGTGTAGCGGGTGAGTGCGCCCATAACCCCCTAGGCCCCAGCGTAGATCTCGGCCTCTGCGGTAGAAGTCGCAACCGAGGAGGACCGAGTAGACCTCCACGAAACAGCTCCAGAACCCAGGCTGAAACAGTAACCCTGCGTAGACCTCTGAGTCTCAACGTCGTCGGCGTAGGAGGAGTCGCAGTGACCGGTGAGTACAACTGGCTGTGTCCCTCCAAGTACAAGCCCCATGCCTGATGTCGCGCCAAGGTACTTCGCCACCCTCTTAGCCGCCGCCCAGTGAACAGGACGGTGTCTCCCAGTCGCAACAAAGCGAGACAGGATGCTAAGAGGGAAGGCGAGGTCCGGGCGAGTGCACGTCATCAGGTACATGAGGCAGCCCACCAGCTCTGCGTAGGGACCACTGGGCTCGAACGGCTCGTCAGGAAAAGGCCCAGTGAGTCTGTGGTCTACAGCAAGAGGAGTGGGTGTAGGAGAGGAGTGCTGAAGCCCGAACCGCTGAAGGACCTGCTGCACCATGTGTGACTGAGTCAGAGTGATGGTGCGAGCGGCTCTGTCCCTGGAGATCTGCAGGCCAAGGTAGCGGCGCAGTTCCCCAAGGTCAGTGCAGGTGTGTCTCTTCTGCAGTTCGGACTTCACCTCCGCCAGTGCAGCTGTGTCGGCTGTGGCAAAAACCAAGTCGTCAACGTAGACCAGAACGAAGAAAGGTGTGCGCCCACGACGAACAAACAACGACGGGTCGGCGGAAGACGGCTCAAACCCGAGGTCGGAGAGAGTAGAGCGGAGAGTGTCGTGCCACTCACGGGGTGCCTGGCAGAGACCGTAGACCGGTCGTCTGAGGCTCCACTGGGTCCCAGGCGGGAAAGTGCCAGTGAAGCCCGGAGGACGACGCAGCCAGATCTCCTCGTGTAGGCGGCCCTGGAGGAAGGCAGTGGAGAAGTCAAGAGAGTATAGCTGGTAGTCTCTCTGCGCTGCTACGTGCAGTAACACCCGAAGAGTGGTCATCTTCGGGGTGGGCGCGAAGGTCTGAAAGAAGTCAACTCCCTCACGCTGACTGAACCCTCTAGCCACGTAGCGTGCCTTGAAGACTGGAGGAGATCCCGGCGGCCGCTTCACCTTGAAGATCCACATGCCGTCAACGATGTTCGCCCCTGGGGGGGGAACCTCGTCAACGTAAGTGCCTGTGGACCTGTAGGAGGCCATCTCTGCGTCCATGGCAGCTCTCCACTGAGAGGCCCAAGGTCCTGACACTGCTTTTGCGTAAGTGCGAGGAGTAGGTATGTCAGGAGCGTCGGGGTCTCCCTCAGGAGTGAGCAGCATGGCACAGAGATGAGGCGAAGCAGCTGCCAGGAACTCTAGCTCAAACTGTCTGTACAGCCAAGGGCAGACTCACCCCTGGCGGACAGAGGACGGACAGGAGGAGCGGCCACAACACGAGTGGCGTAGTCAAGGCGACGCGTAGCAGTAAAGTCAGTGACAGCGGCAGTGAGGACCGCGACGGAGGAAGGGGAGGCACGAGGGTCTGTAACAAGAGAGGCGAGAACACGAGAGAGAGTGGGGCGGTACGTGCGGTAGTAGTCAGTGACCGGAGTGGACAGGGAGGCAGTGAGGGAAGACTCAGGAGGACGAGGAAGGACAGACGGAGGAGAACGAGGAGGACTAGGACGAAACAACACGGTACGGAGGTCAGTGACAGGGGACGAGGGACGAGCACGAGGAGGACAGGAGGCCCAAGTGTGGGCGAGAGGAGGGGGGGACGGAGGAGACAGAGAACGAGGGAAGACAGCCGGAGTGGAGTCCGGAGGAGGAAACGTAGGACCGAACACAGGAGGAGAGGAGGGGAGACCAAGGGCCCGAAGGCCAGAAACAGGGGGCGGAGGCTGCTGCGGCTGCTGCTGCTGCTGCTGCTGCTGCTGCTGCTGCTGCTGCTGCTGCTGCTGCTGCTGCTGCTGCTGCTGCTGCTGCTGCTGCTGCTGCTGCTGCTGCTGCTGCTGCTGCTGCTGCTGCTGCTGCTGCTGCTGCTGCTGCTGCTGCTGCTGCTGCTGCTGCTGCTGCTGCTGCTGCTGCTGCTGCTGCTGCTGCTGCTGCTGCTGCTGCTGCTGCTGCTGCTGCTGCTGCTGCTGCTGCTGCTGCTGCTGCTGCTGCTGCTGCTGCTGCTGCTGCTGCTGCTGCTGCTGCTGCTGCTGCTGCTGCTGCTGCTGCTCCCACTGCAACTCCAACCTCTCACTCTCCACCCGCTGCTGAAGCTCCAACCTCTCACGCTCCAAACGCTGCTGCTCCTCACGCTCAAGACGAAGACGGGCCTGGTGGCGAGTCGGGTAAGGGTGAGGAGGAGGAGTAGCGTGAGGAGACGACGAAGAAGAACCTGCTCCGCCCTCGACAGCACCCGGCTGAGCACCCCCAGAGCGAGTACCCCCCGCGGCAGCACGACCTGCACCTGCAGGAGGTGTACCCGCACCCCCAGCCGTGGTGCCCCCAGTAGCACCAGCACCAGCCCCAGACTCTCCAGCTCCAGAAACACCACCAGCTCCAGCACCACCACCAGCTCCAGTACCCTCGGAACGGGCAGCTGCGGCAGGTGCACGCTCAGCGCCAGTGCCAGCACCCCCAGAACTGGCCGCTCCTGTAGGTGCACGAACAGCTCCAACGCCAGCACCCCCAGAGCGAGCACCGCCAGAGCCCTCACCTCGAGCACCAACACCCTCAGAGTCCGCAGTGGCCGGTGAAGGAAGCGCCGACGGCTGCTGCGGAGGCGGTGAGGACGACTGTGGGGAAGGAGGAGAGACCTGGGGGGGTACCGAGGGAGGGGGAGTAGCGTGAGACACACCAGACGGAGCGGGAACAGGGGGGGGTACCGGAGGAGCAGGGGCGGGAGGAGGAGGAGCTGGAGAAATGAAGAGGGGAGGGGGAAGGGAACAGGGAGACCTCGAGAGGGGTACCTGACGTAGTAGGGGACGGACTCGTCGAAACGGACGTCACGAGAGTCAAAGAACCGGTGGGAGGGTGGGTGGTAAAAGGTGAAGTCAGAGGAGCCCTCTGGGAAACCAAGGAAGACACAGGGGATGGCGCGAGGAGAGATCTTGTCCGCAGAGGTGTTGCGGACAAGAGCCAAGCAGCCCCAGACACTAAACCTCGACGCAACACCAGGGGACCCTGTCCAAAGACTGGTCGGTGAAGCCCCTGGCCGAGAGACGCGAGGCCAGAGGTTCAGCTGGTGAGCGGCGTACCGAGCCGCGTAGGGCCACAGAAAATGGGGGGCGTGGGCGTGGATCATGGAGGTGCTGGCGATCTCCATGACCAGGCCTAAGCGGCGCTCAGCAACCCCATTCTGCTGTGGAGAGTCTGGAAGAGTCCAGGACTGGGTGATGCCCTGCTCAGCACAGAATCTGGCGAGAATGCCGGAGCGAAACTCACCCCCACGGTCGGAGTGGAGACAACTGACACGACGACCACGAGTGCCCTCGGTGGCGAGGAGCCACCGGATCAGCGTAGAAGTCACGTCGGACTTCTTCGCCAAAGGGAACACGGTGGTGTACCGAGAGTAATCGTCAACGACCACCAGAAAGAAACTCTCCCGCTCAGGGCCAAGGCGGGAGGCGGGGCCCCAGACGTCTAAGTGGAGTGTCTGGAAGGGCTCGGTGGCCGGACGAAGGGAGGAGGAGTGAGGGGTGGCGCGAAGCCGACCCTGGACACAAGGACCGCACGGAGGAGCTGGGGACGGCGGGAGTGGCGGGAGGACTCGGGGGAGGCCTAAGACAAGACGCTGACTGGACATGGCGCGCAGACGAGGAAGGGACGGGTGCCCCATCCGGTGGTGCCACAGAACGGTGGGGTGGGCAAGCGACCGACACGAGCACGACGCAGCAACTACACCTGACACAGCAACCTGACTGGACCCGGCTACCTGGTGGGACGGGGGAACCTGACGGGGGTCGGTGCGGAGGGTGTACAGACCAGAGCCCGGCTCCTGGCGGAAAGTGGCCAAGGGGGCGTACGTGTCACCGTCGACGCAGACTGCGGTGTCACCAGAAGGCTCAACCCAGACACCGACGTGCTGTCTTGTCAAGGTGCCCACACCAACCAGGTTCCTAGAGAACGTAGGAACGTGGAGGCCGGTCAGGGAACCAGAAGGAGCAGCTGGGCACGGGAGAGTAGTGGCGTGAGTCGCAATGACCGGTCCCGAGGAGGGATCGGCCAGTGCTACAGGGACAGGCGCCGGTAGCGGAGAGAGAGTCGTGCAGTCGCGGAAGAAGCAGTGCGACGCTCCCGAGTCCAGTGTGAAGGAGAGAGACGCGTCCGCCGAGGGAGTACCTGTACTAGTAGCTAAGCAAGATCCTACACTAGCACCTACTCTAGCAACAGGCAAAGATCCTAAGCTAGGTACAGGCAAGTACACAGATCCAGGAGCACTATAGTCAACATCAGCATACATGGCATAGGACCTAGCATCATCCATAGCCATATCAAAAACAGCAATACCATGAGCAAGAAGCGTCCCCCAGCGTGGCGGCGGGGGAGCGGAGGGGCCGTGGTGCAAGCAATAGAGGTCGTCGAGACGACTGAAGCAGCGTGCAGCAGAGTGGTCGGGGCGGCCACAGTACGTGTCCCTACGAGGACCCGTAAGGATCCAGTACTCACAGGGACCAACGTCGCGGCCGGCCGCGCGAGGTCCCCGACTGGAGGGGGCGCCACCGCGCCCAGTGCTCGGGGGACCCGCAGACCTCCACTGCTGCGGAGGGCCCCACTGCTGCGGAGGGCCCCACTGCTGAGGCTGCTGCTGCGGTAGGCGCTGCTGCTGGCCCTGTCGCTGCTGCTGCTGCTGTCCCTGCCGCTGCTGCTGTCCAGGCGGTGGCAGCTGCTGAGGAGTCGGCTGCTGCTGCTGCTGGAACCCCTCACCACCAGTGAAAACTCCACCGTCGAAAGGAGGGCCGTCAGGTCCCGAGCCACCCCCACCACCACTCCCACCACCTGCTCCACCGCCACCGCCACTACCCGCACCACCTCCAGTACCCCCGCCGCCCTTCCCGCCCTTCTTGCCGGCCTTGCCACGTTTCTGTCCGCCAGAGACAGAAACAGCCGCCGTCTCCTCAGAGGCAGAAGACGTGGGAGTGGCAAGGGAGGCAGAGAAGGTGGGAAGCTGTGGTACCGCACACCCCTCAAAAAGACGAGGAGGAGGCGCGGAAGAGGCAGAGGCAACGGTGAGGAGGTTACTCTCGATCTTCGAGAGAGCGGTCTCAAGAAGATCGATTGTAAGCTCAGTGGGGTGCTTCAGAAGAAGCGCGTCGCGGGCTGTGGCTAGGCGGTCAGGGAGGCGAGTGACTAGCCAGTGAATAGTGAGCCACATAGGGGGCGGGGCAAGGGCAAGCTGGTCCTTCGTGCAAGCAGCGCGAAAGCGAGCGTCAAGGGAGCGCAGGTGAGTAGCGAGGTCAGAGACAGTCTCAAAGGAGGCGAGGTCAGGGTAGATAAAGGGTACGAGGAGGCGACTGAGCGACGCAGAGGAGGGAGTAGAGTAGCGAGCAACAATAGCCTTATACAGATCTGCAGCAGACTCGACCTGAGCGAAGTGGACTGCCTCTGTCGGCGGGAGAAGGTCGGTCAGGGCGAGGCAGGCAGCGGCGTCACGAGACTCCCACACGTCGCGAGCGAGGAGCTGGCGCTGGTACTCGGCCTCCTGCTCAGGAGTAGGCGGTGGGGTAGTGGGCAGCGGGCTAGGCTGCTGGGGAGCGGTCTGAGTACCGGATGCGTGTGCGAACAAGTGCACGCCATCCTGCCGCTGGCTCTTAAGGTGGCGCTGCGCCTGCGTAAGCCACGTGCTAAAATCTATAGGTCGCCCTTCAGGGTCGAAACGAAGTACTCGGGAGGTCGCCATAGAGGCCGCGACTGAGAGAGCGCGGTTGCCAGCCGCGGGAGGGGGGGGACAGTCAGTAGCGAGGATGTAAGCTTGCAGGCGTGCAGGCGAGGAGGAGGCGTAGCATGTGGACAGGAGGGCTGCTCAGCTAGTGGACTGGAGGGCGGCGCGGCGTGCAGGCCTACGGGCTGGACGGCGGGTCGACGGACGGGCCTGCAGGCGGCGCGACGCGCAGGCCTACGGGCGACGCGACGCGCGGGCCTGCGGGCTGGACGGCGGGTCGACCGGGCGGGCCTGCAGGCGGCGCGACGCGCAGGCCTACGAGCGACGCGACGCGCGGGCCTGCGGGCTGGACGGCGGGTCGACGGGCGGGCCTGCAGGCGGCGCGACGAGCAAGCCTACGGGCGACGCGACGCGCGGGCCTGCGGGCTGGACGGCGGGGCGACGGGCAGGCCTACGGGAGGCGCGACGCGCGGGCCTACGGGCGACGCGACGCGCGGGCCTGCGGGCTGGACGGCGGGGCGACGGGCAGGCCTACGGGAGGCGCGACGCGCGGGCCTACGGGCGACGCGACGCGCGGGCCTGCGGGCTGGACGGCGGGGCGACGGGCAGGCCTACGGGAGGCGCGAGCGACGGGCAGGCCTACGGGACGGTACGCTGGCGAGGGCGTTGTCGTGGCGCAGGCTAAAGCGTTTTAGGTCAAGTGTCGATCCTAGGAGGCGACCTAAGTCTAGGAACGGCGCCAATTAGGTGAGGCCTAGGAACGGCGAACCTACTGCTGATACCATCTCAGTAAGTGAAAACAGCGGAATGAGTAGGATTGATTGGGTTGGGGTACATATGCCTAACCCTAACTGCTTGTACCCCATATAGCATGACCCACAACAGGGTATAACATTAGACAAGGTGCTGTTCTACGATCTACTCACACTTGTCACAAAAACGAGACCAATCTGGCTTTCACGAGACCTACGGTGAGTGCCTATAATGTAGGGTACCACATGCGGATACGAAACAGAACCTGCAGTATGGCAGCAACACCTAACTAACCATGGCGCTCAAGACTGCATAGTGTCCTTCTTAGCGTTGTACTGGTCAAGCTCTGCATCAAGCTCCTCTTGGGTCTTGGGAGCCTCTGACTTCCTGCCTCTGCCTCTCCCCCTGCCCCGCCCCCGAGCACCTCCTCTTCCACCTCGGCCTCGTCCACCAAACCCACCACCCCTGGTAAACAAGCAAGAAGGGAAACACGAGAAGCGTCAGCCCAATCTAAAACCGAAACAAGAGAATTTAGAAGAGACATGTAATGTTGCGCAAAGCTTACCCTGCGGGAAAGCCAAACGGCGCGACAATGGCTGGTGCAACTGCCACCCTCGCGACAGGAGGAACAGCAGGAGCAACGGTGGAACCGATGAGCTCAATCTTCATAGGTTTCCCGTCCAACTGAACGTTGTTGTACCGGGTCATGGCTGCCAAGGCATCTGCTTTCCGTGCGAACACAACTTCCGCTGTGCCCTGTAAGGTTAATATATAGAACAAGGATGTCAGCACTAATAACGGTAAGAACAGAATAATATTACAAGGGGTTAAAAAAAAAGCATGTGCTTACCTTAGATCGCCCACTTCTGTCATAGTGAACCGAGAAGCGCTTGAGCTCTCCAATTTCCGAAAAGAGTTCCTGCAACAAAAGACAGTGAATTTGGATTCAGCCGTTACATCGTAGACAGGAAAAAGACATAACAACTTAAATGAAGCCTCAATTCGCACCTTAACGTCGTCGTTCGACACGCCGTAGTCCAGATTCGACACATACAGCTTTGTCCCTGTCTCGATGCCTTGTCCTGCGGCACGTCCGGCTACCGGAACAGCAACTGCGCCAGCATCGTACATGTCGTGTCGCCAGGCACCGTCAGTTACCATGGTAGCAGGCTGGCGAAAACAACAAGACAACAAAATCGTGTGAACAAGAGCTCGTGCCGAGCTGTGAATGCATGTGCCTGTTCCGAACCGACGAAACTATTGCTCCGAACCGACGAACTATTGCTACATACTCCACGTGCACAGCTTTAAGATATCAACAGTGTAATTAAGAAAAATGATGTGGTTAGTTGTCACCAACATGTCAGCCCGCCACGATGGTTCGAGGTAAAACAGGAGCCACGTCAGGCGTTCCCGAGAACCAGGAGCTGAGCGACAGAGAGTTGGACGATTCCACGACAACCGAACCGACCCCACCAAACGGCTCTCCGTAAGCCGCTCATCGTGGAATAATTACACCCCTTGAACGGCATCGACGAATTCTAACAATCTCCGGGACGATTCTTCCCAACGAGGACGAGAGATGCAGCGGAGAGAAATCCTTGAAGAATAAGGTGTTGTGAAAAGCCTTCCTGGATCTCAAGAGAGAAACCAGGTGTGGGATTTGGATGGCGAGATAGAAGATCCGCTTGCCTGGCCATATGGTGTTGATCGAAATCCGCCTCGTCCAGATCTGCGAACAGGACCATAGCCCCTACCAGATCCGGATCCGCGTCCCCCTCGGCTGCCGCCGCGACCAGACGACTTCTTAGACTTGATGATATCGTCGAGGGACTGATCAAGCTCGGAAGCCATGATGACGGAACTGTAAGCGGCACACGTGAAGATATGGCACGCGAAAAATCACGAATCTCCACCGATGGAGATGGCAAGTAGAAGCGGAAGCAGATGCAGGCGACGAACCAGGCACAACGGCTACAATTCTCGGATCTGGAAAGTTAGGAAAAGAAAACCTGGATGCAAAGCAGCAGCTTTGAAAGCTAGGCTTGCAAAGTCGGTAAACAGGGATGTCGTTGCTTGGAAGATGTGAAGTGAGGTGAGTGTCCTCGTGGCGTGCGTGGCGTACTTATGTCACCAAACCCTCGTTTTCCCGCGGGAGAAGATCAACGAGGGGCCGAACAGTGGCAGAGGGGTGATCAACCAGGGGCCGAAAGGCTCGGAACTTACCAGACCGCTGCTAGAGGAGTTTTTAACAGAGAGTCTTTGTTTATTGCGCAAATTTATGTCAATAGTGGCGTGTACCGGCTCGCATTTTTGCCCTCGTGTCGTTTAGCGGGCCGACTCCACTGGGAACAATTAGGGCAGCCAAAATAACTAAGGGTACGTTCCTGGCGCGTGTCAAGCTTCCGGTCATCCGCGGATGACCGGAAGTTAGACCCACTTTGGGTCATCCGAGACCAACTTCGGGTCTTCCGGCCAAAAATTGCCCCTGTTTCCGGAAAACACAAAGTTTGACAGGAAGTTTAACCCAAAGCTTCGGGTCTTCCCGGAAAGGCCTGAAGCTTGACACCAGCCAGGAACGCACCATAAAACTCATAGAGAACGTGGATGCATTTTTGGGATGGATCAACCCTAAAAACGAAAAACTTCCTGGTATTTAGGGTTGATGCCTCTCGAGTCGCATCCGTTTCCGAGTGGGTAATATATTTTTTTTCTTGTGCGTTTACTATCGGGTAGGTGATATGTATCCCCCAGAATATAATATGTAGCGCCCGGTAGCGCTACTGACTGAGTCAGCACGCTGCCCGCGGGCAAAACAAAATAAACCCCATGGCTTACGGCATGCCATTCGGGAGCCTCAACCCTAAAATTTTAGGGTTGAGGCTCCCTCGGATGGCATGCCGCCGACTGGGGTTTATTTTTTTTTCTTGCCCGCGCTGACTCATTGCACTGCCTGCTTTCGCAGGCAGTGCAAGATATATTCCAGAATATAATATGTTATACGTACTCACGATCTACCAGAAGAAGGCGACGCGCGCGTTGTAGTAGACGGAGGTCTAAACCAGAACAAAATAAGATGAATATAATTGTTGGTTCTTCTTGCAAATCTCTTTTACTCACGGTTCGGCGTAATCGCCTAGTCGTTTAGGCAGCTCTGGGTCGAAATCCTACGGTCGAGATTTACCGGCCCTACTTTGATCACCCTTCTGGCACTGTTCGGCCCCTGGTTGATCTTTTCCCTTTTCCCGCTGTGTGAAGTCAGAATATCGACGGACCTCCGTCGATAATCAGCCAACAAGCAAGTCGAATCGACGGTTGCCAGTGAGCTGAGAATACCCCCTAGTGACGGTGCCGCTGGGAAAAAAGGTGATTGTAAGAATTACTGTTTACAGGATCTATATAAAGGCAGCTCTTTCCCTTTTTGTAAGACAAACAGTCACCTTTTGCAGCATTTTCTGATATGACGCACATGTACACTCTCCCGGCGACAGTATACACTTTCCAGGGAAATTTCGCATATAAAACTCAAACTCGAGCTACATTTCAAAGCATTTTGGACAGATATTATGCACAATATGAGGATATGGAAACTACATTTGCTGACTTTTGTTCAAGATCAACACAGCTTGATGCCTGTAAATTCCACCCCAAAGAACATAAAGAGTACGACGTGCCACTTTGCATTAAAAACAAAAATTATATAAAGAGCGAACCTGTGGAAAACAAACGCATTAAAGGCTGTTGAGGCAACGCGATTATGATATGAAAACAAATGCTTACCTCCATATGCAGAGAGTTTGTTTTATCATATTGCTGTTTGCCTTCCCTTGCAATGTGTTCAAACACCGCATCCACATCTATACCTGTTTTGGCTGACTGCATATACGGTAGTAGCACAGCATCGGAGGGAGGCCGGGAGGAGGGAATTAACGGGGGGAAGTTGACCCATGACATCAAAGCAATGAGGCTTTCCAACCATCAGATCAAACAATGGAAATGCATACCTTGCACGAGACACGGCAAAATCACAAGAAATTCATCCTGATTTTTATGGGGAAATCAATCAGCATGCAGGCAGTAGATAAGCAGTAAAATCAAAAGACAAAAAGGTTCCACATTGATACCTATATTTAACATCTAACCAGTAGGCTAATGGAAATAGCAGACACGTACAGTCTCAAAGAAGTGTGCATCCAATTCATTGGCTAGTTGCTGCCCTTCTTCCTTGCTGATAGCCTTGCACACAGGAGAGGAGGTTGTAGAGGGGGGAGAGAGTGAGAGAGAGAGAGAGAGAGAGAGAGAGAGAGAGAGAGAGAGAGAGAGAGAGAGAGAGAGAGAGAGAGAGAGAGAAAGAGAGAGAGAGAGAGAGAGAGAGAGAGAGAGAGAGAGAGAGAGAGAGGAGAGAGAGTGAGAAAGAGAGCAAAGGATATGCAGATTTCATAAATGGAAAAGTGTGACGTTTGAATTCTTCATCGAATAACGCTTGCACAATAGCTGTAACAACATGTGGTATTTTGGGCTTTGTCAAAGAGCATACCCGTTGGTCGTCCATATCGGCCTTGGTGCCCACGAGAAGCACTCGCACCCCTTGAGGTGAATGCTCCCCAACGCTCCTCATCCACGCTCTGACATCTGCACAACCATGTGCATAAAGCAATAGCAAAACCGAAGGTGCTAAGCACCAAGGGGAGGCACTTCAACAAGTGAACAAGCGAACATAGTGGTTACTTACTATTGAAAGATAACCGGCTGGTGATGTCATATAATAGCATGATGCCATGTGTGTTCCGGTAGTAAGCTGCCAAAAGCACGTGTGGCAAGGAATGGTGGCTCTGATATGCACCAGAACGGAACAGATTGGGAAATGTACAAATAAGTTGAGACGTGCTTGCTGTTTGAACTGGAAACAAGTGAGAGCAGGTTAAGTGAGTATGTGTACCTTCAGGGATGGTTCGGTGCAGCTCAAGGCCTAATGTATCAAAAATGCTTACTCTCACTTGATTGCCATCAATGTCCATCATGCGAATAAAACAGTAATTTTTGCAGACACATAAGAGAGGCCATTCATTATAAGCAGAATCTACACACTTGACTCAATTATGTTTGATGGATATGCATCCATATGTATGCGTTAGTGTGTGTGATTACTGTGATGTGCATACACTGTATGAACTACAAAGGACCGTTCAAAAGCAAGAGAGGGCGAGAGATAGCTAGAGAGGGGGATCGGGGGAGGGGGGAGAGAGGGGTAGAAGTGAAGAGAGGGGTAGAAGTGGAGAGAGTGATAGAAGTGGAGAGAGGAAGTATTGTGATTTTTACATACGTAGGGTGAGATGATGGAATGCAAAATTGCCGCTGACAAAGCCGAAGAATGAGGCTGCTCTTACCCACCGCTGTCATGGACATCCAGAGAAATGCAAATGCGGAATGCACGGTAAGGACTTCAAGCTTAAAGCCTCAATCAACCTCTCTCCTTCCCTCGGAAGAAGGAGACTGCTCTTACCCACCGCTGCAATGGACATCCAGAGAAATGAAAATGCAGAATGCGGAATAAGTGACTCAAGCTTTCCCCCCCTCTCTCCCCCTTCCCTTCCCCCCACCCTTCCCCCCTCCCTCACCCCCTCCCTCCCTACCTCTCTCTCCCGCTCCCTCTCTACCCACCTCCCCCGCTCTCTCCCTCCCCCGCTCTCCCCCTTCCCCCCTTCCCAATCCCCCCTCCATCCCTCCCCCCTTCTCCCTCCCCCTCCCCTCTCCCCTCCCTCCTTCCCTAGTGAATGGCAACGTGGAGATAGAACCCGCGTAACTGGACACGAGTGGGACAATAGATGAGAATAAATGGCACGGACCACTTATGGCTGCTCAGGAAGAGACCAACATCTGCTGATTATAATCACACAGCGATGCTTTACCATAATCGCCGAGTAGGAGAAGCTTCACCGGCCTAGCGGGTCTGCACTTCTGACCTCTCGAAACGCCGTAACCAAACATTGGCGCATCCGGGACCTTACTACCACCTAGAAACCTGATTGATTCTTGACATCGTCCAATGCACCAGATTGAGTAGCAATATGTATTGGAAAAAAATTACGAGAAGATTCACGAGAACAGAAAAGCGTATTCGCGGAACTACTAGACACTATAGATAGGACATTGGTTTTGACGTCGGAAAGAAAATGCTGAAAGGAAGTAAGTCGAGAACCAAAATTTCACGAATTCCTGCGATTTCCGGAAACGCAAGAAATGCCAATTGAAGTCCCAGCTGAAATTAGGGCGTGTGTGAATCTAAATATTACCATAAGTTTACATTTTGGACTCGATTGTAGCAATTGAACACAAAGCGAGCCTGACTCGATTTTGAGTGCTTGCAAAGTTCGAACCGCCAGAGTCAAAAGTTGCCACCTCACAATCACACACGCAAGTGCGAATTTGCAAGTTCGAGCTTGTAGGGGGGGAACCGAACCACCACTAGGGTGTGCAGGCCACCCAGTATCGGCATCTTGACAGCGCGACACGTCAACGGAGCGCGCCCCCCAAATGGACCCTCTAGACCTCCACCTCATCATCGTGCCCCGTATGGACCACCAAGCGCAGAAGCGGCACGTCATCGTGCCACGACATGTTGCACGTGGCGGCCGTTGCCTGCGTGGGTATGCCGTGGGTTTCGGTCGTGCATCTATTGGTGTACGATTGTTCTGCGAGTGTCGCGCACTCCTCGTACGTGCCTGAAACCACACACGTTCGCTTCAACGCGCAAAACCAAGTTTGCTCATAAACTCGATTCTTGTTCACTTTGGGGGGTTCGAGTGAAGCCAGAATCAGTTTGAATCAGTCGGCGAAAAAATTCGCGAATACTGACGAAACGGGTTACAACCCTAAGTTCGAACCTGTTTTCGAACTCCATTTAGATTTAAACACGCCCTTACATCTCCTTTCCCTACCCAACAGCGAAGTCGTTGCAAACTCCTTGCTGGTTTGTTTGGTGAGTCAATTCACGCCAATGCCGTGTTGACCAGGTCACGTTACCCGTCGCAACGAATTTCGCGCGGGTCAGGGCTATTTCTCATATTTTCACGGTTGGTTTGTTGAGTCAAGGTCACGTACCCTTCGCAACCAATCCAGGTCACGTTTACCTTCGCCAATGCTGCTCATCGACGTCAACTGTGGTGTGTCTGAGGAGGCTTTAAAGCCTCAATGCATTATTGCTGGATCTCGAGATCAATGTTCCTGGACTGAGTTCTTTTCATGATCTTTTTGAGGGCCAAAACTAGTATAGCGACTTTATACCCCCGCGAGCGTTATTTTTACGCCAGCTCACTCGAATGACTCGCTCTCGTCGCGCACTAGCGCGATCTCTCGTCACTCGCATTATCCTCTCCTGCGGCGAAACTCTCTTTGCTCGCTATGTCCCGTTGTACACTTTCCCAACCCCCCCGTCACTCAGTATAGTCACTCTATCTCACGTCACACGCTCTCCCATCACTCGCTAGACTCCCTCGCGTGCTCTGCCCGTCGCCCTCGCTCCCCCTCCCCGTCGCCCTCGCTCCCTCTCCCCGTCTGCCTCGTTTCCGCTGCCGGTCGCCGTCGCTTCCCTGCTCGTCGCCCACTTCCCCGCGTCGCATTGCTTCCCCGCGTCGCATTGCTTCCCCTCATCGCCCTCGCTTCTCCTCATCGCCCTCGCTTCCCCTCGTCGCCCTCGCTTCCCCTCGTCGCCCTCGCTTCCCCTCGTCGCCCTCGCTTCCCCTCGTCGCTCTCGCTTCCCCTCGTCGCCCTCGCTTCTCCTCCCCGTCGCGTCGTTTTCCCTGCTCGTCGCCCTCGCTTGCCCTCTAATTTCTCTTTTTTTGCCCCCCAATCCCCCTGCCAGTCGCCCTCGCTTCCCTTCTTATCGCTCTACCCGCCGCCTCGCTTCTCGTGCCCATTGTCGCTGCTTTCCCCTGCATCTCCCGCCCCGTCGCACGGTTTCTCCCATTCTCACACACCCGCCAACCACTTTCGTGCCACCCTCACGTGCTTTCACGTATCATTCTCCCCCGTCGCTCACTCCTCCACTTACCTCCCTTCTACACCCCTCGCTCACCCTCTTCAGTCGCTCACCCTCGTGGCACTTTCGACCACCCGCCACCCTCCCTTTCCTTCCCCTACGTACTCCCAACTCCCCCTCCCCCCCCCCTCCCTCCCCCCCCCCCCACAACAGCCACCCCTCTCTCACATATCCCCCTCCTTCCACCCACATACCGCCCTTTTTCCCCCCACTTACCCCCCACTTCCCCCTCATACCGCCCTCTTTCCCCCCACTTACCGCCCACTTCCCCCTCATTCCGCCACACTAACAGGCCTACTAACATGCCTCATTTCGTTCCCCACTAACAGGCCTCCTCCTCTTTTGCAGCAACCAACCTCCCACTTACCCCGTTCACTCCCCGTACTTCTTCCCTTCCCTTCCCTCACTCACAGTCCGCCCTCTCCCCACTTATCCAATTCCCTCCCCCCATACCGCCCTTCTTTCCCTACTTACCACCCCTCCAGCCACACCCTCAGCTACATACCACCCTCCTTCCCCCCACTTAACACCCTCCACTCCCCGTCATGACGTTCCGCACACCATCCGCATCCCCCCATTCATACCGCCTCCGTGCCCCACCCACCTTGAGCCTACATACTGCAACGTTCCTTCCAACAAGCCACCCTCCTATCCCCTCAAATACTGCCCATGTTTCCCCCAACAAATCACCATCCATTTCCCCCTTAGGACCCTTGTTCCCCTTCAGATACCACCCTCGTTCCACTCACATAACCCCCTCTACTTGCCTCCCAGCCACCCCTCTGCAATCCTCTTTTCCCCCCACCCACCACCCTCTTTTCCCCCCCACAACAGCCCTCCTCTCCTCCAAAATAGTGTTCTCATTCGTCAAACTTACCACCCATATGGCCCCTCTATTCCCAGTCCGTGTGGGCAGAGGGGCAGAGGTGTGGGGGACAAGGAGAGGGGAAGAGAAGAGAGAGTATAGGTTAAGGTTTTTTAGAGGGGAGGGAGAGGCAGGGAAGAGGAGGTGGTACTCAAGGGCTAGCAGGTGTGCATGTTGTCGGGAGGTTATGTCTGTATCAAAAGTTTGTCTACTTTGTCTGATCAGTATGTCTGTTATAGGAGTACAACAGGATGGCTGTACCAATATGGTGTAAACTACTCACAATGATAAGACAAAGTAGACGAAGTTATTATAAATTCAGGAAATCTAACGGTTAGTACCATAATCTGAGTAAATATCTGTTTGTATGTTTACTCAGCTCCCCACTGAGAGTACATTTGTCACAAAAAAATACAAAGATAAAATGAAGAATAAGATTCCTTAATGGTACACACGCCAACTTTCTATGTCAAGTGTAGCTTTGCTTTTGTTTTTGCGAAGTTGCTTCTGTGTGAAAGTTTGGGAGGGACTCAACGTCAATCGCAAGATCCGTTCGCTCGCACTGCTTATCGACGGCCTCACGCAACCAGCGGAAATCACACCCTGCTTTCCGAAATGGTTCCGAATCCCTAGGGTTTGGTTGATGGTGGCGGCAACCCAATGGTACTTGCCATTCCAGAGTCAATTGCGCAAGGGTCCGCGTGAGAGTTCCATTTGCCTGTTGGGAGTTTATTAGTGGTTCATCGGTTCCTTGGAAGGCATTTTGTGCTTTCAAACTTTGGTGACACAGCTTTCTGTTCCAACCCTTTCTAGTCTTCGGAGTTTTCCAACCCTAGAGCTTTCTCGACTGCAATATGGCTCGTACCAAGCAGACGGCTAGGAAGTCCACAGGAGGAAAGGCTCCTAGGAAGCAGCTCGCAACCAAGGTAGAATTAGTTGCTTCACTTGTTTAAGCATACCTCCACGACTTAGCACAGCCAGTAGGTGCCTGTACGCCGAACTGATTTATTTTCCTGCTTGAGTGGTTCAGGCTGCAAGGAAGTCTGCTCCCACAACAGGCGGAGTGAAGAAGCCCCATCGTTACCGTCCCGGAACCGTCGCCCTTCGGTGGGTGCCTTCGAGATTTTCGTACGTCAGCTCTGACGTGAGCTTATCTGACATCTTGGTCGTTGTCTTGGCAGTGAGATTCGCAAGTATCAGAAGAGCACTGAGCTGCTAATTCGGAAGCTTCCCTTCCAGCGGCTGGTTCGCGAAATTGCTCAGGATTTCAAGGTTTGACATTTTTAGTTTTACATGTTGATTGTCATTGCTTTCCGCTATCTTCCTTCCTCACCATGACTTAACTATTGCTATTTGTACTGCGCAGACGGACCTAAGGTTCCAAAGTCACGCCGTGCTCGCACTTCAAGAAGCCGCGGAAGCGTATCTTGTCGGTTTATTCGAGGACACCAATCTGTGTGCCATTCATGCCAAGCGTGTCACCATCATGCCTAAGGACATTCAGTTGGCTCGGCGCATCCGCGGAGAGAGGGCTTAAAGTTGTTTTATGTGTATAGAATGTGTGAGCTCGTGATGGAGCTTCAAAGCCACTCTCGACCTATCATCTACTTTCTTGTTTCAGGGAAACTACGCTTGCCTTTTGTAATTCTAGGATACGGTAGTCTGGCTGTTGATCACTTACCATGGATTTTTGGATCTGGAATGGGGTAGCATTGTGGATTGTTACTAACAGTGCATCTCTTTCTACAAATGTGTTGCATGTTCCGCTGATTCATCCCTTGAGAAATTAATGGACAAGCAACCAATGGTTGAAATTTAATAAATGTCCTGCTTGTCAAGCATTGGCAGGTTATTGTACAGCAGTGGATCATTCTTTGCAAACAATCAAATAGAGGCTCAAAATTTCTCAGTATGGTGCTGCTCCTGTATTTTGACCTCTGAAAGGTTGCTCAATAGACCTGAACCTCTCCATGCATTGCCATCCTCCATACCCTCACGCATCATCCGACTGAACTCCTCCCGGTCAATGTGCCCACTCTGTGAGGGGCGGATGGGGAAGAAGAAAGGGGAGCAAGGGAAGGTGTGACTGGTAAGTAGGTTGCAGTAACTGGCTGTGGGAGGGAAGCTTGGGGAAAAAGTTAGATAGAGCAGGGTGCTTTTCTTACATGGTTGTTGCCAATCTCCTTGAAGAGGCGCTCCACTGTCTCATCGCTCTCGCCTGCTGCAAGTGTGGCCTTCAAATCGGCCATCGTGATGTAACCACGCCCCTCCCTGAAACACACAGAGGACAACGAGCGCATGCCTCAGCAGCAATTGCTTGAAAGAAGTGTTCACATGCAGCCGGGATAAAGCTCGTAGTCCAAACCACAATCTTGATCGTCTTCTATCGAATCAAACTATGTGACGGCATGTGGGCTTAACAGAAACATGTCGTCTACCTGACTGCACAGAAATGCATCCTACCCTAATGGATGAGCAACAAAGACTGTCTCACAACAGCAGTGACCCACCCATCAAAGTGCAGGAATACCCACTCTGTGCACACACCATCCATGCATTCACCACGGTGGCCGCTGCACGCTCTGACTTTCGAGGCGACTCAAAACCCACCTGTCGAAGTGCCGGAATGCCTTGTCTATGCGCGTGGCATCCATACGCTTCACCATGATGGCCGATGCACACCCGTGCTTTTGAGGCAGCTGAAAACTCACTTGTCAAAGTGCCAAAGTGCCTTGTCTATGCGCGTGGTATCCGTGTACTTCACCACGGTGGCCGATGCACTCTCTGACTTTGGAGGCGACTCAAAACTCACTTGTCAAAGTGCCGGAATGCCTTGTCTATGCGTGCGGCATCCATGCGCTTCACCATGATGGCGGAGGCATACTCCGACAGGTCCAATGTGCCCGACCCCTTGCTGTCCGCCTGGCCTCAGAAGGAGGAGAGGGGGGGGGGTTGGGGGGGAGAGGTGGTAGAGAGAGGCAGATTGAATGCACGGTTCCACTCGCATTCACCCTATGGATACACACACCGTCCAAGCGCTTCACCATGATGGTCGATGCATACTCCGACAGGTCCAATGTGCCCGACCCCTTGCTGTCCGCCTGGCGTCAGAAGGGGGGGGAGGTGGTGGAAGAGAGAGGCAGGTCTCATACTAGCATTCACCTTATCTGTATGCGCACCGTCCATGCGCTTCACCATGATGGCCCATGCATACTCCGACAGGTCAACGTGCCCGACCCCTTGCTGTCCGCCTGGCCTCATAGTGGGGGAGAGAAGAGAGAGGCAGGTAGCATTTGCAATAGAACTTGCATTCACCCTATGTATACGCCCACCCCGTCCATGCGCTTCACCATGATGGCCGATGCATACTCCGACAGGTCCAATGTGCCTGACCCCTTGCTGTCCGCCTGGCCTCAGGGGGGTGGCGGGGGAAGAGTGAGGCAGGTGGGGGAGTTGCAAGTCAGCATGGTCAAACAAAGCGAGTTCGTCTCACCACTTTGACAATGTTTCCGTTGTTGGAAAAAGGCTCGGGGAGAGTTGAGATAGGAGGGTTGGCACATCTGCTCAAAGCCTGCTGTATGTGAGTAACTTGTGTCAATCATTGAAAGGGCCTAAATGGTGCCACCATTGCATGGAAACAAGTCTGTAATAGGGTCAAAGTGATCAAAGTGATGCTGGCTCATCACGAGTGGGACGTGGCTTGGCTCATCATGAGTGGGGGGTAACTCGGCACAAAAGAAACAGGAGGAGAGCTTGGCTTGCCTTGGCGCCTGGATGATCTCTCTGGCCTCCTCCTCTGACAATGGGATGTGCAGTGACTGAAAGCTGGCAACGAGGTCAGACACGGAGATGCGGCCATTTTTGCCCAGGTTCAGATGGTCAACACAGCATTGCTTGACCCACTAGGAGTGGGGGATAGCTTTGGTTGGATTGACTCACGCCTGAATGATCTCTCTGGCCTCTTCCTCTGAGAGTGGGATGTGCAGCGACTGGAAGCTGGCCACGAGGTTAGAACCAGAGACACGGCCGTTACTATCCCTGTTGAGACACGCACTAAGGGATAGCTTGGCTCACTGCCTGGATGATCTCTCTGGCCTCTTCCTCTGAGAGTGGGATGTGCAGCGACTGAAAGCCGGCCACGAGGTCCGACACGGAGATGCGGCCGTCCCTGTCGAGGTCCAGATGGTCAAAGCGTGTTCGGATCACTGCCATCTCCTTCTCGTCCAAACAGCATCCTGCTACCACCTGCGGTGTTGGAAAGAAAAGGGCGGAAATGTGTTATCCTGAGTCGACTAAAACGGAGACAATGCGAGATGCGGCCGTCTGTGTCCAGGGCCAGATGGTTGAAACGCGTTCAGGTCACCGTCATCTCCTTCTCATCCAAACACCTGGATGGAAGGGGGGGAGGAGAAGGTGGGAGGGATGAGAACAGAGGGGGGTTTGTCAGGAACTGCGGCACGAAATTCGTGACGGGAAGAGACAGAAGGCACGCGGGCGGGATTGCATTCTTGCAAGGGCTTACCGTGAGCGCTCGTCGCTTGAGGTGGTTCATCTGGCAGAACTGGTGCACTCGCATGCGACAGAGGGCACGTGCGGTGCGGTTGCAGAGTTAAGGGCTGCAGTGGTAAGGGTGGCAGTGTTAAGGGTTGCAGTGGCAAGTGTTGCAGGTTTGAAAGGCACTTACGGCAAGGGCTCGTCGCTTGAGGTGGTTCATCTGGCAGAACTGGCGCACACGCTTCATCACTGGAAGCGACAGAGGGCATGCGTCGTTGCAGTGTTAAGGGTTGCAGTGGCAAGGGTTGCAGGGTCACAAGGCACTTACCGCAAGGGCTCGACGTTTGAGGTGGTTCATCTGGCAGAACTGGCGCACTCGCTTCATCACCGGGGGGCCCAGAGGGCACGCGGGCGCTCCTCCCTCCCGCACCCACTCGTGCTCTGTTGTGGGCAGACAGAGTGAGGGAAAGAGTGTGCGTCTATTTTCAAGGTGACTCGGAAATAGACGAGCTTCATCACTGGGGGTGACACAGGGCACGCAGGCGCTCCTCCCTCTCGCACCCACTCGTGCTCTGTTGAGTGGACAGTGTGAGGGAATGGGTGTCAGAGTGCAGAACGTGTGCGGCAGAGTGAGAGAGTGTGCGGCAGAGTGAGTGTGTGTGCAGCAGAGTGAGAGAGTGTGCGGCATAGTGAGTGAGTGTGCAGCAGAGTGAGTGAGTGTGCAGCAGAGTGAGTGAGTGTGTGGCAGAGTGAGTGAGTGTGCGGCAGAGTCAGTGAGCGTGCTTGTATGGGACTGTATGTATATTCTAGAATGCCCCAAGCACACCCACTGCCCCAATTAACAACTCTCAGGCGTCAAACAATACCCTTCAAGCACACCCAACACCAAGTACTCTCCGCTCTATGAGCGTATCAATCGAGTAGTGTTCTCCTGATCTGTGGATTTTACTTCTGAGAATTCTCAAAAGTAAAAAGCACACCCACCACCAGATACTCTCTGCTCTATGAGCATATCAATCAATCTAGTAGTGTTGTGCTGATCGCGTCACTCTCTATCAATCACCCCCCCCACAGCGCCCTTGGCATGAGGGAACATGGTCAGCCGGGAACCAACCACTGCTCACCTTTTGAGAATTCTTAAAAGCAACACCAGGAACCACTGCGTACCTCCCTCTGTACCATCTCTCCCCTTCTCCCCCCCACACCGCTTTCCCCACCCAAGACACACCCTGGGATAAGGCTCTCCTGGGTACTAAGTCCACGGGTCACTGGTCATGAAGAAGATCTGCAGCGTGAAGGATCGCTTTTTGAGGCGCCTCAAAAGTCAAGGCACACCCTGGGATAAGGCTCTCCTGGGTACTATTTCGCCCACCAGGCAATCCCCTCTTTCCGTCCCCCCCTTCCCTCCCTTGCCCACACCGCCCCTCTCCAAGACACACACTCCCACTGGATTTCCTGTGTGGTGATGCGATTCGCCGAGCTGCGATTGCACCACCCCCTCCAAGACACACCCACACACACACCTACCAAGAATCTCCTGAGTGGTGATTCGCCGGGCTGCATCGCTGTCATGCATGCGCCCCATTAGATCTTCACCTCCTGGGAGACGGCCGGCCAGGGCAGGCACGGCCCATTGCCCCCAGCTACGATTGCACCACCCCTTCCAAGACACACCCACACCCCCACCTAGAATCTTCCGAGTGGTTATTCGCTTGGAAGAATCGCTGTCCAGCATGCGCCCCACCAGGTGGCCAGTGCTTCGCCTGCTGGGAGATGGCCGGTCGGGCCAGGCTGCGCAAGCTTGTATTGCACAACACCCCAAGACACACACGAGTCACTCCCAAGGCACACCTACCTAGGATCTCCTGGGTGGTGATTCGCTTGGAAGCATCGCATTCTAGCATGCGCCCCACCAGGTGCTTGGCTTGCTGGGAGATGGCTGGCCAGGGGGCGCTGCTCATCTCGTACTCTCCCTTCAACACTGCTTCACATATGCCCTCCTCTGATACTGGTGAGGGGGTGAGGAAGGAGGGAGGAAAGGACAGGGGGAAGGAGAGAAGGAGGAAGGGGGAAAGGAGCTGGCTTTGTGAGAGATGGCCAGCCAAGAGGCACTGCTCATCTCGTACTCTCCCTTCAGCACCGCCTCGCATATTCCCTCCTCTGACACTAGTGGGGATGTGAGGAAAGGAGAAGCGGGTGGCCAGGTTTCACTGCTCTGATGGCTGAGGGGCACTGCTCATCTCGTACTCTCCTCTCAACACTGGTAAGGTATGGTACGGTATTGTATGGTATGGTACGGTATGGTACAGTATGGTATGGTATGGTATGGTAAGGTATGGTAAGGTATGGTATGGTATGGTATGGTATGGTATGGTATGGTATGGTATGGTATGGTATGGTATGGTATGGTATGGCATGGCATGGTATGGTATGGTATGGTATGGTATGGTATGGTATGGTATGGTATGGTATGGTATGGTATGGTATGGTATAGTATCCCAACACACCATCCCAGAAGGGTGGGGTGCCGCACAGCAGCATGTAGGTGATGACTCCAACGCTCCACACGTCACACTCGCTGTCGTAGTCTCTTCCCAGCACCTCTGGTGCCACATAGTACGCGCTGCCCACCACCTCCTTGAAATGCTGGCCTGGGAGAGGTACGGGTGAGGAAAGAAACGAGCCAGAGAGAGAGAGCCTAAAGGAATGTAGATGGATGTTTTGCATGTTTTGCTTGAGTTTGCTTCTAAAACCTTATGTGCCTTTACTTAATAAAAGGTCAGTTCGAGAGTGGGCCTAAGGGGGAGAGGGGAGGGCAGCACGTGTCACGGTGCGGAGGACGCTCGCACTGGCCATCACCCTATTGAAGCGCCGCCTTGGGATATGCGGCGAGGGAAGAAACACGGCAGAGGAATTGTGAACGTGAGAAGGGAGGGAGGAGGGCAGCGTGTGTGACTGTGAGGACGACGCACTGCCCACCCTCCCTCGAAGCGCTGGTCACACATGCTGGTCAGGGTGGTCTGGGGGAAGTGCTGGTCAGGGTGGTCTGGGGGAAGTGCTGGTCAGGGTGGTCTGGGGGAAGTGCTGGTCACACACGCACTGCCCCTCGAAGCGCCGGTCTGGGAGGACACGTGGGGAGGACGAAACAGGTGCAGGATGAAAGAAGGCAGAGTTAGAGAAAGCACTGCCCACCACACCTCGTTGAGGCGCTGGCCTGGGATATGCAGTGAGGGAAGAAATCAAGCAGAGAAAGTGTAAAGGGATGTTATGGTGGGGGGCGGGATGCAGGACTCACTGATGCTGTGTCACATCGGGGAGTGGAGAGTGGAGAGTCCAAAGCACGTGGATACCGACCGACACACGCACATACACACGCACATACACACGCACGGAAGGTCTGGCACGTACCAACACACTCACCTGGCTCGAAGAAAGTGGAAAGGCCAACGTCCATGGCCATCAGAGGGGAATCCTCCCCTGCATGCAGCAGCAGGAAGTTCTCGAGCTTGAGATTCCTGTGCACCCCACCCCACCCTGCCTCTCGGAAGGCATGTTGAGGACCGACGCGTACTCACCTGGCTCAAAGAATGTTGAAAGCCCGAAATCAATGGCCATGAGGGGTGCGTCCTCCCCCGCGTGCAGCAGCAGGAAGTTCTCGAGCTTGAGATCCCGATGGATAACGCCCCGCCCGTGCATGTACTGCCTCACTTGGGAATCCACAAGGCACCGACACTCGTACCAGCAGGGCACTGACACGCACCTGGCTCGAAGAACGTGGAAAGGCCAAAGCCATGCACCAGCACACGGCAAACGACTGACACGCACCTGGCTCGAAGAACGTGGAAAGGCCAAAGCCATGCACCAGCACACGGCAAACGACTGACACGCACCTGGCTCGAAGAACGTGGAAAGGCCAAAATCAATGGCCATGAGGGGGGCATCGTCCCCCGGGTGCAGCAGCAGGAAGTTCTCGAGCTTGAGATCGCGATGGATAACGCCTCGCCCGTGCATGTACTGCACTGCCTGCACTATCTGCCGCACCATGCTGGCCGCCCGTCGCTCACTGTAGCTGCCCTCCGCCTTGATCCCGTCGTATAGCATGCCGCCTTGAGGGAGAGGGGAAGAGGAGGGGTTATTGGGGGAGGGGACAGGCAGGGCAGGAGTGAGAGGGAAGAGGCCTTTTGAATCGAATGCAAAAAGCTTGCCCTCCGCCTTGATCCCATTGTACAGCATGCCGCCTTGAGAGAGGGGGGAAGAGGAGGGGTTATTGGGGCAGGGCAGGAGTGAGTGAGTGGGAAGAGGCTGTTTGAATCGAATGCAAAGAGCTGCCCCCTGCCTTGACCCCTTTCCGTTGTCTAGCATGCCACCTGGCTGGGCGATCCGATGGGGGGACGTTTGAGGCGCCTCAAAAGCTTCCGTCTGCCTTGACCCCTTTCCATTGTCTAGCATGCCACCTGGCTGGGAGATACGATGGGGGGGTAGGAGGGAGAGGAAGGGAGGAGTTGCTGTCAACAGGGGAGAGGCAGGATAGTAGGGGAGAGGGATTCAGGCGGCAAGGTGAAGCATTGTCAAAGCATTGGCAAGGTGCATTGGTAAGGAATTCAACACCACTGCAAATCTACCCCTTTACCACTCTAACCCCCCTCTACCCCTCTGCCCATCCCACTGTATGGCTTGCCTGCCAGCCACCTGCAGTTGGGGCGGGCAGGGGAGAGGCAGGAAGAGTAAGTATTGCTTCAGACTCACCTTTTCTCTCCTTTCTCTTCCCCTTCGCTCTGTCTCCCCTCCTCCTTCGCTCTGCCGCCCCTCCTCGTTCCCTCCTCCGTCCCTTCTCATTCCCTCCTTCCCTCCTCATTCCCTCATTTGTATCAACAAGGATGCCTTTTGGGTGTGGGGATGGCGGGGAGTGGAGTTGGGTGGAGTGGGCGAAACCGGCGGAAGGAGAGAGGGAAGGAGAGGAGAAGATGGAGGGAAGACACCCTACAAGGGATGGTCCCCTGAACTGGACTTGCCTTTTCTCTGCCTAAAACCACCCACCACCATCATAGCACGTGTGATACCCCACATGTCCTCTCACTCAGCCACCCACTCTATCTGTACTGCGCACCCCACCACACCACACCACACCATCACACCACACCACACCACACCACATCACACCACACCACACCACACCACACCACACCACACCACACCGCACCACACCGCACCGCACCGCACAGCACCGCACCACACCACACCACACCACACCACACCGCACCGCACCGCACCGCACCGCACCGCACCGCACCGCACCGCACCACACCACACCACACCACACCACGCCTTCACCGCGCCAATCCTCCAGCACACCTGTGCAGAGCTGCAGAATGAAGTGCACACACGTGGCGTCCTCGTATTGGTCGATGAGCGTCGCAATGCCCGCATGGCCGGTGGACAGGTGGGCGAGAATGGCTGCCTCCCTTGCCACGTTGGCACATGACGTGGGCGACAGGTGGCGCTGGTGGGAGGTGGGCAGGTGGGGTGGAGAATGGTGAAATGCGGTGAAAAGGTGTGGGCTTGGATGGCTGCTTCCCTTGCCACGTTGGCACATGACGTGGGGGACAGGTGACGCTGGTAGGGGTTGGAGGTGAGGAACGGTGGGATGCGGTGGAAAGGTGTGAGCTTGGTAACTGCCTCCCATGCCACGTTGGCACATGATGTGGGGGACAGGTGGCGCTGGTGGGAGATGGGCAGGTGGGAAACAGTGGAATTCGGTGGAAAGGTGTGAGCTCGGATGGCTGCCCCCCTTGCCACGTTGGCATGGCACAAGACGTGGGGACAGGTGGTGCTGGCTGGGGTTGGGCAGGTGGAGAACGGTGAGAAGGGGTGGAGAGGTGGTTGAGGATGGTGACCTCTGATGCCAAGCTGGCACAAACAAACGTGGGGCAGCGGTGGTGCTGATTGGGCCCAAAATAGTGGGGAGCGGTGGGGTGGGGTGGAAAGGTGTGGGCAGGAAGGGCAGCGTCACCTTGGTCTCATCTTGGTGATGGTCTCACCTTGATGATGGTCTCACTCACCTTGATGTTGGTCTCACTTTGGTGATGGTCTCACCTTGGTGATGGTCTTGCAGGCAAAGAGCTGCAGCGACTTGCGATGTCTTGCCATGTACGTGATGCCGTACAGCCCCCGCCCCAGCTCCTTGCCTGTACGAAAGGGGAGTGGTGGGGTAGGGTGGAGTGCGGTTGACGCACACACACATGCAAACATGCACATATGCACATGGACACATGCACACATCAAATGCACACACACATCAAAGGAAGTGGCGACATGTGATGTGACGTGACGCGATGTGATGTGATGTGATGTGATGTGATGTGGTGTGATGTGATGTAACGTAATGTGATGTGATGTGATGCGATGGGATGTGATGCGATGGGATTTGATGCGATGTGATGTGATGCGATGTGATGTGATGTGATGTGATGCGACGCGACGTGATGTGACGTGATGTGATGTGATGTGATGTGATGTGATGTGATGTGATGTGATGTGACGTGACGTGATGTGATGTGATGTGATGTGATGTGATGTGATGTGATGTGATGTGTTATGATGTGATGTAATGTGATGTGATGTGATGTGATGTGATGTGATGTGATGTGATGTGATGTGATGTGACGTGACGTGACGTGACGTGACGTGACGTGACGTGACGTGACGTGACGTGACGTGACGTGACGTGACGTGACGTGACGTGACGTGACGTGACGTGACGTGACGTGACGTGACGTGACGTGATGTGATTTGATGTGACGTGATGTGACGTGACGTGACGTGATGTGATGTGACGTGATGTGACGTGACGTGATGTGACGTGAGGTGAGGTGAAGGATGTGACCTGACGTGATGTGATGTGATGCGATGTGATGTGATGTGATTTGTGCACTCACACCCTGCCTTCTCCGCTGGAAGGCCACACACATGCCTTCAAGCTTGCCTCCACACCGCCCTTCCCCCATTCCTCCCCTCACCCATCTCCGTTCTCCCCTCACCTCCCTTTCTCCCATTCCTCCCCTCACCTTTCCCCCATTCCTCCCCTCACCCATCTCCGTTCTCCCCTCACCTTCCTTTCTCCCATTCCTTTCTCCAATTCCTCCCCTCACCCATCTTCCATTCCTCCCATCATTCATCTCTCATGCCCCCCCTCACCTCATCCCCTCACCTTCTCCTGTTCCTCCCCTCACCCATCTCCCATTCTTTCTCTCGCGCTTCTCCCGTTCCTTCCCTCACTCATCTTCCATTCCATCTCCCATTCCTCCCCTCACCATCTACCATTCCTCTCCTCACCATCTCCCATTCCTCCCCTCACCTATCCCCCTTTACTCCCCTCACCTATCCCCCATTCCTCCCCTCACCTACCCCCCTTTCCTCCCCTCACCTATCCCCCATTCCTCCCCTCACCTATCTCATAATCCTCCTCCACTGCCCGAAAAGGCTGCCCCAAAAGGTTCTCGGGCGCACGGGGAGCGCCCTTGCGCGCTGCGCAGGACGACCGGGTGGCGGGGAAGTGGGGGAGGAGGGGAGGAGAGCAGGTAGACGCGCCTCGGTTCTGGGTGGAGTGAAGCGCGAGGTCCGGAGAAAAGCTGGATTGGTCAGCGACGTATGAGCATCAGAACCTAAAGTGAATATCGCGCTGCTTGAGGGATTTCAAAGATTGAATAAACGCAGAAGTTATCTCGGTTGTTGGGAGCCAGTCGTACTTGACGATCAGATCGCCTTACCCCCCCGGGACGCCGCGCTGTTCCTATCAGCGCGCAGCAAAGCCTCGCTGGAGAAACACGCGCCCATGACGCGCGCCGCGAGCGACGGCAACGGCGACGGAGACGGAGACGGCAACCAAGGACCGCCGCCCACAGCTGCCGTGAAACAGCTTGGAGTCTTCAGGCCGGAGGCGCGAGTAATTTCGCATGGACTCCCAGGAAAAAGCCGGCTGGGCGAGACCAGGATCACGTACTATATTACGTCATAAGCCGACTGAGTTGGTCGCGCCGCGGTGGTCTCACTGGAGTCAGATGCTTGGACGGGGATGCATCGAGATAGGTGCTGGGCGGGAGCGGTAGAGTAGTGGCAGTGCGCGCATTGCGAGTGCGACGCAGAGCGACGGTGGTGATTGAGCAGCAGAGACGCGCTGCTGTCGCAGAGAGACAGACCGACATGGATTGAGGAGAAGAGGCAATGAACCAGGTCGCGTCGCAAGTTCGCAGGGGGATGTGTTTCGGGGTTGGAACAGGAACGACGGATTCTGATATTCCAGATGTCGCACTTCTATGCGGTGCAATGCGATGGGGTGATATTCTCGGAGTTTCAAAATGCTAGTTTCACGTTTTGAAACGTTTATGGTAGGAGTTCGATTTCACACCTACAGCGCTTCCGTGCATTCTGTATGGTACGCGCTGGACAACTTTCTGTATGGGGCAGAGTCTGACCGTACATATTGAGAAGAAACGAATATTCGCTGACCGTCATGAGGGCTTCAGAAACCGATTGGACGAGTGATAAGCGGGATGGGATGATCAGGGCACAAATTTGTGGTTTTGTGGATGGGGATGAACCGCTGAAGGCACGCGCTGACCAGAAAAAAATGGGGCGCTGTGGCGGGTGAACGCGGAACGAGCGGAACACGTGGTTTAGCTCACACCGCACACGCTTGTGTCACCAAACCACTGTCTCGGCTACACGTACACATGTACATTCTACGGTATTCCTGAAAAACTATCCTGACCATCCAAACTGGATGATACGGTAGGTACGGTGCCTATCCCTGTGCCAGCTTCACTATATTTCTAGTACCGCACTGGCTATTTCCTTCACTGCTACATCAAATTCAGGTTCCATTGCCTGGCCCAATTAATGCACAAAACGAATTACGGTATGAACGATAAACCATATATGACACACAAAATCTATGCAATGCAAGTCATTCCCTATGCTGTTTACGGTACGGACCATGCACCACAAAACGCCACCTCACCGCGCTAAGACATTATCCGATCAATATGCAGCCACCATTGCCTCTACACATATCCCCGTGCAGCCTGCACATCATCCAGCCTGGCCTGCTCAAACACATAGTACATGGACAAATTCTGCATCTTATCTCCCTGCTGATGCAAAATACACGCCATGCCGCCTGTGCTCTTCGCACGCACCATCGCCTCTCCACCCTTCCCCACCACTTCAAACTCCTCCCAAGGATACCCCCCCAGGTGCGTGAACAGCGTGTTGTAATGATCCAGCTTAATGAACGGAGCAGCCATGACGGACGGAGCATCCTTCTGCCCTGCCTCCATCGCCTCACTAATCACCTTCTCTTCTGACGCGGGCGGCAGCCGGTGAAACGGCGACATCGTCGTGTTGTACCGAACAGGCCGTGGGTTGTGCCATGGCTTGCGGAACGGCGAGTCGGCGAATTTTTCCTGGGCGGCCACAGCAGCAGTGACGCTACCCATGCTGCTGAGAGCGGATTCAAAGTCGCTGGGTTCAGGATAGGGCACGCGGGGGAGGTGCCTGAAAAGGTATTGTTGGCCGATGAAACCGAGGGTGTACGCACGCTGGTCCTGCATACAGTCTCCTACGTATGTGGCATCGATGATCTTAGCCAGGGCCCATGCGTATCCCACATAGGCTCCAGAGTTCAGGAACCAGTTTTTCGTCTCGTTGATTTTCCGAGGGTAAAACACCTCGATTTTCCGCCAGTCCGGGTAGCAGAAGATCTCGCCTCCGAAGGCCACGGGCGCGTTGAGCGAGAGAAACGCCTCCACGAGATTCTCCGGGCGGCAGCGGGGTCCTGGCATGAGGAAGGCGTCGTCGGCGTCGGTGGAAATGACAATGCGGTCGGGCGGCAGCGAGCGGAGGTAGTCGCGGATAGTCCGCATGCGGCCGCCCTGGCCTCTCCAGGGGACGCCCACCCCCACCACGGCGAACGGAATGGCCGCCATGTGCGCGAAATCCGCCATTCGAACCATGGAGAGTCCGCAGTCGGAAGAGTAGATGATCCATTCCACGCGGCAGGAGGAGTAGGAGAATTTGCCACGTGGCACGGGATGCATATCCCAGGGGTCCACGTCAGCGTCGTATTTCACCGCGCAACCGTCCCTTCCCGGGTGTTCCTTCAGCTGCAGCCGATGCAGCAGCCGGCCTCGCTCCACCCCGGCCTCGCCCCTCTTAATCGCCGCTTTAACTATGTGCGAGCAAGGCACGCCGCGCGACGACGGCACCGCGAGCTTGACCCAGTGGCCCATCGGCTGATTCACGCACGAGTCCCAGTGGTCCCTAAACTCCTCGACACGTGGCGTGAGATTAGTGGCCCGCAGCGCCCAGTAGCTCACGCTGAAGAAGGCGATGATGGCGAGGCAAGCGAGGAGGCATGTAACGCGGATGATCGTGCCAAGCAGGCGGGAGGAGAGGAAGGAGGGCGAGGAGGAGGAGGAGGAAGAAGAAAAGGAAACTGGGGATCCAGCCATTGCGCGTGCTGATACACGGAAGTTGACGAGACGGAACTTGTAAGGCGGTTGAAAATGACGAGACTACGAGACCAAAGGAAGGAGGAGGTAAAAAACGCGCGGTAGGAGGGATGGGTGCAGCGATGAAAGTTCGAGGAAATGTCGCGTTTATCTGAATGTCGCGAGAGAGAATGGCGACTGAATGGGGTGGAGGGGAACACAATAAGTGTTACAGAGCATTTCGCATTTCGCACGGCTTGGGATCGTAGTGTCGTCGCACGAAGATTGGACTCCACGAATCGCGAGGCCCGTCCGCAATGAAAGCAGCACTGAGAGATCTAGAGCGAGGAACCCTGGTACCTAAAGATGGACAAGGCGGCAATTTTAGGTCAGTATGGCTTGGAGTGGCGTGAAAAATGTGAGGACTAGGGAGGCGAGGGTAGAAATGGCGGAGATTGGATGTTGCCTGTTGGTTTGGGTAACAAATGCTACGACAACCGTTGTGGTATTCTCGTGATTGTTGTCACTACGTTACAATTGTCGTGAAGCTGTCGCCTTCAGGTACTAATAAGGTGTCCGATACGAACGAAAACAAAATAGCCGTCGTGCT
This sequence comes from Closterium sp. Yama58-4, assembly GCA_947470075.1. NCBI lineage: Eukaryota > Viridiplantae > Streptophyta > Zygnematophyceae > Desmidiales > Closteriaceae > Closterium > Closterium sp. Yama58-4. Next base: position 353,188 of record CANIUD010000252.1, read on the forward strand.
GTCACCCTGTCCACTTCCCTACTCAAAGTTCCAGCATGTTACCCGATGAGCACGGTGGCATTGCGACAAGGCTCGCAAGTTACCAGATCAACCCCAGTTGAAGTTTCCGCTGGCTTGCTGATCCATGCCCCCTTCAGAACTCGAGCTGCAGCTCTACTCTAGTCTGGTCCTCACTGGACATGTTGCAGATAGCAGTGCAAGGCTGAAACCAAATCCGCAAGGAGCGCAATGTCGCGGCAGCCTGCTTGAACAACAATTCCGCAGCACCGCACGCCACCGCACTGTAACCCTCCGCGCAATGATCGCTCGCGCCGCGCCTCTGGCTTCGCGCGTCCCCCGCTCCAGCGTGCTGGTGCCGCTGCCGGCATTTCCTTCTTCTGCGCGTCGTCTGAATTCCTTCTCCCCTGTAGCTTCCGTCGCGAGCGATTCGATCGCCTGTGTCACTCCTAGCACGCGTACTCTGCTACTAAGTGCAAATTTTAATCGCCTCTGTCCGTCCAGGTCCAGTTTCAGTAATCTCACTCGCCTCTTCACGCATTCGCGCGCCGAATTGGTCGCGACTCGTCATCTGAACGAAGCGGGCGTCACGGCAAGCGCGGCGAAATCCGTCCATCGCGCTAGCGAGGAAGATTCTAACGAGGACGAATCGAAACCTTCCGCCGCGAGCGGGCCGACCAAGACAGTAAAAATATTTTGCGCTAAGTGCCAGCAGCAGCTGTACCGATACCGAAAGGGCGGCAATGGGGCATTAGTTAAGTGTTTCGTGGAGCGCATTGCGGAAGATTTCACAGCGGGGGACATGAAGTGCCCCGCGTGCGGGTCGGAGTTTGCGCGGATGCGCATGATCAAGGGGAAGCCCGCGCACAAGATCGTCGGGGGAAAGGTGTTCATGCGCAAGTGAACGCGGCCAGGCGCAAGCGAGCGCGGCCAGGCGCAAGTGAGCGCGGTCAGGCGCAAGTGAGCGCGGCGGAGCAGGCGCGAGTAGCGGCGAGCGCGACAGGCCGTGAAGAGCGCGAGAAAAGAGTTGCGCGGAGTCGTTTGGATCCGTTCCGTCCGCTTCCTTGGCAGCGCTTTTGCTGCACTGCTGCTACACTGCTCCATTCCCACGTCATTGAATCGCCAGCGCGGAGTGCGCGAACGAATCCGAATCCGCCATGAGGCGAGCCTCGGTGAGAAATGAAGATGCGCCCTTCCCCATGGCATGGCCCCCATTTCGCAGTGACAGCACCAGCTTATAACTTCATTTTACTGGCAAAATTCGGGTGGCTTTCAACGGCTCTTGACTGACTTTTAGCAGCACTTTACTACAGTACCATTTTTGGGTACTACTGTCTCGTTATGGCATTTTACTGGCGTTTGACGGGAAGCCCTTGTGAAAAGCACCCTGAGCGTCTCTGTTCCCTTCTGCCAGCACTGCTCCCTCTCGCACTCCCCTTCCCAACACTGCTCCAACACTCTCCTATTTCCCCTTCCTATACTTCCCCCTTCCCCCCTCTCCTCCCTGTCGCCAATCCCTTTTCTGGATTGTGACTGCGCCCCCAGCAACCAGCGCACACCTCGCTGGTCCTAGGCCAGTCACTGCAAGGCTTCTCGCCCCTCGCTGCCAATGTTGTCTCCACGCCTTTCTCCTCCTCCTCCACCTCCTACCCCTCCTCTGCCGCCTCCTGCACTGCAACCACCGCGACCAGCACCAGCTTTACGAGCAGCGGCAGCAAGGGCAACAAGGAGGGGGAGTGGCGTGTGTGGCGGTACCTCCGCCACCAATGGCGCTGGCTCTCTGCCTCTTCTGCCTCTCTCCCTTCCTCCTACCATGGGAAAGCAGGAGGTGGCAGCAGCAGCAGCGGCGGCGGCGGCAGGTTTGGGCTTCATTTCGGGTTGAGCGGTGCGACTTTAGGCGGCAGCAGCGGTGTCTGGGGCAGGGGAGGGAGAGGGGTGGTGATGGAGGGAAGGCGGAAGCGAGTGCGGCGGTGGGTGGTGGTGCTGTTGGCGCTGGTCGTGCTGGGGCTGGTTCTGACCGGTGCGCTGGTGCTGGGTGTGCGCCGTGCTGCCTCCTTGATTCTCCTCTTCCATGGCGGCCTGAGCAGCACGAGCGGTCAAAGTGCAGGTGAGGGGATATGAGGCAATGGTGCTAGTAGTGGCGCTGGTGGTGCGGGGGTGGTACTTGCTGGTGTTGTGGTTGTGGGCATGGGGCGTGCTGCCTCATTGATCCTCTCTCAGGTGAGGAAATATGAGGCACTGGTGCTACGAGTAGTGCTGGCGTTGCTGGTGTTGGGGGTGGTGCAAGCAGGCGCTGCGGTGGTAGGTGTGCGCCGTGCTGTCTCGTTGATCCCCTCCCATAGCGGCCAGGCCACGAGTGGTCAAAGCGCAGGTGAGGGAATATGATGCAGTGGTTATGGCGCTGGTGGTGGTGCTAGCAAGTGCTGTGGCCGTGGATATGGGGCGTGCTGCCTCATTGATCCTCTTCCATGACAGCCTGAGCGGCAGTGATGCTGGCAGTGATGCTGGCAGTGGTGACAGCAGGGTGGTGCATGTCAGAATCGGCGCATCTTCACTTCCTTCTCGTCTCACTGGGCCCTCCTCATTTCCCTTTCTCACTTGCCACCCCATGCAGGTATTAGTAATACAGCTTATTTCCATGCCACCACCAGCAGCAGCAGCAGCAGCAGAGGGAATGAAACTCGTAGAGTGGAGACTGATAGAGGGATCGAGGAGGAGGGGTCGATGCTGGGGTTGGCCGTAGACTGGAGTGAGGAGGAGCGGAGGAGGATGGAGAGGAGCAGAACGGTAGGTACGGAGACTCAAGGGAAGGAGAGAGGGGAGGATACAGGGGAGTTTTGGGTGAGGCGGCGGGTGGGGGGAGTGAGAAGAGCCGGGGAGAGAGGGGGTAAGGAGCATGCGGTGAGAGGAAGAAGGAAAACGAACGGCAAGGGGAAGGATGGTGGGGTCAGCGACAGGGGGTTGCAGGAAAGGAGGAGGAAGCGAGGAGGGAGAGGAGGGGGCTTGGAGGGGAGAGGGGGAGGGCGAGTGAGGGAGTGTGAGGGGGTGATGGTGGGGGAGTGGCCTGGAGTGGATGGGTTGGCAGCTGTGGGGACACTCATGGCTGTGCGGGGGAGGCGAGTGAGGGAGGGAAGAGGAGGGGAGAGGGGCGGGGCGGAGAGTGAGAGAAGTGGTGGTGGTGGTGGTGGTGGTGCTGGGGGTCAGATCAGCAACAGCAGCGGCGTTCCTTCCCTTGGGTGTGTGTGTATAATTATGGCATCATCCTTCTCTTCGTCGTCTGTTTGTTTCGTTAATTGTTCTGCAACTTGCACTGAAGGTTGTTTCTGATATTCATCGCATTGGAGCTGCCTCGGGAGAATCTCAAAGGCGGTTCCTCTGCTCCTGCTGCGTTGTCAAGTACATGCATGCCCCTCCTCCTGCCTTTCCCTCCCTTCTCCTCCCTTCCTCCTCCGTTCCTCCTCTCCTCTCCGTCTCTGCTACATCACCCACCCTGCGCCTCCTCGCCTCGCCTCTCTTCTTCCAAGCCCCTTCCACGACCAACATCAACCACCATCGTGCCTCTCCCTTCCTCCCACCTGCAAACGTCTCTCCCTCGTCTCTCCCTCTTCTCTCAGCTCCTGTGCCATGGTGGGCCCTCACCTCTCCCATGCGGCCTCCGTGCCTCACATCTGCAGCCCTCTGCACCTTCCTTCGCCCCATCCCACACCCAACTCCTCTTTCCTGCCCCTCCCCTCCTTGCCACCTCCCTCCACCTAAATAGTTCCTGTGCAGTGGTGGGCCCTCACCTCTCACATGCGCCCTCCGCACCTCACCTGGGAGCAGCTATCGACTCGCACTCCCTCGTGCTGCGCCTTCCCTCTCCCCATCCCACCACCCCCCCCCTTCTCCCTCCCCCGGTTCTCTCTTAGCTCCTGTGCCGTGGTGGGTCCTCACCTCTCCCATGCGCCCTCCGCACCTCACTTTGGTGCAGCCATCGACTCGCATTCCCTCGTGCTGCGCATGGGGCAGCACACCCCTCCCACGCGCCTGCAGGCCTACGTGTGAGTGAGTGCGCTGGTCAATGAGTGGGTGGGTGAGTGAGTGAGTGCATTGGTGCGTGAATGTGTTGACTCGCACGCCCTCGTGCTGTGTATGGGGCAGCGCACCCCTCCCACGCGCCTGCAGGCTTACGTGTGAGTGAGCGGGTTGATTGTGCATCGGGTGCTTGCATTGATGCGTGAATGTGTTGACTCGCACTCCCTCGTGCTGCGCATGCGGCAGCACACCCCTCCCACGCACCTGCAGGCCTATGTGTGAGTGTGCTGAAAAGGTATGCACTGGGTGCGTGCGGTGCAATGCATTGGTGGGTGCGTGCATTAGTGTGCGCATGTGTTCACTCGCACTCCCTCGTGCTGTCTATGGCCCAGCACTCCCTCGTGCTGTCTATGGCCCAGCACTCCCCAACCACCCGCCTGCAGGCCTATGTGTGGTGTGAGTGCGTGGAACATTATTGCACCACCCATCCGCCTGCATGCATGCCGGCGGGTGCTGATCTCTGTGTGTGATGGGTGCATGTGCCCTGTGTGGTTATCCATGTGCGGTGTAGTGCAGTTCACTTCAATCCTTATCATCCTGAACTGAGTGCATGTGATGTGAGTGGGGGCCATGCGGATTGGTCAGTCACATGGCAGCGTGTGAGCAACAAGCCCGGGTAGTGGCACAGCACGGTTTGATATGGAGGTCACTACCATGTCTGGGTGTGGCACGGTAGCAACAAGCCTGGGTGTTGTTGTTGGGGACTGGAGGGAACCTTCCCCCCCCCTTTCACTGATTCTTTAAGTCTGTTTCTCCCTCTCTCCAGTTCCCCTCATCACTCCCCCCCCCACCAGCCTGGGCAGTCGCACAGACGTGTGGGTGGAGGTGGGGGGTAGAGAGAAGGACCCCTTTCCTTCTGATTCACAAATTCCTCTTGCTCTCCTCCCTCTCCCTTTTCTCCATCCCTCCCCCCCCCCCCCCCCCCCCCCAGCCTGGGCAGTCGAACAGACGTGTGGGTCGAGGTGGGGGGTAGAGGGGGAGGGGGCCTGCACGGCACACACGAGGTGGGGGGAGGGGCGGGGGGAGGGGGCACAGGGAGGGGCCTCACCAAGGGAGTGGGGAGAGGAAGGGGGAGAGGATTGGGGAGAGGATTGGGGAGAGGAGTGGGGCGGCGACGCTTGCTGGTGCTGAAGAGCCGATCGGTGGCATACCTACGTGCTGACAGGTGAGAGTGTGGGGAGTGAGATATTGGGGAGTAAGAGTGTGGGGAGTGAGATATTGGGGAGTAAGAGTGTGGGGAGTGATTTGATTTGACTCAAAAGTAAAATTTCTGAAGCTGATGAATCACTCTGTGGCATACCTTCATGCTGATAGGTGTGAGGAGTGAGAGAGTGGGGGGTGAGAGAGTGGGGCGTGAGAGAGTGGGGAGTGAGAGAGTGGGGAGTGAGAGAGTGGGGAGTCACAGGGGAGGCCAGACATAAACACGAGCGTGGTCGGCTCGGTACAAATCGTGTTGGGTGCGAGGTTGCAAATCCAGTCATTTGTCATTTGTGTGGCGAGCCATGATTGACTGGAGTGCATACGAGGGTTCACGATGACACGCCTGCAAGGCGCCTCAGTATCTCCTTTCGCCTTCTGTTCCTCCCTGCACCTCGCCCCCCTGTCTCCCCCCTCACTCCCCTCCCACCTTCCCACTGCCCGCCAGCTCGGCCCTTCTTGCCCCACTGCCCTGGCTGCCAGCCTTGCAGCAGCTGGGTGTGAGCAGAGGGCACGTGGGCAGGCGACGAGGGGATACAAGTGCAGGGGAGGATGATGAGGTGAGCTATGCAGTGTGTAAGCGGCCCATGTCCTCTCCACTCCTTCGCCCAGCTCGGCCCTTCTTGCCTCACTGCCCTGGCTGCCAGCCTTGCAGCAGCTGGGTGTGAGCAGAGGGCACGTGGGCAGGCGACGCGGGGACACGAGTGCAGGGGGCGAGGAGGATGAGGTGAGCGAAATCCATTCAATTCATGGAGATGCCTAGTGGACCCTATCACAACCTGCTATTCGTTTTGGAGGTGCCTTTTGTTTCGGAGGTGCCTTTTGTTTCGGAGGTGCCTTTTGTTTTGGAGGTGCCTTTTGTTTTGGAGGTGCCTTTTGTTTTGGAGGTGCCTTTTGTTTTGGAGGTGCCTTTTGCCTTTTGTTTTGGAGGTGCCTTTTGTTTTGGAGGTGCCTTTTGTTTTGGAGGTGCCTTTTGTTTCGGAGGTGCCTTTTGTTTTGGAGGTGCCTTTTGTTTTGGAGGTGCCTTTTGTTTTGGAGGTGCCTTTTGTTTTGGAGGTGCCTTTTGTTTCGGAGGTGCCTTTTGTTTCGGAGGTGCCTTTTGTTTTGGAGGTGCCTTTTGTTTTGGAGGTGCCTTTTGTTTCGGAGGTGCCTTTTGCCTTTTGTTTTGGAGGTGCCTTTTGTTTTGGAGGTGCCTTTTGTTTCGGAGGTGCCTTTTGTTTCGGAGGTGCCTTTTGTTTTGGAGGTGCCTTTTGTTTTGGAGGTGCCTTTTGTTTCGGAGGTGCCTTTTGTTTTGGAGGTGCCTTTTGTTTTGGAGGTGCCTTTTGTTTTGGAGGTGCCTTTTGTTTTGGAGGTGCCTTTTGTTTTGGAGGTGCCTTTTGCCTTTTGTTTTGGAGGTGCCTTTTGTTTTGGAGGTGCCTTTTGTTTTGGAGGTGCCTTTTGTTTTGGACCACACCACATAAATACCTGCCATCTGTTCTGAAGGGTTAGAACAGCAATTTATTCGTCCAGCGTCCATGCCTCCGTTTCTTCCCTTCCCTCCTCCCCCCCCCTCCCCCCCCCCCCCCCCCCTCCTCTCCCCCCCCTCTCCTCCCCCCCTTTTCCCCTCAGGCCCTCGTCCTCCCCCACGCACTAACGGACAATCTCGCTGCCTCTTCAACGCCTTTGGTCTTAATTCTGCCTGCTATTCTTTGGTGGTGCCTCCCTCCTCCCCACCCCTCCCCCCCCTCTCTCCTCCCCCTTCCCCTCAGGCCCTCGTCCTCCCCCACGCACTAACGGACGAATCTCGCCGCCTCTTCAACTCCTTTGCCCACCGCTTCCGATGTGCCATCGCTGCTCCCGTGCCTGCAGCACGCCATGCCGCCTCTGGTGCTGCCGCTAGTGCTACAGCCGCTGCTGCTGCAACAAGTGGGGTGGTGGCAGCGGCAGCAAGGGCAGCAGGGGCAGCAAGGTCAGCAGGGGCAGCAGGGGCAGCAGGGGCAGGAGGGGAAGCGGCCATCCCCATCCCCATGGCGCGCATGCCCCCGCACTGGCCTGTGCTGTACCTGCTGCTGCATGCGTGCGACAAGCTCACGTTGTTTGGCCTTACCCGCAATGCCTCCGTGCATGTGCTGCAGAGGTGAATCTCTCATCTCTCACTCTAACCTAACTCTCATCTCTCACTCTAACCTAACTCTCATCTCTCACTCTAACCTAACTCTCATCTCTCACTCTAACCTAACTCTCATCTCTCACTCTAACCTAACTCTCACCTGGCGAAGGCCACGAAACTTGAGAATCAACTCAAATGCTTCAACTCTGTCCGCATAATATCCCTTCCCAGCGCCTGAAGAGCTGTTCATACTAGACTCCTTCTTGTTGCATGTGACGTGTAAAAAGTGATATTTTGAGAGGTCTCAAATATTCACGCTTTACTTACATGTTGCTGTTCGTAGTACAATCCTTGTTGTTGCAAGCGTTTTTTGAAAGTTTTAAGACATGAGCTGGTTGTACCAAACTCTCTATGGCATGCTCTAACGTGCATCCCCAACCTCCTCCTCACATCAAGGTCACTTTTCCTCCCTTGTCTCCCACCCATTTTCCCCCCAGCCCCATGCACGTCCCCTCAGTGCGATCAGAGCTGCATCGGCGCCCATCGCTGCTGGTGCTAGAGTCACTGCTGCATTCACTGGCACGCACCAACCTGCTCAGCTGCTGCGGGGGCATCGAAGCCCACTTCTGTCGCCTGCCACCGCTGCTGCATGTGCGTGATAGAGGTGGGAGAGAGAGTGTTGCCTCTGGGGGTGATAGGGGTGCGAGCAGTGGGAGGGACAGTGTTGCCTCTGGTGCTAGTGGAACAGGGGAGGTGGCTTCTGGTGCAGGTGGTAATGGTGCAGGCTTGCTTGGTGGAGAGGGGACTGGGGAAGGAGGTGGGGTGGCAGGGAGAGGCATGGGATGGGCTGGACAGGAGAGGCAGGAGAAAGAGGGGACAGGGCAGGGGAGTGAGGAAGCTCGCAGTGGTGCTGGCGATGGTGAAGTGCATGGGAACGAAGGGGGCACTGCTCTTAGCAGAAGATCTGTTAACGAGGAAGACTATGATGAGGATGAGGTGGATAGTAGAGGCAGGGCAGGGAAGGTGGTAGGGGGGCAGGGTGCTGTGGAGGGGGCAGGGTGGGGGGATGAGTATGGGGACGAGGGGGAGGAATGGGTGGAGGCGGGAGAGGGGGAGGGGGGTGGAGTAGGGACGGGTGGGGGGGAAGATGATTATGAGTATGATGATGATTACTATGGGGCGCCTATCGAGGAACTGATGAGTGACTTGGAGCATGCCAACGTGGCACATGCACAAGAGGTGCAACAAACAGATGCGTGAGTAAAATCTACCTGTTATTCTTATACCGGAAAAAAAATTATTGCATAATATTCTGTGAGCGGAACATTGTTAGAATGGCAAGGCGGCTTTCATATGGCCGTTGCTAGATGTATGTCATAAAATCTCTAAGTGGTCGTTGTTACAAGTGGTAGAATATTCAGCGTTCTGCGAAATAGATGTTCTGCTGTCCTGGCGAAGTCAACGGGTCTCCCATGCTGAGCTGGTGTGGATCTGCATCTTGCCACGTCAGGAGAATCCGCGAAGGGGGTGAGATGGGGGGGAGTTTGTGCTTTGACGGGCAAGGACTCGACGGAAACTGTTACGAAGCTCGAGCCTTGACGGAAACCGTTGTCCTCTCTCGACTGCCAAGAAAATCCCTTCCATCATCCATCGTGCTCCACTTCAACTCGACATACATCTTCCGAGTACTTTTGCTGCCTTGAAACCTCGATATTTCAAGAATTCAGGATTTCCATATAGCGTCGCCATTCACTAAGTCGGCGCTGCGCCGTTTCGTCTTCGACACCCTTCAAAATCTGGGAGTGCTATCGGAAATAGTAGTTTTATGCACTTTCCGCGCGTTCAGACTCACATCGAGGCATTCCGTAGAGCGTAGACGCGGCAGCTTCAGCACACTTTCCGCGCGCAATCATGGCCGCACCGCGCGAGGTATTCGTTATAGGCACAATGGACACTAAAGCCGAGGAGCTACTCTTCCTCGCGTCGCAGCTTAAACGGTCGCTTACCTCCTTAACCCCCGCGGAACCGCCTTTTTCCATCTCTATAGTCGACGTCTCCGCGTCTCCGTCATCCGCGGCTCCCGTTACAAGCACACCATTCCCTATAATCTCCGTTTCCGACGTCCTCGCGTCGAATCCCGACGCCGCTGCAAAGTCCGCCGCGTCTCTCGCCGCGGATCGCGGAGAGGCGGTGCAGGCGGTGGCCGACGCGCTGAAGCGGTTCGTGCGGGGGAAGTGGGACGCGGGCGCGCTGGCGGGCGCGGCAGGGATCGGGGGAAGCGGGGGAACGGCCATCATTGCGCCCGCGCTGAGGGAACTTCCCGTCGGCGTTCCCAAGATAATCGTCTCCACCGTGGCCAGGTGCGTTTCTTTAACGAGTTGTGACTGTAGCGAGTGTTGTTGTTGCCATCGTAGTGGTCGTGGCGCACCCCTCTGAACCCGCTTCACTGAACCCCCGCTTCGTTACCCCTTCCCACACCCATCCGATCCCGCCATACCACTAAACGAAGCGGCAACACCGCACCATACGTGGGCACGTCCGACTTTCTATTGCTCCCTTCAGCGGGGGACGTGGCGGGGCTGAACGCCATTCTCCTTTCACTGAACCTACCTCCAACCCCACCCTCTTCTCTCCTCTCCAAACACCACCCTACCAGCGGCAACACGGCGCCATACGTGGGCACCTCAGACCTCCTGCTACTACCATCAGTGGCGGACGTGGCGGGGCTCAACGCCATTCTCCGCGCACTGAACCCCCCTCTCCCTCCCCTACTACCATCGATTGCAGTGGCAACACAGCACCCTACATTGGCACGTCCGACCTCCTATTGCTGCCATCAGTGGCGGACGTGGCGGGGCTCAACGCCATTCTCCTCTCACTGAACCCCCCCCCAACCCCGCCCTCTTCCCCCTCCCATACACCACCATCCAGCGGCAACACCGCACCGTATGTGGGCACCTCAGACCTGCTGCTGCTACCATCAGTGGCGGACGTGGCGGGGCTCAACGCCATTCTCCGCGCTGCCCTCTCCTCCGCCGCCGCTGCCCTCGCCGGCATGCTGCTCCTGCGCGCCCTGCCCGCCCCGCAGCACCCTGCCCAACCGCCCTCCACCGCTCTGCCTTCCTCTGCTGGTGCCTCTGCTGCTTTGGGAACTGCCCCCGTTACAGTGGGGATCACGATGTTTGGGGTTACCACTCCGTGTGTTACGGAGGTGCAGCGGCTTCTCAGCAGCAAAGGCGGCAAGGAAGGAGCAGGGGAGGCGGGGGATGCAGGAGGAGCAGGAGAGGTGGAAACAGTGGTGTTCCATGCGACGGGCACGGGGGGCAGGGCCATGGAGGAGAACGTCGCCTCTGGACTCATTCAGGTGCGCTCACTCGCTCGCTCGCTGCACATTCCTCACTCTTTTTCCCACTCTGCTCCATCCGCTCACGCTGCTCGCCAGGCTGTGCTGAGCATCTGGGCAGGAAGGTACGGGGCGTCTAGACGCCCAGTGTGTTGATGCCCCGTTTGCCACCAGCAGCTTCAACACATTGGCTTCATGAGAAAACGGGCCTAGTTAGCTCACCACTCGCTCGCTTCAAGCACTCTCTTTTCGCCCTCCGCTCGCTCTTGCCACTCGCCAGGCTGTGCTGGCTGGCTGGACATCAGTACAAGAGAGGTGGTTGGTTGGTAGCACGCGGCACCATGCATGCCCTAGTTGCACAACAAATTCGTGCGAGTCACTCCAACCACACTCCTCTCTCCCTGTTTCCAGTTGACTTTTGAGTCGACTCCAACTTCAAGTGTTCCAGGTTGCTCTCGATTTCACAACAACGGAGGTGGCGTGGCAGACTAAGTCTATGTGATGGGCGGGACGGCACCGTGCCGTGCCTGCCCACCACGCTCGTGAGAGTCACTCCTCACCTCTCATTCCCCCCTCTTTCTTCCCCACTCCCCTCCCCTCCCCACTCTCCCACAACCCACGCAGTGCTGGACATCACAACGACAGAGGTAGCAGACTCCGTGGTGGGAGGCACCATGCCGTGCCTGCCCATCAGATGTGACGCCGCCATTCAGAGGGGCGTGCCTCTCGTGCTCTCCCTGGGGCGAGCTTTGAGGCGTCTCAACATTCATAGCAGGCGGCACCTTGCCCTGCCTACCCACCGGCTTTGTGAAAGCCACTCCAAGCTCACACCTCCTCCCTCCCCACTACTCACTCCCCCTCCCCAGGCTGTTCTGGACATCACAACAACCGAAGTAGCAGACTTCATAGTGGGAGGCACCATGCCGTGTCTGCCCACCAGGTTCAATGCCGCCATTCAGAGGAAGGTGCCTCTCGTGCTCAGTCCTCCCTCCCCTCACCTCACTCACTCCCTCCACCACAGGTGGTTCTGGACATCACAACGACAGAGGTAGCAGATTTCATAGTGGGAGGCACCATGCCGTGCCTGCCCACCAGGTTCGACACCGCCTTCCAAAGGAAGGTGCCCCTCGTGCTCAGCCTGGGGGCGCTCGACATGGTCAACTTCGGAGAAGCTTCCTCCGTTCCCAAGGAGTTTGAGGGGCGCACCTTGCACGTGCACAACCCGCAGGTATGACTGTGAGGTGATGCTCAGGGGAGCGGTTAGTTATTCTGAGGGAACATTATTATCAGTATAAGCATGGGCACAACCCGCAGGTATGACTGTGAGGTGATGCGTGGGGGAGAGGTTAGTTAGTATAAGGGAATGTTCTCAGATATAATGCAGGGCGCACCTTGCACGTGCACAACCCGCAGGTATGATTGTGAAATGATGTGCGGTGGAAACGTTAGTTAGTATGAGGGAATGTTATCAGATATAATGCACGGGTGCACCTTGCACGTGCACAACTGCAGGTGCGATCTTGTGAGGTGATGCGCAGGAGAGAGGTGAGCAATCATGCGGGAATGTAACCAAGGATCGTTTTCACGTTCACAACCTGCAGGGGCGGAAGTGCAGGCAAGTGGGGAGAGAGAATACGACTGCTGTGCTTCTTGTTTCTAGTGTCTGTCGAGTGCCTGTCAGGTATCATAGTGCTGTCTCACAGTCTCCCTCTTCCGTATTCTGCTTCCCCCCTTTCCTTTCCTCCTGCCCACCACCCCCAGGTCACCCTCATGCGCACAACGGCCGACGAGAACCGTCGGATCGCGCAGTTCATCGCGGGCAAGATGAACCAATCACAGGGGCCCGTGACACTTCTAATACCTGAGGGGGGCCTGTCGGCTCTAGACGCCCCGGGCATGGCCTTCTGGGATCCTGCTGCTGACGCTGCTCTTTTTGAGGAGCTGGAGAAGCAAGTGGAGCAGACAGACAGCAGGAAGGTGAGTGCAGAGAGGGAACAGAACGGGTACAGTGGCGGTAAAGGGTGGGAGGGATAGAGTGCGGTGCAGATGAGTGCAACGGAATGGGTGGGTTGTCGGCCCCAAATGTCCCCGGGCATGGCGCGCTGCTCTGTTTGAGGAGCTGGAGAGGCAAGTGGAGCAGACAGACAGCAGGAAGGTGAGTTTAAGATAGGGAGGGATAGATTGCGGTGCAGATGGGTGCAACGAAGTGGGCGGGCTGTCAGCAGTAGATTCCCCGGACATGGCCTTCTGGGACCCTGCTGCTGACGCTGCTCTGTTTGAGGAGTTGGAGTTACGGGTTCTGCAGACAGACAGCAGGAAGGTGGGTACAGTGAAGGTCGGGAGGGATAGAATGCGGTGCAGATGGGTGCAACAGAGTGGACTGGTGTTTGTGGAGTTCTGCGGCCAATGCTGCTAATAATCATCTGTTGTGACGCCTCAGAAGTCGTCACGTTGTGCTTGCTACTCATCATCTGCAGAAACACAATGGATGGAGTGTGCGGAGGCGATGGGTGGTGAGAGGAATGGGCGGCGGTGAGATTAGGGACTCAACCTCTCACTCTCACTTCTAACCTTCTCCTTCACCCATTCCCTCTTCCCCCACTCCCTCCCCTCTCTCTCTCTCTCTCTCCCCCTCGCAGATCATTCGCCTGCCCCACCACATCAACGACCCTGCCTTCGCTGCTGCCCTCGTCAATGGCTGTTGAGGCGCCTTTAAACAATATCTCTCTCACCTCTCTCATTCCCTCTCTCCCTCACTTCCCTCTCTCTCTCTCTCTCCCTCTTGCAGGTCATTCGTCTGCCTCACCACATCAACGACCCTGCCTTCGCTGCTGCCCTCGTCAACACTCTCCTGCCCCTCCTCCCATCCACCAGTGCTCCCGCCGCAGCTGCCCCTCCTGCCGCTGCTGCCCCACCTGCTTCTGCTACTCCTCCCCCTCCCCAACCCTCCGAACCAGCCACCGCCACAACCACCCCTGCCCCCTCCACCTCTCCCTCCCCGTCCCCACCCATCCCCGCCACTCTCAACCCACCTCCTGCTCTCGACCTCACGCCAATCCCCTGGCTAGTCGCCCGTCGCACCGCCATCCTGCACTCTCTCCGGTCCCAAGTGGCAGCAGGGAGGGCGATCATAGGGGGCGGGGCGGGCACGGGCATAAGCGCCAAGTGCGAGGAGATGGGCGGCGTGGATTTGATTGTGATCTACAACTCGGGGCGGTTTCGCATGGCTGGGCGCGGGTCGCTGGCAGGGCTGCTGCCGTTTGCTGATGCCAATGCTGTCGTGGAGGACATGGCTAAGGAGGTGCTGCCGGTGAGTGGCTTCCTGAGAGTGTGATTGTAGTGAAGGTGCTGCTAGCAAGATGTGCTGTTGGTGAGCGTGATTGTAGCAGCAGGTGCTGCCGGGGAGTGGTAGAGTGCTGTAATGAGATGGGCGGTGTGGATTTATTTGTAATCTACAACTCGGGGTGCTTCCAAAGGGCCGGCAGGGGGCCGTTGGCGGGGCTGCTGCCGTTCGCCGATGCCAACCAATGCTGTGGTGGAAGATATGGCCCGGGAGGTGCTGCCGGTGAGTGTGATTGTGGCAACAGGTGCTTCTGGTGAGTGCCTTTCTAAGCTAAGAGGTGATGGTGGTGAGTGGCTCATATGGGTGCAAGTGGCTGCACACTAGTTAGCTATGGTGGAGGATATGTGCTGCCAGTGAGTGTGACTGTAGGGAGAGGATGTTTTGGTGAGGTGTGGCAAGTGGCCATAGAGTAGCAAGCTGTGGTGGTGCTTTTGGCCAAGGAGGTTCTGCCGTTGAGTGTGACTGTCGTGAGAGGTGCTGCTGGTTCCACCACCCTCCCCCCCCTCTCCTCTCCCCCATCCCCTCCCGCCCCCACGTGATCAGGTCAGTGCCAGTATTAGCAGGAGTGTGTGCCACAGATCCCTTCCGCCAGATGCCGCTCTTCCTGCGCAACCTGGCCGCTCTCGGCTTCGCGGCCGTCCAAAACTTCCCCACAGTGGGGCTCTACGACGGCTCTTTCCGCACCAACCTGGAAGAGTCCCCCCCTTCTCTCCGCCATTCTCCCCTATGCTCCCCCCACTCTTCCCGTCTCCCCTCCATTTCCCCAGGTAATCAAGTCAGTGCCAGTATTAGCAGGAGTGTGTGCCACAGATCCCTTCCGCCAGATGCCGCTCTTCCTGCGTGACCTGGCCGCCCTCGGCTTCGCAGGCGTGCAAAACTTCCCCACAGTGGGCCTCTACGACGGCTCATTCCGCACCAACCTGGAGGAGACCAACATGGGGTACCCGCTCGAAGTCGCCATGATTAAAGCGGCTAGTGTCCTGGGTTTCCTCACGACGCCGTATGCTTTCAATGAGGACGAGGCGCGGAGCATGGCAGGCGCGGGGGCCGATGTGGTGGTGGCGCATATGGGGCTGACGGCAGCAGGCAGCATAGGGGCGAGAACGGTGTGTTCCCTTGAGGAAGCAGTGGGGCGAGTGCAGCGCATGGCTGATGCTGCCAGGGCGGTGAACCCGGACGTGCTAGTGCTGTGCCATGGTGGTGAGTGGTGCTGTGCGGTAACTGGGGAGGTACACTGGGGGATAACTGGGGGGTACACTGGGGGGTACACTGGGGGGTAAACTGGGGAACGAGTGGGACAGCATAGGGGCGAGGACGGTGTGCTCTCTTGAGGAGGCGGTGGGGCGAGTGCAGCGCATGGCTGACGCTGCTAGAGGGGTCAATCCCAACGTCCTCGTGCTGTGCCATGGTGGTAAGTGGTTCTGTACGGTGGGGTGCTTTGGGAATGAGTGGGTTACGGGGGGGGGGGGCGATGTGGTGGTGGCGCATATGGGGTTGACAGCAGCGGGCAGCATAGGGGCGAGGACGGTGTGCTCTCTGCAGGAGGCGGTGGGGCGAGTGCAGCGCATGGCTGATGCTGCTAAAGCTGTCAACCCGGATATCCTAGTGCTGTGCCACGGTAGTGAGTGGTGCTGTGCAGTGGAGTGACTGGGGAAATAGATGGGGTCTTACTGGGGGGTGATTGGGATGGGAGGAAACTGGGGGTAATGGGGGTAAGTGAGGGGTACCATGAGGACACGTGCTCAGATTGCCGCTGCATCTTCTGGGGCATAACGCTCTCTGCTATAAAGGGGATGCAACGAGGAAGGGCTGTGCTTCCCTTCGTCCCTCTTCCCTGCTGCTCTCCTCCCCTCTCCATATTGCATTCCTCCCTTGTGTTCCTCGCAAGCCTCCTTACCGTCTTGTTTGCGCAAGCAACGTTGCAGAGGCACCCCTGTTACGTTGCTTGTGCTCCTGCCAACCCCCTCTACCCCACCAGGTCCCATCAGCGGGCCAGAGGAGGCATGGGACATCCTGCAGCACACTAAGGGTGCAGGGTGCAGGGTGCATGGTACGGCTTCTACGGTGCATCGAGCATGGAGGCTCGTCTTCATCCCTTTCCACCTTCCTTGTCTTGTCCCATGCCAACCCTTCTGCCCGACCAGGGCCCATCAGCAGGCCAGAGGAGGCGACGTACATCCTGCAGCACATGCGGGGCGTGCACGGCTTCTATGGTGCTTCCAGCATGGAGGCCTGTCCATATCCTCTTCCACGTTCCTTGTCTTGCCCCATGCCAACCCTTATGCCCCACCAGGTCCCATCAGCGGGCCAGAGGAGGCGAGGTACATACTGCAGAACACGCGGGGCGTGCATGGCTTCTATGGTGCTTCCAGCATGGAACGCCTGCCTGTCGAAACAGCCATCACTGAGAATCTGAAGGCTTACAAGGCCATTCGCTTGTCTTCCTAAGCTGTGTGTAAGGAGATACGGTAATTACTGGGATGTCTCAAAAGTCGCGTCCAGCATGGAGTGCCTGCCGTTGAAATTGTCAGAATATTACGTTAGTCTAGTCTGCAGTGGGGTACTCAATAGTGAGTATAACCCTTTTAGGTATCCCACTGTACCAGTACCGCAATAGCTCATATAGAGCATGCGGAATGTCGAGGGTCACCCGAAGGTCAACCGTCGAGAGAAGTCAACGGTCGTGACCCTTGACCATCCGGCAACCGCGCGACAGTTGTTCGCTACAACATGGTAACTGTCGAGGATGGCAATAGTCGCGGTTACTGTAGCTATGCAATACAGTTAATAAGGGAATGTACCCCTCAGAGTACATGGCTAGCTAGGACTATTGCTAGGATGCTAGCTAGGGTGGCTCCTGTATTCCTATCTTATAGTAATCTTGTTCTCTTTCAACTATTATTCAACAAGGTCACTACAGAGACTTCATTGTCTCCTCTCAGACTTAACAGATCTTATCCTATCTACTTGATCTTTTGGTTATATCAGCATGGTATCAGAGCTAGAGTGGATTATAAGATTTTCCAAGTTCTCGTTCTTCCTAGAACAATCTCTTTATAAGTTTAGTCTATACATCTCTAAGGCTGCAATATCATGGCTCTTGAAGGAAAAGCTACTGCAGACTCACCGGGCCCACCACCAGCAACGACTATCCAATGCACCATCAGCGGTGACCTCCGTCAGCGCCGCTGTCGTTGAATAGCTAGTTGCACGCATCAACGCCCTTGAAAGCCATCAAGCAATGAGCGTTGATGGTTCAAGCTATGCACGTGGAGTTGCTGGACTTCCTCTCCCTGGAGAAGACCGCCGCGTCAACTCCGAGAGATCCTTCACCTTTGACAATCGTCAAGGGTCAGCTCCTGCACAAGACAACCCGCAACGAACACAGTCAGAAATCGCTTCCATGCAAACCAAGTTCGTTCTGACTTCAAAACTGAAGACCTCAACTTCTTTTGACGGCAAGAATTTCTACACGTGGAGTTTCGAATTCGAGCTTCTCGCGACAACCGCCTAGATCTGGTTGTACTACGACGGAAGCCTACCTTTTCCTTCGGAAGGCACCATCCAGGAGAAGCATCAATACTACCACGAATCCCTCCTCGCGTATACCGCTCTCCTTCGAAACCTCTCTCCCAAAGAACAGCTTAGCATTCGTCCATACAAGACGGAGTGGGCTCCCGCGCACGCATCCTGGGAACACCTGCGCAACTCATACATGGCAACAGATCCAGTCACTATGAGTCGCCTACTCAGCCAGCGTACTTCGGTTAAAATGAAGCAAGGGGAGAAAGCGGGACCGTATGTCAACCGGTGCCGCAATCTGCGCGATCAAGTCAAGAAGTGCGGTGGAACCGTTCCCGACGACATGTTCATCTCGATGGCCATCTCCGGTCTCGGCCCCGACTGGCGACAATGTCAGTCACTCCTCCGCGCTCGAGCAACGATTTCGGAGTCGGCTCTGTGCGTCACGCTCCTTTCGGAGCAGAAGGAGATCGCCCTGTACAACGAGAAGAATGTCAAACGGGAGAAATTGGTCTTCTGCACCACAAGGAGAGCAACGCGGAAAGAAGGGAGCTTTCTGCAAATACTGCAAGAAGTCTGGCCACACTATTGACCAGTGCTACAAGCGTCAGGCTGCTGATGAACGGCGCAACGTCTCCAGTCAGCAACCCTCGGCGCAAACAAAACCTTCTGCCGCAACCTCCACTGTGTCGCCTCCCTCGGTCGCCAGCACTTCTCAATCTCCTGCACTCATCACGGCGAAGGATAAAGGGAAAGGGACAATTATGAGCTGCATGGCTTGCCGCAACAGAGGGTTCCGATAATGGGATCGAGTAACATTCGCGTTTCACAATCCCATCAACCCTGTTGCGCCGAGCCCGGACAATGACCCAACAGTTTATACCTGGACGATCGTCCCTCAGACATTCCACCCGACTTCGAGTTCCCTCCACCTACTCCGGAATCGCCGACGAGCATCTCTGCAAACAGATACTTCGCTCTCTCACCGTACACCGGCGACTTTGATCGCATCGTCACGCCCAAGATCACCAACATCGCGCGCCAACGCCACGAGGATCTCAACACCTGGTACCTCGACAGTTGCTGTGGACAGCACACGGTGGGAACTTCCACCTCCATCAGTAACTCTCGGCGCATGCGACGACCCTGCGAAATCACCGCCGCCAACAACGGAAAGATGAAGGCATATGAGATTGGCGAAATCTACCTCGAAGCCAATGACACGAGGTTCACTATCCACATCGGAGACGTCCTCGTCGCACCTGAACTGCAATACAATCTGCTCTCCTCAGCTCAGCTCATGCGGTGTGGAGTCGACATTCGCAGCAATCGCAAGGATAAGACCTTCGAGCTATACTACAACGAAACTTACATCGGGAAGGCAATCGATAACGATGGAGTTTTCGTGCTGCAATTCTCTGCCCAAGGTACTACCGGTGATTCCCACCGCACGCTGCTGCTAAAGACAACTCCCACGGAGCCACCAACATGGTCACATCCCAAATGGATCTCGAGCGGCCTGCATCCGACGGCCTCCTACGCGCACCGTTCCGACCGCCTCGACCTCCAATCCTGCAGAGACCGGACCTGCCACAATGGAAGAAGACAGCGGCACGTCAAAACCTGCAGCGCTACCAACCGAGGAAAACAAGGCGGCGGAAACGGGGTGGACGGGATGGAGCACTCCCGAGCCCGCGCTTGGACCCTAGGGAGAAATCCTAACTCCAGAAGAAGCAACTGTTAGAAAGTAGAGACAGGAATGGATGAACTAGCAGCATGCAGGAGTACAAGTAGTAAACCCTAATTGGGTTGTACCCCATATGGGCTACCCCACTACAGCCTAGACAATATATGCAGCATATATGACACACCCCCATAGGCAAAGTGGGGGAGAACAAGGGGTCACACGACCAGTCATGAGAAGCAGAGCAAGCTCAGGGTGGATCACAACGTCACCGCACACTCTGAGCACAAGCAAAGGGCCACAAGGTCAGTTCACATGCAGAGATATATATGCAACAATAACAGTACAGTGATGACTACCTAGCAAGAGCCAGCATGCAGATATATATATATATATATATATATATCACAGTACAAGCAGAGACTACAGCAAGTGTGGAAACGTAGGCACAAGGCCTAACAGGGTACAAAAGCGCTGATGATCACCAGACGGAAGTGCCTTGGTGAATATATCAGCAGTGTTGGCCCGAGTGGCCACGTGGCGAAGACGAAGCTGGCCTCGCTGCTGCAAATCTCGAGCCAGGAAGTAACGCAGAGCGATGTGCTTCGTTCTGTGCTCCAGTCTGTGCTCCTCACACAATGCAATGGCAGCCTTGTTGTCAACGTACAGAACTGGAGGAGAACGAGGCCGCTCACCCAAGTCAGTCAGCAGGTAGGTGAGCCAGCGTAGCTCCTGTGCAGCCATGGCGGTGGCGTAGATCTCAGCCTCACAACTGGAGCTGAGAACAGAAGACGAGTGTGTAGACCGCCAAGAAACAGAGCCAGAGCCAAGGCTGAAGGTGTAACCCTGTGACGACCGCTGTGTAGTCTGGTCGTCAACCCAAGACGCGTCTGAGTGCCCAGTGAGGACCACCTCACTCCGTCCTCCAAGCACGAGCCCCATGCCTGATGTACTGCACAGGTAGCGCAACACCCTCTTGGCAGCATCCATGTGCACCTTTCGGTGCCTGCCAGGAGCCACGTAACGAGCCAAAAGACCAAGAGGGTATGCGAGGTCAGGTCGAGTGCAGGTCATCAGGTACATGAGGCAACCAACTAGCTCTGGGTAAGGACCACTCGGCTCTACGGACTTGTCCGAAGGTGGAGCTGAGAGCGAATGACCTGTAGCCACAGCAGTGTGCTGTGGGGAGGACCAGGAGAAGCCGAAGCGCTGAAGGACCTGCTGCACCATGTGTGACTGAGTCAGGGTGATGGTGCAGCGTGCTCTGTCTCGGGTGATCTGCAAGCCAAGGTAGCTGCACAGCTCACCCAGGTCTGTGCACGTATGTCTCTTCTGCAGCTCCGACTTCACATGAGCGAGAGCCTCAGTGTCAGCAGTGGCAAAGACCAAGTCGTCGACGTATACGAGGATGTAGAACGGCGGCAGCGAAGTGTTGGTGCGCAGAAACAGCGACGGGTCAGCAGTCGAAGGAGCGAACCCAAGAGCCGCAAACGATGTTCGCCCCAGGAGGGGGAACCTCATCGACGTAAGTGCCTGTGGACTTCCAGGATGCCATCTCTGCGTCCATGGCTGTCTGTCACTGAGAGGAGTACTCACCCGCGATCGCCTCAGCGTAAGAGCGCGGGGTCGGGATGTCTGGTGCATCCGGGTCTCCCTCAGGGGCAAGCAGCATGGCCACGAGATGAGGCGCAGCAGCCGCAAGACACTCAAGGTCCTCGTGCCTGTCCTCAAGGACGTCCGTGCCAAGAGCACACTCACCCCCGACAGACGGAGGACAGACAGACTCAGACTCAGCAACAAGACTGGCAGCGAAGTCTAGACGACATGCAGCAGCAAAGTCAACAAGCTCAGCGACTAGGGCAGACGCAGCAGCAGACTCAAACGACGGGTCAGTGACAACAGTGGCTAGCAGACGCGTGACAGTAGGGTGCTCAGCACGAAACCGGTCAGACTCAGGATCCGCGACGTCAGGCAAAGAGGACGCAGGGGGAGACGGAAGAGGAGTACGCTCCGGAGGAGAGGGGGAGTCGACGATGAGAGGGCAGCGGCGAGGCACCAGCGGAGCGACTACGGAGACGGCCGCTCCAGGGAGACTGCTCCAGGGCAGGCGCTCGCCGGGCGAGCAGGGCCGGCGCTCGGCGGGCGGCGGCCGGGTAGGCGCACGACGGCGGCGACGGCGGGGCCGCAACAGCGGCTGCAGAGACGTCACGTCAGTAGTGCCGCAGCAGCTGCAGAGGCAGAGTGGGGCCGCGTCAGCGGCAGGTCGGGGCCGCGGCAGCTGCAGGGCGGGGCCGCATCAGCGGCAGGTCGAGGCCGAGGCAGCTGCAGGGCCGGGCCGCGGCAGCGGCAGGTCGGGGCCGAGGCAGCTGCAGGGCCGAGCCGCGGCAGCAGCAGGTCGGGGCCGCTTCCGCGGCCAGGCGGGTCTGCGTGAGCAGGGCGCGGGGCAGCAGCTGGCCGTGAGCGGGCGGCGCGGGCTCGGGGCGGGCTGGGGGGGGCAGCAGTGGGCTGCGCGGGGCAGCGCGCGGGGCTGCTGTGGGCCGAGCGCGGGCCGCGTGAGTCAGCAGAGGGCTGCGCTCGGCTCGGGGCGGACTGCGCGGGCCCGGCGCGGGCTGCGCGCAGCAGCAGCGGGCTGCGCGCGGCTCGGAGCAGGCTGCGCGGTCTCGGTACGGGCTGCGCGCGGCAGTAGCGGGCTGCGCGCGGCTCGGGACGGGCTGCGCGCGGCTCGGCGCGGGCTGCGCGTGGCAGCAGCGGGCTGCGCGCTGCTCGGAGCGGGCTGCGCGGGCTCGGTGCGGGCAGCGCGGTCTCGGTGCGGGTTGCGCGCGGTTCGGGACGGGCTGCGCGGGCTCTTTGCGGGCTGCGCAGGGCGACGCGCGTGCAGGAAGGTGTGCGCGAGCTAACAGCAGACAGTAGGCAGTAGGCAGCAAACAGCAGACAGTGTGCGTGACAGTCACAGTCACAGGCTCATTCGTGGGGTAGCGGTAGGTGGGCCCGAAAAAAAAACGGTCCTACGGACCTACTGCTCTGAAACCATGTTAGAAACTAGAGACAGGAATGATTGAACTAGCAGCATGCAGGAGTACAAGTAGTAAACCCTACTAGGTTGTACCCCATATGGGCTACCCCACTACAGCCTAGACAATATATGCAGTATATATGTTTGACAGCAACCACTAGCGGGTGGGGCGCCGTTTCAACGGGAGAAGGTGGCATGACCGGCTGGGGAACTCCTCCTCCCCCAACAGGAGAAGCAGAGACAGCCGGGGATGCCTGGGGCACTGCCACGGCAGCAAGAGAGACCACTGGCGGAGGATGGGGAACCTCGACCGAAGCAGAACAAGTCCATAGCGAAGCAGCTGGGCTCCCTCCTGCGGAAGTCGCCGCCATCGACCCATACTTGGCAACTCGCGGCACCAGCTGGAGAGGTCCTCCTCTCCCGAATCAATACGCCCCTGACACACCCGAGCCAATGGCAGAAGAATCAGAAGAAGAAGAGAACTACGAATTCATAGGAGAAGCAGCGGAATTGCCTGAACCCACCAAGGAGCCGCAGCCGCCATAACAAGGACCACAAGAAATTGAGGTCATCGGCGCCGAATACAGTTACTTCAGAATTCCCATGACGGGACTCCCAGTTCGCGACTGGCCCAATCAGTGCCTGCTTGTTACCGGAGACCAAGTCGAAGCCGGCGACACCGATGACATCATCGGTATTCCTCACGCGCTTCTGGAGCGAAAGTCAATTCACGCGCTCGCCACCGACACTGACAACGCCGCCGATGCAGGACCTGAAGGGGAGGCAAACGACGAAGCAGCGCGACACAAATATTATCAGAAAACAGTCGGCTACCGTGCGGACCCAGCAACATGGCACCAACGGCTTGGACATCCCTCTCACGCCACGCTCAAAAATTCACTCAAAGCCGGAGTCTTCGACGACGGAGCGCTCCTCCTTCCACGAGATGGTTTCCTCACCACAGACTCACCTAACCCGCCGTGCATTGTCTGCCCAACCGCATCGCTCAACCACCAGCCGTTTCCCGACTTGCCCCCGGGGTACGAACGCTACAAACCGCTGGACAAGGTTTACAGCGACTTCATGGTCCTCAGCCAAGAAGGGCTCGACAGGGAACAATACACTCTCACCTTCATCGACGCATTCACTCGCTACGTCTGGGCCGTCAACACCGACTGCAGGTCGCTGGCCTTCGAGTGTTTCATTGCGTGGATGAAGCGGGCTGAGCGTTAGTCTGGATTAAAACTCAAAGCTTGGCAGACGGACGGAGCTCTGGAGTTTCTTCTCAGACGAGTTCAAGGAGCTCTTCAAGCAGAAGGGGATTGAGCACCTGGTGTCCCTGCCGTTCACGAACAGCAAGGTGTAGCAGAACGGACAAACAGAAGCCTCGCCACGCGGATGAGGGCCCTGATGAAGCAGTCGGCCATCCCAACCAAATATTGGCCGTTTGCGATGAATCACGCTGTTCGGCTGCACAACCTGCTGTCCTCGCGAAGCCTCGAGAACAACAACTCCCCTTACCGGGCATGGACGGGCAGAAAAGCGGATATACTTCTGCTTCGGGTGTTCGGCTGCATGGTACAGTACAGACCCCACACTGCAAGAACCGGAAAGTTTGCTGACCGGGCACGATGGGGCATCCACCTCGGAATCGAAAAGGAATTCAAGGCGTGGATCAAGGCGTGGATCGTGCTGGACTACGCGACACGTGAGATGACGAAATCACGTGACTGCATCTTCTACGAGAAGCTGACTCTGCCCCTTTTCAAGGAGCACCAGGAAGCCGACAAACTGCCAGAGAGGCTCTTCGAGGGCCATCGCAGCTTCGCCACGTCACACGACGAAGCTGACCTGGTAGAAGATACCGCCCCGAGCATTCCCCCTACAAGCCCGCTGGGGACTCCAACATTTGTACCTTTACACCAACCCGATCCCGATGATATAACACGCGAGGCTTATGACTACAACAGTGAGGCGCGCCGATCCCCAGATGCCGAGTTACCACAACCCAACACGTCACAGGACACTCTCCGCCTCGGCAACGACAGTAACGACGACGTCGTCGAAGTTACCAGCTTTCACGACTACGACCGTCTCCACTACGAAAAGACCAACGAAACTGGTCTCCGCGTCATCGGCCTCGCCGTTGCTGTTCGCCACACCTCACATAAGGAACCAACCACTGTCCGCCAAGCCCTGTCCGGCCCCGACAGTGAAAAATGGAGAGCAGCCATGGCCGCCGAAATCGCGTCGCTGAAGAAGCGCGGCACCTGGAAATTGGTCCCTCGGTCATCGGCGAAGGGGAAAAAAATTCTCAGTGGCAAATGGGTCTTTCGCATCAAGACCCTTGCGGACGGCTCGGTCGACAAATACAAGGCGCGGTGGGTGGTCCGGGGATTTGAGCAAACGCACCTGGTGGACTTCACTCTCACCTACGCACCAGTGGGTCGTCACACCTCGGTGCGTATTCTCATCTACATCGCCGCCGTCAAACAGCGACCGCTCCGGCAAATCGACGTCGGAAGCGCCTTCCTGTACGCTCCCGTCGACGCCATCATCTTCGTCGAGCAGCCGCATGCCTTCGAAGAAAACGATGGCGCCGTGTGCCTCCTCCAAAAATCCCTCTACGGAATCAAGCAGGCACCTCGTCTGTGGCAGCAGTATCTCCACTCCGTACTCATCGAGCTCGGCTTCACCCAGCTGCCGCATGACCTCGGAATGTACAGGCAAGAATCGCGCGGAAATGCATCCTCCTCGTCGCCTACGTCGACGACCTCCTCTACACCGACGACGACACGGAGCTACTGGACTAGTTCGAGGCCGACATTAAGGAAAAGCTTGAAGTGACGGTCAACCACAACGTCGCACAGTTCCTGGGCCTCAATATGACTCAGTCCGCCTCCTCCATCCACTTCTCCGCCACAAAATATGCCGAAACACTCGCGAAGCGGTTCGCCATCGCACCAATCAACCTCACCACACCTTATCGCACTCCTCCTCCTAACCACGAGCCAGACACTACGCCGCTCTTTCCCGACAATCATCGCCTCTATCAGCAGCAGCTGGGATGTCTCCTGTTCGCCGCCGTCACGTGCCGGCCCGATCTCTCCTACGTCGCAAGCCAGCTCGCACAGTACCTGAAGCGACCTGAAGGGGAGAATCTACTGGATCTACGCCGAGCACTGCAATACTTCATCTCCACTCCCGACGTCGGTCTCACCTACGAAGCTAACCTCACCGCCACACTGCAGCTCCATGGCTACGTAGACGCTGACCACGCAGGAGATGTTGACAATAGACGCTCCCGCACAGGATTCATTTTTCAACTCCAACCTGCTGGACTCATCTCCTGGAACTCCCAGAAGCAGGAACTCATCGCTCTTTCGTCAGCAGAAGCAGAATTCATCGCAGCCAGCGCAGCTGTTCGCGAAGGACTGTACCTGATGGAGCTCCTGCAAGAGGCGAAAGTGACGATGAACGGGCATTTCACGTTACTCTGCGACAATCAGAGCGCGATAAAGATCGCAAACAAGCCCGGCTTCGTCAACCGCACCAAGCACATCGCCCTTCTCTACTTCTTCATGAAGGATGAAATCGACAAGGGGAGAGTCAAGCTGACGTACTGCCCGACCGGTGACATGGCAGCCGATTTCCTGACGAAGAAACTGCCACGTCAGCAGTACCAGCACTGCGCCAACCGTTGCGGGATCACCAAGAAATCCCACGTGGCCCACCTTCTGGAATGAAGGGGAGTGTTGGAATAACCGAATGTTATATAAACATTCCCGGAGGTATCCCATTGTACCAGTACCGCAATAGCTCATATAGAGCATGCGGAATGTCGAGGGTCACCCGAAGGTCAACCGTCGAGAGAAGTCAACGGTCGTGACCCTTGACCATCCAGTAACCGCGCGACAGTTGTTCGCTGCAACATGGTAACTGTCGAGAATGGCAATGCTCGCGGTTACTGTAGCTATGCAATACAGTTAATAAGGGAATGTACCCCTCAGAGTACATGGCTAGCTAGGACTATTGCTATTAAATCTCCTGTATTCCTATCTTATAGTCATCTTGTTCTCTTTCAACTATTATTCAACAAGGTCACTACAGAGACTTCATTGTCTCCTCTCAGATTTAACATATCGTATCCTATCTACTT
The DNA here is from genome assembly GCA_947470075.1 of Closterium sp. Yama58-4. Classification (NCBI taxonomy): domain Eukaryota; kingdom Viridiplantae; phylum Streptophyta; class Zygnematophyceae; order Desmidiales; family Closteriaceae; genus Closterium; species Closterium sp. Yama58-4. The sequence continues at coordinate 379,609 of CANIUD010000252.1, forward strand.
GATCCTTTAGTTATATCAGCAGTCTAGTCTGCAGTGGGATACTCAATAGTGAGTATAACCCTTTTAGGGCTTGCTATTTGTATGTACAACTGCTTTCTAGTCAAATCTCTTTTGCCTATTCTCTCTTGCCTAGCTAGCTAAACCCTAACTATGGGTCCTGCGCTCTAGCTACTATTCTGACAAAAATCTCCATCACTGTGAATCTCAAGGCATACAAGGCCATTCGCTTGTCTTCCTAAGCTGCCAGCTTGCCTGCCTAAGCTTCCGTTCAGTTCAAATTTGTGTCAACTCAAAAGGTGGCTGAATGATGCATCATGCACACTGTCGCCTGCCCGTAGTCAGTTTTGGGCACTAGGATTAAATCGTCTCGTTGCAGTAGCCAAAACTGATGTTACACTGCTAAATTCCCCACAAGGTGGTATGAACTAGCAGTACCATATCATTAGGGGTGCTGTATGAGCAAAAAAACAGGATACTGGTTTGGATTGGTGTACACTCAATAAATTGTAAGAATACCGTCGTCTTTTACACCCCACCAGAACCCTAACACTGTACTCCTAAGAGAGACATGTGGTCAACAAAATGAGGGCACTGTCAGAATGTTATTATCTAGCCTGTAGTGGGGTGCTCTATAGCGGGTACAACCCAGTTAGGGTTTGCTATATGTATCCCAACTGCAGCTAGTGAAACCCCTCCTTTGCTCATTTCTCTCTTGCCTAGCTAGGGTTTACCTAGCTATGGCTCCTCGTTCTGCCTATTGTTTCGACATGGTATCAGAGCATTTATGCTCCTGGCATGTGGGTCCACCAACTGCTTCCGCTGCTGTTTCCTGCTGTTTCCTGCCCACCGCGCGCTCCGGGCGCGCGGCTATTTGAGCGCGCGACGGTTTTCTGCCCCGTCGGCCTGCGCGTCGCCCCCCCCCCCCCCCCCCCCCGCTTTCCCCGTCGCGGCGCCCTGGGGAGCCGCGCGCGGCCCCCCGCTGCCCCGTCGCGACACCCTGGGGAGCCGCGCGCGGCCCCTGTTTCCCCCTCGCGGCGCCCTGGGGAGCCGCGCGCGGCCCCCCGCTGCCCCGTCGCGACACCCTGGGGAGCCGCGCGCGGCCCCTGTTTCCCCGTCGCGGCGCCCTGGGGAGCCGCGCGCGGCCCCCCGCTGCCCCGTCGCGGCGCCCTGCAAGGGGAGTCGCGCGCCGCCCCCGGGGACGCGCGCTCCCGTCCCCCTGGACCCGCGCGCCCCTCCCCTGGACCCGCGCGCCGCCCCCGGGGACCTCCGCGCTCGCCCCCGTCGACCCGCGCGCCGTCTCGGTTCACCACGAACGCCGCCCCCGCTGCTGCCCGTGCTCCTGCCTGTGTTAGGGTTTGGCGTCGGCAAGTGTGGGGGTGGCGGTTATGGGGGTGCAAGAGTGTGCGCCGTCCCCTGCTCCTCCTCCTCCTCCGTCTCCCACTGCTGCAGCTGCCGCTGAGGGGGTTGGGTGTGTGGGGAGCCGAAGGAGTGGTGCTAGGGGGGTGACGTGGGAGTGGAGTTAGGGGTTCAGCAGGGGGTGTGTGTCAAGGGTGTGGGTCAGTTGGAGGAGGTTGTGTGGAGGTAGCTGTCGTGTCGCCTGCAGCGCCTGTAGTCCGTCGCCCTTGCTTCGGTAGCCAGTGAGCCTGTTGCACCAGTCGCCAGTGGGTCCGTTGCTCCTGCCGCTCGTCTTAGCCGCGGAGCCAGTCACTCCAGTAGTCCGTCGCCCTTGCTTCGGTAGCCACTGAGTCAGCCGCTCCTGTGCCCGTGCCTCTGCAGCTTCAGTCGTTGCCTCCCATCTTCTCTCCTTCCATAGGTCCTCCTCCTCCTCACTTGCCCGCTGTGATTACCTCTAGCTTTGCTTATTATTGTGAACTCCTGCTATGCTTGCTCATTGTGCTGATTACACCCCACTTTGGCTATGGGGGTGTGTCAAAATGTTATTATCTAGCCTGTAGTGGGGTGCTCTATAGCGGGTACAACCCAGTTAGGGTTTGCTATATGTATCCCAACTGCAGCTAGTGAAACCCCTCATTGGCTCATTTCTCTCTTGCCTAGCTAGGGTTTACCTAGCTATGGCTCCTCGTTCTGCCTAGTGTTTCGACAAGCACAGCCGTGCATGTCAATACTGAGCCATTCGGCATGCACCCTTAATACATATACACTAGCACTGCGCACTACAACAGAAACACAATCCACCATATTAAACAGCACAGCAACCTGCAGAAGAGCAGATCCCACCGGCCTTCTACTCTCTGCCTGCTTGCCTTCCGCATCCTCTAACCCACTGGGCCCCCCACTGCCATGCCACGTACCCACTCAGAGCAACGCACAGCACCACAGCTCAATCTCCCAACCATCCACTGGCCCGCTCCACCACACCACATTCCTCACCACCGCACCGCAAAGCTCACTTCTCCCGTCGTCTCCGCCGCTTCTTCTCCACCTTCCTCAGCCGCTTGCTCACCGCCTCTACCGCTGCCGTGAACCCCACCGGCGCCAGCGGCGGCGCCACAGCCGCTTTAGCCGCTTCCTCGTCCTGCTTCAGCATCACAATCTCCTGCACAATCTGCTGATCCGGGGGGGCTATCCGCGACTCCACCCCCGGAACACCAAGTAAGGGAGTACTGCCATCACTGGCAGCAGCAGAAGCCCTGTCAGCCAGTAGAGCGCGCTCGGCGCGAGCACCTCGGAGAAAATGTAGTAATAATCCGTGGACCAATCCGGGCCGAAATACGAGTACACCCCAAGAAAGAGGTACCAAACCCCGATGCTACCCCAGATGAAGAGGTGCGTAATCCAGGTCCAGTGCTCCGTTATCAGCGCGATCTGGAAATTCACTGCCACGACCACACCCGTCATGAGCGTCGCACTGAGCCCGTTCATCTCAAACATTTTGCCTGAGGATAGAGACGCCTGGGGCAGCACGGCGGCGAGGCAGGACCAGAAGAGCAGCACGGACTGCGCGAAGCCGTAGAAGATCCACATGGCGATGGTGGTCCAGTGGAAAAACACGTTCTTGGGACCCTGCTGGTAGAGGGCTGGGAACTGGAGTGGGGAGGGGAGGGCACAGGAGAGAGTGGCAGGGCACAGAGGGGAATGGGGGGACATGTGGGTGTGAGTACGAGGGGCAGCACAAGGGGGAGGCAGGACCAGAAGAGCAGCACGAAATGGGCGAAGCCGTAGAAGATCCACATGGCGAGGGTGGTCCAGTGGAAAAACACGTTCTTGGGACCCTGCTGGTAGAGTGCCGGGAACTGGTGGGTGGAGGGGGAAGGGGGGCACACGGAGGGAAGGTGGGGGAATAAGTGTGAGTGCAACAGGTTGGAAGGCGGCGAGGCAGGTCCTATTGAAGAGCCACATGGCGATGGTGGTCGAGTGGAAGAAGAGATTCTTTGGGCCCTGCTGCTGGTACAGCGCTGGGAAATGGCAAGACGAGGGGAGGGTGACAGGAGAAAGTGTGGGGACATGTGGGTGTTGAGTGGGACAGGCAGCGTGGCAGCAATGAGGAGAAGAGCAGCATATAAGCCAGCCAGTGCGTAATCCGACATGTCTTGCTCCAGCACGCCGTAGCCAATGACGGGCAGCGGGCATGGGGGGCGAGCAGTCCACATGTGCTCTTATGTTCCCCAAGCACCTTTTACCAAACAGCCCGTACTCACCATAAGCAGCTGTTTATCCGACAAGTCCTGCTCCAGCACGCCGTAGCCGATGACGGGCAGCGAGGTGAAGAAGACGTTGTAGAGCGAGCACGCGCAGCTGTTGTACACGATCTGCCTTCTGAGTCGCCTCTAAGTGGCTGTTTGCCTGACAGGCCCAGCGGTTGTACACCATGCTCCAGCGCACCACAGAGCCCCATACAACCCCACATGCCCTCAACCCGACTTACCATAAGCAATTGCTTGTCGGATAGATCTTGCTCCAAAACACCATAGCCGATGACGGGCAGCGAGGTGAAGAAGACGTTGTAGAGCGAGCAGGCCCAGCTGTTGTACACGATCTGCCCGGAAAACACTGCATATGCGTTGTAGTAGAAGATGGTGAGACCGAACGCCACGTTCTTGTAGAAAAAGTACGTGACCTGTGGGGCATGGGGAGATGAGATGGGACGAGAGGTGGGCTAAGTGAGAGCACTACCATGCGAGCAGGGAGTGCGGAACAACGTTGTAGTAGAAGATGGTCAGGCCGAAGGCCACGTTCTTGTAGAAGAAATAGGTCGGCTGTGGGGCAGCATGCATGGGGAGATGGGGAGGTGCGGGCGATGAGCTGGAGTAAGTGCACTGCTATGGGAGCAGAGACGGCGGAACAAGGTCGCGTTGTAATAGAAGATGGTGAGGCCGAACGACACATTCTTGTAGAAGAAATAGGTCACCAGTGGGACGGTGAGGGGCACGGGAAATGAGGAAATGTAGATGGGGGAGTGGGCGGGGATGAGGCAAATGGGGAGGGAGATGGAGAGATGGGGGGGAGGATGGGACGAGAGCTGAAGCAACTGAGTGCACTAAGGGAGCAGGAGGTGTGCGAAACACGGTCGCGCTTCAAAGCTGCTCATTGAATGGTTGACTACAAAAGGTAAGATGACTTTTGATGAGCAGCTTTGAAGCAGCTTTGAGTCGACTCAACAGGTCATCACACATGAGACAGAGGGTATGGGGGCAACGGATTCAGACAGAAAACGGCAAGAGAACTCATAGGGAAGAGAGAAAGGGATAAGGGAAAGAAGGGGAGTGGGGAGGGGCAGGGCAGGGCAGGGCAGGGCAGGGCAGGGCAGGGCAGGGCAGGGCAGGGCAGGGCAGGGCAGGGCAGGGCAGGGCAGGGCAGGACACTGACAGCGTTGGCAATGCGCTTGTAGCTCCAGTGGCCGTGCACTAGCAGCAGGCGCTCCAGGTACTTGAACTGCGCTATTGCAAAGTCACTCGCCATCACTGCCTGAAGTGGGGGAGGGGAGAGGGGGATGAACAGGGTGAGGGAGGGAGGAGCAGAGGGACGAAAGCCCATAAGCTCCAGTGGCCATGCCGCTCCAGGTACTTGAACTGCGCTATGGCAAAGTCACTCGCCATCACCGCCTGAAAAGGGGAGAGCGGAGGGTGGTGGGGTGGGGAGTGAGGAGGCGGGCGGGCGGGGAGAGGGCAGGGAGGAAGGGAAGGCACGAGCAGCAGCTGCTCCAGGTACTTGAACTGCGCTATGGCAAAGTCACTCGCCATCACCGCCCGTGAGGGGGAGAGGCGAACAAGGGCGGGTGGGGTGAGGAGGGCGACTAGTGGGTGAGTGATTGGTTGGGAGGAGGAGAAGAGGGACAGGAGCAGCAGAAGGGGGGCGGGTGGAATGGGGAATGATGGTTGAAGGGTTCGAAAATATGGATAGCAGAACAGACATACTGGCGTGAATAGCACATCTAACTGCTCGCTCTCACACTCCATCCACGTGATCTATCCTCCTCACTTCACCTCACACCGTCCAACCTCTTTCCCCTCTCAGCTGCTGCCCCTCTCACATCGCTGATCGCTGATTTGCTTCTCCCCTCACCTGCTGCCCTCTCCCTCACCTGTTGCCCCTCCACGCCACTAATCCCAACCCCGATGTCAGCCTCATGAATCATGCCCACATCATTCATCCCTCTCTTCATCGCCCCCCTCTCTCCCTGTTCGCCCACTTTCTCACCCTCTCTCTCACTTGCCCCTGACCCTGGCCCTCACCTGTTGCCCCTCCACGCCACTGATCCCAACACCAATGTCCGCCTCGTGAATCATGCCCACATCGTTCATCCCTCTCCCCTGCTGCCCCCCTCTCTCACCTGTTGCCAACTCCCTCACCCTCTCTCTCATCCGCTCCCCATCTCATCTCCTCCCTCTCACCTGTTGCCCCTCCACGCCGCTGATGCCAACACCGATGTCAGCCTCGTGGATCATGCCCACATCGTTCGCCCCGTCCCCAATGCCCAGCGTCGTGCGCCCCGTGCCGTCCTTCACCAGCCGCGTCACCTGCACGCCACCGCATGAGACAGCACCACATGGCGTGAAGGAGTGGATAAGATTAGACACAGGGGGGACGACCCTGGCATGGGAAACACCATCAGCTTCATTCTTTGCAACACCTTTCCTCCCCTCAACCTCTCCCCTCGCCCCGTTTCCTCACCAGCGCCTTCTGCTTAGGGGACGAGGGGCAGCACACGGCAGAGGCGCACTGCATGGCCAACAACACTGCCACGGCACGACCTGCACCTTGCCTCTGGGCCCTCACCCTCCCGCATAACCGAACCCCCCTGCATGCTCACCAGCGCCTACTGTTTAGAAACTTTTGAGTTGACTCAAAGCTCACCTAAAAATCCACCTCCCCACCCTCCCCCATCACCAACCCCTCTACACGCTCACCAGTGCCTTCTGCTTGGGAGTCACGCGGCAGCACACGACAGAGGCGCACTGCATGGCGGCTCCAATGAGAGCCAGCGACTTGCCGTCTATCACCAGCGCAAATACCCTCGCCAGCCCCTTTGTGTGCTTACCAGCGCCTTTTGCTTGGGGGAGACACGGCAGCACACGACAGACGCGCACTGCATCGCTAAAGCCAGCAGCGATGCTCGCAGCTCCGGCTCCAATGCGAACGCCAGTGACTTGCCGTCTATCACCAGCGCAAACACCCTCGCCGGGCCCTCACCCCTTGTGTGCTTACCAGTGCCTTTTGCTTGGGCGACACGCGGCAGCACACCACGGAGGCGCACTGCATGGCGAGCGCCAGCAAGGCTGCTCTCAGTTCCGGCTCCAGCGCGAATGCCAGCGACTTGCCGTCTATCACCAACGCAAACACCCTCGCCGGCACTTCGTCCCCCTCCTCCCCCTCCTCCCTGTCCTCCTCTCCCCCGTCGCCATTGCCATTGCCATTGCCGGCAGCGCCCCCACCATTAGCATCTGCCCCTACAGCAGGAGCGCCCCCCTCGCGGGCACGGTCAATGAGAGCAGCGCCGTCGTGCAGCAGGCGCTTCACCCTGTCCCTGCACACCTGCAGAGGAGGAGGGAGGGTGGGAAAGTACCAAGGGAAGAAGGGGAAAGGAAGGCGGGTCAGGGAGAGTTGCATCACGGATGGGGAAAGGGAAGGCGGACAGGGGGGGCGACTGGCAGTAGGAGCGCCCCCCTCTCGGGCGCGGTTAATGAGAGCAGCGCCGTCGTGCAGCAGGCGCATCACCCTGTCCCTGCACACCTGTGGGGGGAGAGATGGGCCAGAAGGGCGAGGGTGGGTGGAAGGAGGAAGGGGAAGGAGGAAGGGGGGAGGGGAAAACGGAGGTGAGGCATGGTGTATGAGTGAGGCACCCTCACCACCACTGCTTCCTGTGCCCCCACACAATAGTGATCCCCGGATGGGAGAGGATCGCGGGTGAGAGCACATCACCCCTTGTTACTCACAGCAGCGAGCTTCTCCTTGTCCCTGGTGACCTCCAAGCTTGATGTGTCGCAGCACAGCACCGCACAGCGCAGCACCGCACAGCACCGCACAGCACAGCACCGCACAGCACAGCACAGCACAGCACCGCACCGCACAGCACAGCACAGCACCGCACAGCACAGCACCGCACAGCACCGCACAGCACAGCACAGCACAGCACAGCACAGCACAGCACAGCACAGCACAGCACAGCACAGCACAGCACAGCACAGCACCGCACCGCACCGCACAGCACAGCACAGCACCGCACAGCACCGCACAGCACAGCACAGCACAGCACAGCACAGCACAGCACCGCACCGCACCGCACAGCACAGCACAGCACAGCACAGCACAGCACAGCACAGCACAGCACCGCACAGCACCGCACAGCACCGCACAGCACAGCACCGCACAGCACAGCACAGCACAGCACAGCACCGCACCGCACCGCACCGCACAGCACAGCACAGCACAGCACAGCACAGCACAGCACAGCACAGCACAGCACAGCACAGCACAGCACAGCACAGCACCCATAGAGCACCGCGTGCTGCTCACAGCAGCAAGATTTTCCTTTGTCGCCGGTGTCCTCTAGTGCTATGTGTGACCAGCAAAGCACACCACAGCGCCATGCAGCGCCGCACAACACCCTTGCTACAATACTCATAGCAGCGAGCCTTTCCTTGTCCCCGGTGCACAATGTGAGAGACCAGTGCAGCACAGCACTGCAAACCGCACTACAGCACCACACAGCACATCACAGCCCCCGTTGCTACAACCTATACTCACAGCAGCGAGCTTCTCCTTGTCGCCGGTGTCCTCCAGCTTGCGAGTGTATGATAAACACAGCACCACACAGTACCGCACAGCACCCCTCACTACTCACAGCAGCGAGCTTCTCCTTATCCCCGGTGTCCTCCAGCTTGCGAATGTCAGGCGAGTCAAGAGACACCACAATCTGCTTCATGTCGTCCCGCAGCAACGAGCATGCAAAGCTGGTAACAGGGGAGATGGGAGTGGGGAGTGGGGAGTGGGGGGAAAGTGAGGCAAGGGGAGGAGGTGGAGGGAATGTCAGGCGAGTCAAGAGACACCACTATCTGCTTCAGTCACGTAGGGGACAGGGGACATGGTGTGGGGAGTGGGGAGTGGGGGGGAAGTAAGGCAGGGAGGGAGGAGGAGAAGATGTCAGGCGAGTCGGGCGACACCACAATCTGCTTCATGTCGTCCGCTAGCAGCGAGCACGCAAAGCTGGTTGAACTGGAGGGATAAACAGGGGAGATGGGAGGCGGGAGGGTGAGGCAGGGAAGGGAATGTCAGGCGAGTCAAGTGACACGACTATCTGCTTCATGTTGTCCCGCAGCAGCGAGCATGCGAAGCTGGAAAAAGGGGAGACAGGGGAAGGGGGAGGTGGGATGGGGATGGGAAAAGGAGCACAGTGGAGGGAGGACGGAAGAGTGAGGTCACTCACTGGGGCACGCAGGTGGGCAAGAAGGCAGTGCAGAGAAGGACTGCGTCAACAACAGCATCACGCCCTACCGATAGCCAGTTTCAACTCTTTGACTCCCGTTTCATCTCCATATGGCGCGTGTCATCTCACCCGATGTTAATTAATGGCCGTTTCCAGCTTGTCTCCTGTCAGCACCCACATCTTGATGCCCGCTTGTGCCAGCCAGTCTATCTCCCTTCCACCCCCTTCGACTCCCTGGCACTCGTTTCCATGTCCCTGCTAGCTACCCATGTCACCCCCCTGTAACGCGTGTCATCTCACCCAATGTTGATAGCCGTCTCGAGCTTGTCTCCCGTGAGCACCCATATCTTGATGCCTGCCTGTGCCAGCCGGTCTATGGCCTCCGGTACCTGAAGGGTCAGGAAGGGGGGTGAAAGGGAAGGGGCGAAGAGCGAGGGGGGGGAGCATGGGGAGAGCCAGAAGTGAGCAACAATATATCTTGCCGCCCACCTGCAACAGCATGGCTTCTGGTATCCGAGGGAAGGAAACTGGGAAGGGGATTTTGGGGGAAGGAATGGGGTAGAGGGGGAGAGCACGTGTGAAGCAGGGGGGTAGCAAAAAGTGAGCACTCAGACCTCAATGATCAGGGTGGAGGGTGAGTAAGATGGGGAGTGAGAAAGATAAGGGATGAGTAAGATGGGGGGTGAGTAAGATGAGGGCTGAGTGAGTAACATAAGGGGTGAGTAAGATGGGGGGTGAGTAAGATGGGAGGTGAGTAAGGGGGGAAATGAACAGAGCAGACTGGGGGATGAGCAGAGTGGTGGGGGAGCAAGACGAGGGGGGGGAACAAGGGGGGGAAGGGACAAGCAAAGGGGGATGAGCAGGGTTGTGGTGGGGAGGGATGAGGGGCCAAGGTGGCTAAAGGGAGCGATGCTCCTGTGAGAAGTAAGCACCTCTGTTGAACTTAAGGGGTTCAAGCCAATTCTGTCATATGTGCATCCTTGTGTCCGTATTCATGTGTTGGTCAACCAAAGAGTGGTGATATCACTGGTGGGGTCAACGACTGAGAAGAGCCACGTGTCATATCGTGACTCAAAGCTCACCCACCTCCTTTAGGTGAGCGCCCTTGCTCCGTCAGGGGAACTCATTATCATCCCTAGAGCAATGAGTTCGCCTGACAGAGCAAAAGCACTCACCTAGAGAAGGTGGGTGAGCTTTGAGTTAGGATATGGCACGTGGCTTTCTCAGTCACTAACCCCACCAGTGACATCAGCACTCTTCGGGTGACCAACAGATAAACACGGACACGATGGACGCACATACGACAGAATCTGCTTCCACCCATTAAGTTTAGCAAAGTAACTTATATCCACAGAAGGCTACTTGCTTGCAACACCCTATTGATAGTCCCAAGTGCCTGCAGCCTGAAGGAGGTGGCTGCATGGAGGTGGTTGGGGGAAGGTGGCTCGGGGAGGTTGGGGGAAGGAGGGTGGTTGGGGAAGGTGATTGGGGAGATGGCTGGACGTGTGAAGGGGTGTGGGTGTGGGGGTGTGTGTGTGTGTGGGGGGGTGTATGGGGGTGCGTGGTGGTGTGTGGGGTAGTGCGGGGATGTATGGGTGTGTGTGTGGGAGGTATATTGTGGGGGTGTATCACACCCTTCCGTTTCATTCCCTTCTCCCGTCCCACCCCGTGCCCCTCCCTTCCCGAACCATCTCCCCCTCCTTTCTCCTCCCCCACCCCATCACGCACCCCTTGTTGAAGCTTATCCTCCACAGCAGTCGCCCCCAGCAGTGTCAGCCCCTGCTCAATCTCCTCCGCAGCAGCATCAACCAGCGCCTCCCTCTCCGCACTCAGACTCCTCCTCGCCCCTTCATACCGCTCCAGCCACTCCCCGCACTCCTCCTCACTCAACTCCCTGTACGCCAGCGCCAGCGTCCGCAGCCCTGCCTCTCCGTACCGATGCAAGTGGGCCCGGGTAGCTTCCAAGTGCTGCCGCCCAGTGGGGGCTAGGCGCTCGTATATGACTGAGTCGGCGCCCTTGGTCATGAGGAGGATGCGGTTGGAGGGGTCTCGCACAACCACTGACATGCGCTTGCGGGTCGAGTTGAACTCTATAAGTGCCAGGATCGTATACTCCCTGAGGGGCGATAGGGGTGAGATGACGAGGAGTGTGAATGGGTACAAATGAGCGACCAGTGCCATGAGTGGGGGCCAGCCACTGGTATATGACTGAGTCGGCGCCTTTAGTCATCAAGAGGATGCGGTTGGAGGGGTCTCGGACAACCACTGACATGCGCTTGCGCGTGGAGTTGAATTCTATCAGTGCCAGAATAGTATATTCCCTGTTGAGTGGTGGGGATGGAAGGGGAGTGGGTGGAGTTATGAGTGGGAGCAAGGCGTTCGTATATGACAGAGTAGGTGGCCTTGGTCATCAGGAGGGCGCTGATGAGAGGAGGGATGATGGGGGGCGAGTGGGGGGAAACAGACGTCTATAGATGACAGAGTCGGTGCCCTTGGTTGTGAGGAGGATTTGGTTGGAGGACCCTCGGACAACCACTGACGCGCTTGCATGTGGAGTTGAACTCTATCAGTGCTAGAATTGTGTATTCCCTGTTGGATGGTGGGGAGGGACGATGCGGGGGGCGAGGAAGGGTGAATGGGTGCAATGTGAACTCGATCAGCGCCAGGATGGTCTCCGCTGGGGTGGTGGAGAGGGATGATAGGTCGTATCTTCCCTCCCGGTCGGGCGAGCGGAGAGGGGTGATGAAGGGAGTGATGGTGAGGAGGGGGACGATGAGGGGAGGGATGGTGAGGAGGGGGATGATGAGGGGAGGGATGATGTGGAGGGGGATGATGAGAGATACCATAAGTAGGTGGGGGTTATGACTGGGGATGGGGTGGAATATGATTGAGCTCGATTCTGGCTGTCGCGGTGCACCCTGTGGAAGTGGGGTTGGGGATGTGAGTGGAAGCTGAGTTACGCAGAGGAATGGAGATGTGAGGAAAAGTAAAATTTGACTATATGCAGGCTCGATTGCAATACCCCCTCTGTTGAGGAGGGATTGGAGGGTGTAAGGAATGAGGGACGAGGCAGGAACTGGAGAGGCCAATGAGTGCCTGGGTGGTGTTCTGCCTAGTGTGGGGGCGGCAGTGAGGGCATGCGAGCGGTACAATGCGGGGTTCGCCACATCACTGCCCTCCCTGCTGCTCACACACTTGCCTATTCTATGACCCTCCCAGCCACTCTCACATCTCTCTCTCTCTCCACTGTCCTCTTTCGCTTCGCTCACTCTTCCACTTCCCACTGCCCTCCCCGTTCCCCTCAACTCTCCACGCTACTCCACCTCGTCTCCCCCCCCAACGCTGCTCCCCCTCCCCCCTCACCTGTCGACAGTGCTCTGCCCCGTCTCGTCCGGTTCGCGCACCCAAACGGTCGTCTGCGTGCGCTTGAAGAACGCCACGCCCATCTGCCGCGCCGCCTCCACGAACGCCGCCTCGTCAGGCGACTCGGCCTCGTACTCCACCTGCCCGGAGGCTTCGTCCAACTCGGGAATGACGGTGTGGCACACGGCCAGCACGCGCAGGAACATGCGGATCTCCTCGCGGTGCGGCTCGCGCAGCCACGCGCCGTCCAGCAGCCTATTATCCCGTAGCGCGAACCCCTTAACTCCCGGCTTCGCCGTCCCGCTCGCCGCCGCCTCCGCCGCGGCGCGCTCCTCCTCCTCGTCGTAATCCTCCAGCTCGCTCAGGTCGCGCCCGAGCCGCCGCGCCGTGGCGCGCTCGACCTCGGTAATACCCCGGCCGTACGCGACGCCGGCGATGGAGCACTTGAGAAAATCCATCTGGTTACACGTCAGCGTGCCTGTTTTGTCGCTTAGCACCGTATCCACCTGCCCTAGCTCCTCATTTAAATTGCTCGTGCGCGCGCGCGCCGGCATGTCCGTTTCCGCGAAATACATTTCACGATCGGCGCTGATAAACCACGCCTGAAAAATCTTCACGATCTCGATCGACACATAAAGCGAAATGGGGATGAGGTAACCGTACAGAATAATCGCCGTCAGGCACTGCAGAACGGACGACGCGGCGGGTTTCGCGGGGTCGTAATACGCGTTAGTATCATTCGGCCCCATGTACCACCAGGACGGCATCTGATTCTTCGTGCGTATGCCGAACACGATACTCCCCACGATCGCCATGAGCAGCAGGCACGCGAAGAGGAAATAGATGATCTTATCCATCCGCCGCTCGATCGTGCTGCGCTTCGACGGCGCGGCGGTCGCGTTCATCATGACCTTGCTGTCGTGGCCGGTAAAGATAACCACCCCCACCACCCAAGCCGTGTTGCGCAGCTTCGAGTCGCGCAGCAGCACCTGCGCCGCGGTCAGCGCCGTCGCCTCGCCCTCCCACTCCAAATTCCCAACGAACGTGTACAGACTCGGGTTCGGGTCCTCGCACTTAATCTCCGCCGTGAATTTCGCGAGCGCCTCGGGGTCCTCGAGCGGCAGCGTGCGCTCGAGCGCCTTGCGCAGTTTAAGATTCGTCTCGCCGTCCAGGTTCATTGTTTCGACGTAGCAGACGCCGTCCGGGTAGCTGGAAGCGAGCATTAGGAGGTCGGCCGGGAAGAACTCGTCCTTGAGCACTTTAACTACGTCGCCCACGCGCACCGCCTTCCACTCGCACGGCTCGAACCGCCCCTCGCCCACGTGCCGCAGCACCTTGCGCTTGTTCACCTCGTCGTCCTGGCGGACGGGGGAAGGGGAAGGGGCTTTTAAGGGACCTCAACAGCCGCCCCTCGCCCAAGTGCTGCAGCACCTTGCGCTTGTTCACCTCGTCGTCCTGGCGGACGGGGGAAGGGGAAGGGGCTTTTAAGGGACCTCAACAGCCGCCCCTCGCCCAAGTGCTGCAGCACCTTGCGCTTGTTCACCTCGTCGCCCTGGCGGACGGGTGCGGCGGGGGGGGAAGCGGGGAACGGAAGGGGTGGGTAAGGGGTGAGGGGGAGGGGGGAGGTGGGAAAGGAGGGCGCGGGAAGAAAGTGCAGGTTGAGACGGGGGAGAAGAAAAGGGACGGGGAGAGGGGAACGTGGGGAGGAAGATGGAGGACGAGGGTTGAAGGCCAATTCGGTTCTAACCGCTTTTTGAAACGCCCGCTCCTAGTAATTTTCCTAAGAGGCATCCGTTACAATCACATCTTTGACCGTGACAAGAACCTTTGGCAAGGAAGGAACTTACAGCGAGGTATCGGCGCCAGTCTTCGATGGCCTCTTTGATCATACTGACGCCCACCACCAGCACGAGCGGCGCGATCAGACTGTACGGCGCGTACGGCGTTAGCGGCGTGAGCGCGAGGATGGCGCAGAGCAGGAAGTAAAGATTGGCGACGCGGCGGAATTGCTCAAATAACGCCTTTGGGAGGAAGGACAATATCGAGTACTTTGTAGTGGATATCGAGTTGTTACAATAATGAAGCGGAGTGCCTTTCTCCAGGTGGCGATGCGGTTCGTTGCAGTACACGTGTCGCTGAAAGCCCTTCTCTCCGAGCAGCTCGGTCTCGTCTGCGCGGGGGCGGATGCACCCCGCGTATGAGAGGAGCCGCGAGAGGCGGATGCGCGATTTGGATTTAGACTTCGACGACATGTTGACTAATCGTTACTTTCGTCTAAGGGTATCTAGGAAGAATAATGAACAATTAAGGTATTCTCGATGACAACGGGCGCGGTGCGACTTTATTCCTATGCGGGCTAGTCCGTTCTCCTCCGACCTAATCAAAGCAGCCGCCGCTGGCTACCCTATTCACCACCCTAAAAGCATTTCCTTGGGTGCATTGCACTGCAGGCTGCGTGTAGATCAGACCTAGGTGACCAGAGCCTCACACGGACTCGAGTAACAGCCACATCCATTGACTCTTACAAATATTCCATGACTAATTGCGGCTACATCGAGGCTCCCCAACAACTGGTTTGACGGCAGCGCAGTGTGGCGGGTTGGTCCATCATCTATGCGTGCTCTACCCGACACGTTCCCTGGCGCACTTGCTTGCATAGCGCTTTGGTTGCACTGAAGCGTGGGTACGGGGGCAGAGAGGGGGTGGGGGGGGGGGGGGGGGGGGGGGGGGGGTACACGGAATGCTGTGCAGGGAGATGGCGTAGTGAGGGAGGACCGACTTGCGGTGGAGGGCGGAGAAAATGCTGACGGGCGTGGGGAGGGGAGGGAAGGGAGGTTGGAGAGGCGAGGGGAGAGGGGTGGGAGGAGAGGGGGGAGGGGAATGTGGCGTAGGGCGAATCGGGCATTTTAGACAACCTTGATGAACCTGGATTTTGAACCACAAACGCGGTGCTCAGTGGTTTTGGTTATTTCCAGAACGATTCTTTGCGCTACCAGGGTTTCATGCGGTGGTTGAAATGTGCGTCCCCCTCCAGCGGCTTTGCTACGAGACAAGATGCTGTCACCACTCTGTAACGTTCTGAAACATATTAAAGCTAATCAGAACCACGACTGTAGCGGTGACCTTCGCGGATGGCGCACACATGAGCGGACGATTTGACTGAAAGCGGAGCGCCCTAGAAAAATGCTGGGGGCGCCTTGGGAGCCTCGGGCGCAGATTATTCCCGCCGAAAAACAGTGCTCCGCACACGTCGCCCTGCCTCTGGTTGTGCGCTGCCGCACGGCCGTACAGTACCCGTTCTGTGACGTTGTCAAGCCGGCTTGCAGCGGGGATGTGCTCGAGGTTGTGGCGGGGGCGACCAACTTACCTTCCCCCCAGTCCCAAGACCCTCCCCTAGGAAATGGCGTCGTGCAGAGCACGTGGGAGCCACTGAGTGGCTGCGAAAGTCCACACCGCACGAATTTGTGGCCTTACAAAGCCGCGAGAGACCCTTCACGAAGGGAAACGTGTAACATGTGCAAATTTGATTGTGTAGAAATTTCTTAAAGTTGGTTTCACATTTCATAACACTGCTTTGAAACCAGGGCTGATTTTAAAACCCGAAATCAGCACTAGTTCATCACGCACCGCTTTTTTGCTAACGTCTTAAAAAGGAGTCTTATAACCTGAACGGAGCATTAAGCCTGACTAGAAGAGGGTTGCCTGATAACAGGAGCATGCCCTGAATGAGTTCTCTCAAGTGGTCACAGCAGGCTGTGCTGCGGCTTCCCCTCGTGTCTCTGCAAGGGGCACACCTGGAGCAGCAGCGTTGCCTTGCTCGCTCTGTGAGCACTGTTGGTGCGGCGTGGCGTTGGCTTGAATCCACGCCAGCGTGGCATCGATAGCATTCTGGTCGCAGTAAATCCTGTGAAAACCACACCGGGGAGGGGCGGGGGAGGGGGAAGGACAGCACGGTAAGATGTATGGACGGCTGGCCTGACACTGCCTGCTCGGCGTGGTGCACCATCATGCAAAAGCAAGCAACTGAGCATGCTAGACCAGCCTGACTGGTGGGTGCACCATACATGCAAAAGCAACTGAGCATGCTAGACCAGCCTGACTGGTGGGTGCACCATACATGCAAAAGCAACTGAGCATGCTAGACCAGCCTGACTGGTGGGTGCACCATACATGCAAAAGCAACTGAGCATGCTAGACCAGCCTGACTGGTGGGTGCACCATACATGCAAAAGCAACTGAGCATGCTAGACCAGCCTGACTGGTGGGTGCACCATACATGCAAAAGCAACTGAGCATGCTAGACCAGCCTGACTGGTGGGTGCACCATACATGCAAAAGCAACTGAGCATGCTAGACCAGCCTGACTGGTGGGTGCACCATACATGCAAAAGCAACTGAGCATGCTAGACCAGCCTGACTGGTGGGTGCACCATACATGCAAAAGCAACTGAGCATGCTAGACCAGCCTGACTGGTGGGTGCACCATACATGCAGTGGTGGACAAAGGAGAGCAAGAAAGGAAAGAGGAGAGCAGGCGAACGAAAAATGGAGAGAGCAGGTGAAGACAGAGCAAAGCAGGCACGAGCACGAGAGAGGGCAGAAGATGCAGAGAGCATGCGAGGGTGGGGTGAGAGTGAGTCGTACTCCAGCTGTGCCCGATACCCCTTCAGTGCCCGCTCCTCCTCCTTGCTCTCCCTGCGCTGCTCTCGCCTCACCGCCTTCTCCCACGCCCCTCCACTGCCCCCTCCTTCTCCACCACCACCCTGCCCCCCTTCCCTCTCTGCCCCAAATCGCCCCTCCCCACCCCCCTGCTCCTCCCCATTCTCCTGCCCTTCCCCACCCGCATGCCCCTCCCCACCTGCCTGCCCCTCCGCACCTGCCGACCCATCAAAGTCCCGCAGCACCATCCCCACGAGCTCGTCCTGGGCGGGCAGGGGGAAGGGGGAACATGGAGGCAGGGGGGAGGGGGAACATGGAGGGCAGGGGGGAGGGGGGACATGGAGGGCAGGGGGGAGGGGGAGCATGGAGGGCAGGGGGGAGGGGAACATGAAGGTGGAAAAACGAATACGGTTTCGAATACGGTTTTTATACGAGTATTTTACGAATAGTAGGCAATTTCGTATTTGGCCGAATAGCCCTCTTCTACCGAATCCGAATACGGTTCAAATAGCTGGCTCACGAATACTGTTCGAATGCCTGGATCTGTGTCAAATACGAATACGAATGCGGTTTTTACCATACACAGAACCTTGGGTCAGGGTTCTTAATAGGCCGTAAGCACCGCCGGTGCTTCCATTGCTGATGATATGAGTGAAACATAAGAAACGCACCTTCAGAAATCTAGGAGCATATCGATTGAAATAGTCGAATACTTACACAAATATTCGAATATTCGGCTGGCGAATACCGAATATGTCGAATAGTCAGTTATCGAATAAAACTCGAATAGGCAGTGATTTCGTATTCGCTTTTTATTTGGTAGTTGTCGAATACCGAATACAAATACGAAAATGCTGGTATTTGTTTACACATGGAGGGCAGGGGGGAGGGGAACATGGAGGGCAGGGGGGAAGGGAACATAGAGGGCAGGGGGGAAGGGAACATAGAGACGTGGAATGGAGTGAGCAACTGCACATGAGTACAGCAGCTCACATGGGCGAGGTCAGACGCAGGCAGCAGCAATCACCACGCCCTTCCCCCGCGCCTTCACGCACCACCATTGTTTGTACTTTGAAATGCCTCACCAGGGGGGCGATTCCTCTCACCAGGGGAGCAACACCTCTCACCAGGGGTGCAACACCTCTCACCAGGGGCGTGTGGGCG
This sequence comes from Closterium sp. Yama58-4, assembly GCA_947470075.1. Classification (NCBI taxonomy): domain Eukaryota; kingdom Viridiplantae; phylum Streptophyta; class Zygnematophyceae; order Desmidiales; family Closteriaceae; genus Closterium; species Closterium sp. Yama58-4. The sequence continues at coordinate 397,679 of CANIUD010000252.1, forward strand.
GGCAGCCATTGGAAGAGCGGCTGGGAGCGGAACCATGTGATCTGGCGCTTGGCGTAGCGCCGCGACGCCTGCTGGAACTCCAAGATGAACGCCACCAGCGCCGCCTGCAATGCCGACTGCAGTGCCCGCTGCTGCTCTTCCACCCGCTGCTCTTCCACCCGCTGCTCTTCCACCCGCTGCTCTTCCACCTGCTGCTCTTGCAGTCCTCGCCCCTCACTGGTCCTCGCTTGCCCCATGAGGCGCTGGCAGTGCAGCAGGAAGGCCATGGCCTGGCGGTACCCGATGGCGCGTGTGGGCGACGAGGAGTCGGGGTGCAGCCCCGCCCGCAGCAGCGCCAGACTCTCCTCCAACAGCCCGCCTGCCAGGCAGCCGCACGGGTGGAGAGAGAGCACGAGAGAGGGGCACGGGAGGATGGCACGTGTGGGCGAGGAGGAGTCCGGGGTCAGCCCCGCTCGCAGCAGCGCCACACTCTCCTCCAACAGCCCGCCTGCCGGCCGGCCGCACGGGTGGAGAGAGAGCACGAGAGAGGGGCACGGGAGGATGGCACGTGTGGGCGAGGAGGAGTCCGGGGTCAGCCCCACTCGCAGCAGCGCCACACTCTCCTCCAACAGCCCGCCTGCCGGCCGGCCGCACGGGTGGAGAGCACACGAGAGAGGGCACGGGATGATGGGGCATGCGGAGGAGAGGAAGGCAAGAGATGGATGCACGAGGGCGAGGGGGCGGGAGCAGTGGGTTGGTGAAAGGTGCGTGGACTCGAGTGGTGCAGGTGAGGGCAATGGTGCGAGGAGGGTGCAGCGCACTAGAGTCACGAAGTACAAGCATTTGTTCGGTAGAATCTCAAAGGCCGTAAGTCATTCCACCTAGCAAGCAAGCACCAAGGCTCGCCTCACCTTGCACCATCTCTTCGCAGCGTCGATCTATTCGGCGGTACAGCGGCAGGCGAGGGGCGACCAGAAAGAAACAGTGGAAGGCGAACGGTGGCGGTGACGAATCCGCAGCAGTAGCAGCAGCGGCAGCAGCAGGCGGGGAGGAGTGTTTAGCCTCGTGGGAAGGCACGGTGATTTCTGACCGAGGCCGCCCCGTGGCCTGTGGGAGGGCAGACACGTGCAGGCTATGTTGAAGTCACTTTTGAGAGTTCTCAAAGGGGAGGTGTGTTTAGCCTCGTGGGAGGGCACGGTGACCTCTGATCGAGGCCGCCCAGTGGCCTGGCTTAGACAGGCTTGGAAAAAAAAGGCCGTGACGTGGAAAGGAGGGGAAATGGGCTTCAATTCAATGTGAAGAGGAGTGAAGAACGAGGAAGAGAGGGAAGGAGAGCACGGTGGCCTGGGGGACTTCGTGTGGCTCACTGTCCCTGGCCTGCTGGCTGGATGCCGGACGACACTCCTCCACCACTATGCTTTGAGCACTCTTGCCTCTTCACCACTCTTGCCCCCTACACACGCACACAGTGCCACCCACACACACACATACCCTGAGAATCTCAAACGCCCTGGTCAGCCGGTACCAGTCATTCCGCGCCAGCTGGCCTGCTGTGATTGGGTCGCCCGCAGCAGCAAGAGCAGCCAGAGCAGCCTCCCAGTCGCCCTCCTCCGCATACCTCACACACGTCTGCCTGCTCGCCCACCCCCGCTCCCTCGCCTCTCTCCCTCTCCCTGCTTCGCCCTGGCCCACCATCTCCTCCTCCATCCCCCCCACAGCCATGCCACCTCCCCCCACACCCACACCCGCACCATCGTTCACCTCCTCGCTCCTCCCATCAGCACTCAACGCTTTCTCCAAGCCGCCCCTCACCGCATCAGCAGCAGCAGACGCCCTTCCCTCTGCTGCATCCCCCTCACCCCCACATACTGCCTCTTCCGCCCCACCAACCGCCGCTACGCTCCTCTCATCCCCCCTCTCATCCCCCCTCTCATCCCCCCTCTCATCCCCCCTCTCATCCCCCCTCTCATCCCCCCCCGCCCCCTCCCCTCTCCTCGCTCTCCTCGCCTGCATCACAGCGGCCTCGATCTCGCGGGCCACAGCTCGTTCCAGGGAGGGGCAGGAGGGGGGCGTGGCAGGGCGGCCGTGCAGCAGCCATGCGAGGTACAGCCCCGTCCCACCCACCACCACCGGCACTCCCCCCCGCTGCACCACACCTTCTATGGCAGCATGCGCCTCCTCGTAAAAGTCAGCAGCCGTAAACTCTGGGGGGTGGGGGAGGGGCAGCGCAGCGGGATGGAGGGGGGGGGACGAGGGGGGGATGAGGGGGGGGAGAGGACGAGGGGGGCAGGAGGGGGGCAGGAGGGGGGCGTGGCGGGGCGGCCGTGCAGCAGCCATGCGAGGTACAGCCCCGTCCCACCCACCACCGCCGCCACTCCCCCCCGCTGCACCACGCCCTCTATGGCAGCGCACGCCTCCTCATAGAAGTCGCCTGCTGTGATGTGAACTCTGGGGGGTGCAAAGGTGGGATGAACGGGGGGGGAGGAGGGGGCATGCTGCTGCTCACATGCTGCTGCTCACATGCTGCTGCTCACATGCTGCTGCTCACATGCACCTGCTCACATGCTGCTGCTGATGCCCTGTGTGTCTCATCACCATCATCAAGCCCCCTCGCCTGCCCCCCTCCCTGCACGCACCCTGCACCGTACTCGCACCCTGCACCTTACTCGCACCCTGCACCTTACTCGCACCCTGCACCTTACTCGCACCATTTCATAACCCTCACCTGTCTAGCCTCCCGCCCACTACACGGCCCCGCCACCTCACCACGCCCCACCCACCGTGCCCCACCGTGCCCCACCTCTCCCCACCTCGCCCCACCGCGCCCCACCTTGCCAGGGCTCGCGGATGTCCAGCAGGTGGTGCGGCACGCGGCGCTGCTCATCAGGGGAGGCCTTGGCGGACCCCACGTCCAGTCCGCGGTACACCTGCACCGAGTCCGCGCTCACCACCTCGCCCCCCCGCACCGCCGCCGCCACCGCCAGCGCCAGCCGCGACTTGCCCACCGCCGTGGGGCCCGATATCACAATCACCCGCCGCCCCTGCCCCTGCCCTTGCCCGTCGCCGTGCCCCTGCCCCTGCCCCTGCCCGTGCCCCTGCCCTTGGCCTCTCGCTTCCTCCCCTGGCCGCCCCGCTGCTGCCCCCCGATCTAGCTGCCCGCGGCCTCCGCGCGCGCTCGCCTCAGCCTCGCATGCACCGGCTCCCAGGCCTTGCGCCACCATCCCCTCGCCCCTGCCCGCTTCGCTCCTCTCCCTCCCCTCCGTGCACCCTTGCTGCGCATCCCCTCTCGTTCGTGCCTCCGCCTCCCCCCCGCCCCGCGCTCGCAGCCCGTCCAGTTCCCCCGCCCCTGTACCCGCGCCCCTCGCCATGCGCTCACCGCCCGCGCGGGTGGCAGTGGCAGTGGCAGCGGCAGTGGCAGCTGCAGCTGCAGGTGCAGGTGCAAGCGCGGCCCTCCCTCGAGCCCCAGTCACTCGCGCGCCTTCACCTTCTCTTCTCCGCGCGCCTGGCGCCGCGCCTCCTCGCCCGCACTCGTGCCCAACGCAGCGCCGCACGGAGTAACGACCGAGCCGGTTTACAAGTGCACCGTTGAGCCAACGGTCAAGTCTATATACCGAGTAACTGCCGAGCCTAGTACCGAGCAGCATCCCCGTATCGACGAGGGCCAACGGGAGGAGCGCGACGGAAAGGGCCCGCGGGGGGAGGATGATCTAAGCGCGACGAGAGGGAGGGCCCGCGGGGCGGCTTTCTACGCGCGCCGGGATGCACGGGGGGGACGGGCGGCCTTAGGGGCGACGGGCGGTCTAGGCGCCACGGGCCGCAGCGGGGGCGACGGGCTAACGAGGCCGCGGGGCGCCGAGGCTAGCGGAGTCGACGGGCTAACTGGGCCGCGGGGGCGCGGGGCTTAGCACGGAAATCCAATCAAGGGAAATGTTGAATGCAAAAGACGGTACATCAACATGCGTCTAACGATGCAAACCAAATTATTATAAAGAACGCTGCCAGCTGTAGCGAGAACGTTTACTGGGGGTACGGTTGTGTTTTCCACACAAACCATTTGCTCGTGGGGAATTCGCCATCAGGTCAATACGAGGTATCGTAGCGACGGTTAGACGTCGTGGCTCGCATCGCAACGCAACCTTGCCAGCAGACTGCAGGCGACGCGTCATCTTCAACTTCAACGTCAGCGTCACCACGACCGCCATGCCAAACCGCAGCAGCGCGCCGTCGCGTCCCGCCCCGCCGCCGGCAGTGAGGGCGGGCGACCGCGTGAGCATCGTGGCGCCCGCCGGGGCTGTGGACGCGCGACTGTTGCGACAAGGCTGCGACGTGCTGGCGTCGTGGTGAGGCTCGCACCCGCCCTTCCGTGCGTAGTAATGACGTGCACACGCGCTCGCTCGTGCGTTCTGACGTACAAACGCGCGAGAGCAGTGACGAGACGCGCACGGTTCATGTGTGCTGAGGCACACGCACACACACCCCTGCTGTCGCTGCCGCCGCACTGCCGCTCGCACGTGCCGTGAGCTGGCGATCGGGTGAATGAGTGAGTGAGGGAGTAGCTAGGAATGCAAAACCGAGCTCATACACATCGTGACCGCTGCTGCTCACTTGCGAGGTGCCGCCACGCGCTGTCACGCCATTGGCATCCCTCCCCTATTTGAGAATTCCAAGTAATTTCAATGTCTCCCCTTTCCCTCGTTCTGCCTTCCCCTCCCCCTCGTTCTGCCCCTCCCTTCCCCCTCGTTCTGCCCCTCCCTTCCCCCTCGTTCTGCCCCTCCCTTCCCCCTCGTTCTGCCCCTCCCTTCCCCCTCGTTCTGCCCCTCCCTTCCCCCTCGTTCTGCCCCTCCCTTCCCCCTCGTTCTGCCCCTCCCTTCCCCCTCGTTCTGCCCCTCCCTTCCCCCTCGTTCTGCCCCTCCCTTCCCCCTCGTTCTGCCCCTCCCTTCCCCCTCGTTCTGCCCCTCCCTTCCCCCTCGTTCTGCCCCTCCCTTCCCCCTCGTTCTGCCCCTCCCTTCCCCCTCGTTCTGCCCCTCCCTTCCCCCTCGTTCTGCCCCTCCCTTCCCCCTCGTTCTGCCCCTCCCTTCCCCCTCGTTCTGCCCCTCCCTTCCCCCTCGTTCTGCCCCTCCCTTCCCCCTCGTTCTGCCCCTCCCTTCCCCCTCGTTCTGCCCCTCCCTTCCCCCTCGTTCTGCCCCTCCCTTCCCCCTCGTTCTGCCCCTCCCTTCCCCCTCGTTCTGCCCCTCCCTTCCCCCTCGTTCTGCCCCTCCCTTCCCCCTCGTTCTGCCCCTCCCTTCCCCCTCGTTCTGCCCCTCCCTTCCCCCTCGTTCTGCCCCTCCCTTCCCCCTCGTTCTGCCCCTCCCTTCCCCCTCGTTCTGCCCCTCCCTTCCCCCTCGTTCTGCCCCTCCCTTCCCCCTCGTTCTGCCCCTCCCTTCCCCCTCGTTCTGCCCCTCCCTTCCCCCTCGTTCTGCCCCTCCCTTCCCCCTCGTTCTGCCCCTCCCTTCCCCCTCGTTCTGCCCCTCCCTTCCCCCTCGTTCTGCCCCTCCCTTCCCCCTCGTTCTGCCCCTCCCTTCCCCCTCGTTCTGCCCCTCCCTTCCCCCTCGTTCTGCCCCTCCCTTCCCCCTCGTTCTGCCCCTCCCTTCCCCCTCGTTCTGCCACTCCCCTCCCCCTCGTTCTGCCCCTCCCCACTCTTCTCGAACTCGGCAGGGGTCTCGTGCCGGTCGTGCATCCGCAAGTCGCGCTGCGCCAAGCCTACCTCGCAGGCTTGGACCAAGCCAGAGCCGCAGGTCTGGTGGAGGCGTTTCTGGAACCCAGCACGCGCGCAGTGGTGTGCGCCCGGGGCGGGTATGGCTGCGCGCGCCTGCTGCCCCTGCTGGAGAGCGCGCTTAGGGGGGAGGGGCAAGGGGAGGCGGAGGCGGAGGGGGAATGGGAGCGCGGAGAGTGGGAAGAGGGGGAAGGGGATGCGGACACAGAAAGAGGCGCAGAGGCAGTGTTGAGAAAAGGAAGGGCGCCGAATGAGGGTGGGGAGGATGAGCATGGGGGTATTGAGGCCAGGGGGGATGGGTGGCGGCGCAGGCAATGAGGACGGGGAGAATGGGGGCCGTGGAGATGAGGGCAAGGGGCAGCAAGCGAGAAGGGATGAGGGCGGGGGCAAGGTAGGCGAATGGGCGTCGAGGGTTGAAGGGCGGACGGGGTGTGGGGGCACGGATGGGGACAGAGAGGGGGGGGTGATGGGGGAAGGGGAGGATGGAGCGGAGGGGCGTGCAGAGGCACGGTTAGGCGTGGGGGGAGCGGGTGGGGGGGCAGCAAGGGAGGATGGTGGGTGCAGAGCCGCGGGTGATTGCATTGCTGACGTGGCACGATGCTCTATTGCTGACGTGGCACAATGCTCTATTACTGACGTGGCACAAGGCAGCAGCAGCAGGCGCTCACGGCTTGCTACAGAGATCCGCCGCAAGCGATTCTTCGGCTTCAGTGATGTCACAGCGCTGCACAGGTGAGGGAGGGTGTTGACCGGCCACACCCACCGGCCACATTTACCCACATGCCATTCCTGTCGTTCCCTTCCCTCCCCTCCCCTCCCCTTTTCTCCTTTCCCCTCCCCTCTTCCCCTTCCCTCTCCCCAACTGTCCTCCCCCTCCCCTTTCCCCACATGTCAGTTTCTTCCAGGCGGAGCTAGCAGAGCCAGTCATCTCCTTCCACGCGCCCATGCCAGCCACATCATTCTTCATCGACCAATCAGCACTCGCCAGCAGAGCAGCCCTCCGTGCCGCCCTCTTCGAACCCTCCCTCGCTCTCGCCTGCCCGCCGCTTCAGGTGATGGTCAGGTGCCCTTTCGGCCATTCTCAGGTGCTTTTCAGGTTATCGTCACTTCACGTGCGCTCCCTCCCACCTCTCTCCCCATTCCCTCGCGCCGTGCTCCTCGCTGTAATTCCTGTCAGCTTTGGGGCTCTTGAGGCGTCCCCTTGCATACCTTTCACATCTCCTCTCTCGTCCTCTTCCACCCCGCCTTTCCCCCTGTATTCCCTCCGCCTTCCTCTTCATCCATCACGGGGCCGCCACCCCCAGAGGGGCTGCTACTGCGGCGCCTAGGTGAGCAAATCTTTCTCTACCCTTTCCTCCTTCATCAACCTGTGTTTCCACCTCTCTAAACCCCCTCCGCCTTTTCCCCTCCGCCTTTCCCCCTCCGCCTTTTCCCCTCCGCCTTTCCCCCTCCGCCTTTCCCCTCCGCCTTTCCCCCTCCGCCTTTCCCCCTCCGCCTTTTCCCCTCCGCCTTTCCCCCTCCGCCTTTCCCCCTCCGCCTTTTCCCCTCCGCCTTTCCCCCTCCGCCTTTCCCCCTCCGCCTTTCCCCCTCCGCCTTTCCCCCTCCGCCTTCCCCCCGTTGACCATCGCAGGGCCGCTGCCTCCAAAGAGGCTGCCTGGGCGGCACCTCCTCTTGCTGCCGCCCAAACCGGGTGCAAGGGCGGCTGCTGGGCGGCAATCTGTCTGTTCTGGCGTCACTGGTGGGGTCCAAGTGGGCGACGGGGCGGCGAGGCAGCTGCTCCTGCTGCTGCAGCTGCAGCAGCGGTGGTGGGGGTGCGGGGGACAATGACGGTGTGATTCTGATGCTGGAAGATGGTGAGACCTGTGGTGTGATGCTTGGGGTGGGATGGGATGGGGTTGGGGTGACATGTTGATGAGTCACCATCATCAATGGTGCGACTTCAGCTCTCGCCTGCCTCGCCCTATGCCATGCCTTCTCCCCGGATTCATTAGAACGCTCTGCACCTAATGCCATGCAACCTTGCGCCACTCTTCGTCTTTGCTGCAATCTGTAACCACTGCCATGCCATGCCATGCCATGCCTCTGCCAGGCCTCCGTTGTCCCAGTCGCATTCCTCAAATCTTCCCATCCTGCCTCTGTATCTCTGTGCTGCCCATGCGTGCTTCCCATGCTGCTGCTGCCCGTGCCATGTGGCAGTGGGAGAGGAGGAGTACCGGGTGGATCGCATGCTGCACCAGCTGCTGCCCTCGCTGCTCCCTTCCGCCCCTCCTCCCTGCCACGCCATCAAATGCAGCCACTCGCGTAATTCTGCCACCCATGCGCTATGGAAGGGCATGGGTCCCCACCATCATGCCCGTGCTGCCTGCTGCACCTGCATGGGACATGAGACACAGAGCCATGTGACGGCCCTGTCGGGGCTGGTTCTTGGAAGCTTCTCCAACTTCCAGGGCATGAGTGAGGAGGCCCGAGGTATGCATGGGGTGCATGGGGGGGTATGGGTTGTATGGGCCGCTTGCATGTCGACTCAGAAGTCTGTATGGGCTGCTGTGGCTGCTGCTTTTGGCGCATCCCACAGTACTGCCTGCAGTGTTTTCCCCACGCTACTGCCTTGCTGGGACTGCCATTCATGCCAAACGCCCTCCTTGTCATCCATAGCCTTCCATCATCCCTCCATCACTCCCATCCCATCCCATCCAACCTCGTCCAGAGAGTGTTCGACCAATCGTGGAGGAGCAGTATGGAGGCGACTGGGACAAATGGTTCTGGCTGGGACAGGTGGCGCTCCCTCATTGGCTGCCGGTGCTGGCGGGGCTTCCCATTGGCCACACGAGTGACAACAGAGTAGCTCCTATTGGTGCTCTCGTGGAACTTGATGTTGAAGCGGCAACGCTCACCGTGGTGTGATATTACATTTGATTTGAGACGATTCAAGACAACAGGGTGGCTCCTACAGGTGCTCTCGTGGAGCTTGATGTTGAAGCGGCAACCCTAACTGCACTATAGTATGTATTGAGACGATTTTTGCGACGTCTCAAACGGTGCGGACTCAAAAGCCTGCAACAGCACTTCTTTTGGATTTTTGAAGACGTCTTTGTCCTGTGTTTTTATTGTTTATTGATTTTGTTTTGCTTGTAACGAGCACAATTCGAGGAAGGGCTCGCGCTGCCGTCTTTGCCGTCAATCCGCTTCAACATCCGCTCCCTCGCGCCGGACTTGCGCATTCACGCCAGCACCACCGCACACTGTCACCGCCCTCCCGCAACCTCATCTCCCCCGCGCCGCAGCCATTTCGCGCACCACCCTATCACCGCGCCCGCCACTTCTGCAGCGGCCCCTACTCGCGCGCCGTTCTCGCCACTGCGGTCAACCGCGCACCGACGTATCACCGCGCTTTCCATTCCTGCACCGTGCGCTAATTCGCGCGCCGTTCTTACTCCGCTACGCTGCGCGCTACCCGCCACCACATTCCGCCACCTCGCCGCCGCCGGCTTCCGCCGACTTCCGCCGGCCTTGAGGCGCAAGAACTAGTAACCGCCTGCCGACAGGCGCAGGGAAACCGCCGCCAGCGCCGCGGCGCAATGACGGGTGGGTTTGCGCCGATGGAGATCGACGGGGAGAGCTCGCGCGCAGCGCCAGCGGGGAAGCGCGAGGTGTGGGCGTGGTACGGGTACGATGCGGCGGTGGCGGGATTCTACTCCGCCGCGCTGCCCATCTTCTTCCCCCTGCTGCTCGTCGCGCTCGCCTCGGAGTTCGCGTGGCAGCACGCCGCGTCGCCGCAGCCGCCCGCGTGCAGCGCGGAGGTCACGAGCGACTGCCTGCAGTGCATGCCGGGGAAGGGCACACAACTTCAAACGTCCGCGGGGTGAGGAATGCCGGGGGAAGGGTTTCTTGGGGGAAGCACGTGAGGGCCCGCGTGCGGCGCGGAGGTTGCGAGCGACTGCCTGCAGTGCGTGCCGGGGGAAGGCAGGCAGCTGCTGACGCCAACGGGGTGAGGAATTGAAGGGGGGCGGGGGGTCTTGGGGAGCGCGGATGAGCGCGCGGAATGACAGGCATACCAATATCATTGCTCCAAAAAGTCTCAAAACAGAGCCTTTTTCACACCCCCTTCCCCTACTCCCCCGCCCGTTCTTCTCAATCCGCCTCCAGGCGCACAGAGGCACCCATGCGGGGCATCCCAACACGTCACATCAAATCCTCTTTCCCATCCTCCACTCCCCCTCCTCGTCAACCCACCCCCCCTTCTTCCTCCGCAGGTACACAGGCAGCCATTTGGGGTATGCCAGTGGCGGGCGGCGGCAGGATGAACCCGGCTCGGCATTGAAAGGGGATTCCACCCGCCAGCGTTTTGAAAATTCCTCTGCTGGTGCCTGCAGGGGCACATGTCATCACGGGTCTTCTTTCACCTCATGACCCCTCATTACCCCTCATAACCCCTCGCCTTCTACCAGGTACGTTGAGGAGCCCGTGCCAGGCATCCCAGTGGTGGGCGGTGGCAGCATCAACCCAGTGTCGTTCGCCACGGCCATGCTGGGCGTGTCTGTGCTCTTTGAAGTCGCCGCGTTCGTCACCGTCGGCCCCCTCGCGGACTTTGGGCGCGGCAGGAAACAGGTAGGGTGAGGGGGGAAGGGGAGGGGGGGAATGGGAAAGGGGGAAGTGGGGAAGGAGGGAGTTTCGTTCGCCACGGCCATGCTGGGCGTGTCTGTGCTCTTTGAAGTCGCCGCGTTCGTCACTGTCGGCCCTCTTGCTGATTTTGGCCGCGGGCGCAAGCAGGTAACATAGATGCGCCCGGGATGGGGGAGAGTGGGGAGAGAGGCAATTGCGACAGCCATGCTGGGCGTGTCCGCTGCTCTTTGTGCTCTTTGTCCATGCCTTTGTCACTGTTGGCTTGGCCGCCTCGCTGACTTTGGCCGCGACAGGAAACAGGTTGGGAAGGGGAGAGGGAGAGGAGGGGAGAGGGGGGAGGGCCATGCTGGGTGTGTCCGTGGTCTTTGAGGGGGCCGCGTCTGTCACTGTTGGGCCCCTCGCTGACTTTGGCCGCGGGCGCAAGCAGGTATGTAGATGCCCCTAGGAGTGCTCTTTGAGGTCGCTGCCTCCCGCTCCTCCGACTCTCGCGCCTCTCATTCCTCATGCTCATCCACTCATTCTCCCACCATCCATCTGCCCCTCCCTCTCCTCCCTTTCACAGCTGCAGCCACTGGGAGTAGCAGCCTGCTTGTTTTGAGTTGACTTACCTGCCCCTCCCTCCCCCTCCCCCTCCGCCTTCCCTCTCAACAGCTACTGCAGGTGGGCACGTACATGGGCGGCGCCGCTTGTCTCTTCTGCCTCGCTCTCTCTCCTCCCTTTCACAGCTGCTGCAGCTGAGGGCAGCAGCCTGCTTGCTTTGAATTGAATTACCTGCCCCTCCCCTCTGCCTTCCCTCTCAACAGCTACTGCAGGTGGGCACGTACATGGGCGCTGCTTCCTTTGCAGTGACTCTTGAGTCGACTCAAGCTCATAAACTCATACTTCTATCGCCTGCACTCTCCCTCTCCCCCTCTTCTCCCTCCCACAGCTACTGCAGGTGGGCACGTACATGGGCGGCGCTGCTTGTCTCTTCTGCCTCGCCCTCGCCTCGCCAGCCCTCTGGTGGCTTGCTGCGCTGCTGCTCGTGATCTCCAACGTTGGCTATGGCATCGCCACTGTTGCTTACTACAGGTGAGATGATCCCAGACCTGCCTGACACTGCTGCTACTGCAGCTGCTGCTGCCCAACCTCCCACTGCTACTCCCACCACTTCTCACCGCATCGCCGTCAGCATCTATCCCCCACCCCCTCCCCTTAATTACCATATCCCCCAACTCTCCCCACAACCCCCACTCGCTCCTCCGAAAAAACTACCTGGCAATGCTGGTGGACGCATCTCCTGTGGTGCAGCAAGCTGAGAACGCATCGCCTGATGCACCCACACCCACACCCACCCTCCCTCTCCCTCTCCCCCCATACCACTCCCCCTTTTTCTCCTCCATCCCCCTTCCACACAGCTACCCAGAAGTGCTGGAGGACGCGTCCCCCCAGGTGCAACAGGCGGAGGACGCGCTGCCTGCGGATTGAGGCACCCATACCTCCCCCCGAACCCCCCCTTCCCCACATTCTCCACACCCTCGCCCCTCCACTTTCCTCCCCCCTCCCCTTTCCACACAGCTACCTGGCAGTGCTGGTGGACGCGCCCCGAGGTTCAACAAGCAGAGGACGCATGGCCTGAGGCACTCCATATCCTCAAACCCCCCTCCCTTCCCTCTTCCCCCACCCCCCCCTTTGCTTGCCCTCAGCTACTTGGCAGTGCTAGTGGACTCGTCACCAGAGGTGCAACAGGCGGAGGCGGTGTTGCCTGCAGCCTCTAGCACTCATACCTCCCCCACGTTGCCTGCAGACTGAGACATCCATACCTCCCCCACGTTGCCTGCAGACTGAGACATCCATACCTCCCCCACCCTTCTTTTTCCTCCCTCTCCCCCTCCCCTCAGCTACCTGGCAGTGCTGGTGGACGCGTCCCCCGAGGTGCAACAGGCGGAAGCAGCGGGGCTGCCGGTGCAAGCGGTGGTGGAGATGCGGGAGCAGGTGGGAGGGGGTGCAAAGGGGTGGGACGGGGCGGGGTGTAAAGGGATTCTTAGATTAATCCACTGTACCCAGGGAGCAGGTGGGGCGAGGGATCAGGTGAGAGGAGGGGACAGGTAGGGGCGGGATAAAAAGAGTATTTTGGAATTTCTCTACCTACCAAAGTAACCTTATCCCTTCCCATCACCACCGCTCCCATCACCACTCACATTTCGTTACCGCCCTCAACCGGGGCCCCCAGTATCCCCATCAGGTAGAGAATCACTTCTCTCTCACGGCTGCCACCTCTGCCATTGTTGCCTCTGTACCTGCAACTAGCTCAGCATCCCACCCCAACCCATCCCAACCCATCCCATTCCATCCCATCCCATCCCATCCCATCCCATCCCCTGGCCCTTACCCCACCGTCCCACCATTTTATTCCCCAACCGTACCCCCATGTCATTTCCCAAACGTCCCCCCTTGCACCATTCATTGTCAGGTTGAAAACCGTCTGTCTCTCAGCGCGGTCACATGTGCTGGTGCCGCCTCCATTGCTGCACTGCAAATAATAAACCATCCCACCTGCACAGGTGGTCTCTCCCTCATGGCCGTTGCCTGTGACAGCGCCTTCTCCATAGCTGTCTCCCGCCTAGCGCTCGCCGCCCTGCTGGCCCATCCCCATCCCCATCCCCATCCCCATCCCCATCCCCATCCCCATCCCCATCCCCATCCCCATCCCCATCCCCATCCCCATCCCCATCCCCATCCCCAACCTGGGCCCACCCATCACTAACCGTCCCCCCCCACATGCCCTCCATGTGGAGAGTCGCCTCTCCCTCACGCCCGTGCCACCGTCGCGTCCATCACCGTGACCCTTGTAGCTCGCGCCGTCACTCTTCCCACCTCCTTCCCCTCCCGACCTCCCCCATCCGTCCCCCCCACGCCCCCCACCAGGTGGAGAATCGTCTCTCCCTCACAGCAGTCGCCTGTGCCAGTGCCGCCTCCATCGCCGTCACCCTCCTCGCACTCGCCTCTACCCTCCCCACCTCTTCCCCCTCCCTCAAGCTCCGCCTAGCCGTCGCCCTCTGCGGCGCATGGTGGATCCTCCTCGCCCTCCCCACCTTCGCCTTCCTTAAAGCCCGCCCTGGCCCGGCCCTCCCTCCGGGCTCCCCTCTCCGAGTCTTCTCCGGGTGGCGCCATCTCGGCGCCATTCTGGCCGAGGCGCGGCGCTACCGCAACGCGTTTGCGTTCCTGGTGTGCTACTTCGTGTATGCGGACGGCTACACCACCATCATGCAGGTGACTTTTGTGTCATGCAGGTGACTTTTTGTGTCATGCAGGTGATTTTTGTGTCATGCAGGTGATTTTTGTGTCATGCAGGTGATTTTTGTGGCATGCAGGTGACTTTCGTGTCTCATGCCGATGACTTTTGTATCGGTTTCTGGAGTCGACTCTAAATTCACCTCGTTTGCGTTCCTGGTGTGCTACTTTGTGTACGCGCGTGCTTTCTGGATACCTACACCACCATCATGCAATGCAGATCTAAGTGTTCTTCGGCCAGAGAGAGCTCTGCCTCTCTTTTGACGCGCCTCAAAAACCCACCTTTCCCCACCTTTGTGTTTGCGCGTGCTTCCTGGATGCCCACACCACCATCATGCAATGCAGATCGGAGTCCTCTTCGGCCAGCGAGAGCTCTGCCTGTCCACGGGTGGCACGGTCCTGCTCGCCTGCTGCGTCTTCCTCTTCGCGCTCCTCGGCACGCCGCTCGCCTTCTGGCTGCAGCGCCTCTCCGGGCTGCACAACAAAGCAATGGTCTGCGTGCTTATAGCGGGGATGATTCCCCTCCCGCTCTGGGGCCTACTCGGGTACCTCACACCGGACGGAGGCCTGGGGTTGAAGTCAGCGTGGGAGCTGTATGTGTTTGCGGGGTGGTTCGGTGTGCTGCTGGGGCCGCTGTCGTCGTATTCGAGAACGCTCTTTATTGACATGATCCCTGTGGGAAGAGAAGGTGCCTTCTTCTCGCTCTACTCCGTCAGTGACAAGGGCTCCTCCTGGCTTGGGCCCTTCATTGTAGCAGTCATTGTCCAGGTGGGAAGCGGTGGGGTTGGGTCGGGTGCGTGTGGTGTAGTGTGGGTGGTTCGGTGTGCTGCTAGGTGCGCTGTCCTCGTATTCGAGAACGCTGTTCATTGACATGGCCCCTGTGGGCCGGGAGGGTGCCTTCTTCTCGCTCTACTCCGTCAGCGACAAGGGCTCCTCCTGGCTTGGACCCTTCATTGTTGCCGTCGTTGTACAGGTGGGTTGTGGTGAGGAGCAGTAGGGTGCGGTGGAGTTGGGGTGTTGTAAGGTGCGGTGGGATGTGGTGGGAAGGGGTGTGATGGTGAGAGGGGGAGGGGGGGAGGAAGAGGAAAGGAGAGGGTGCCTTCTTCTCGCTCTACTCCGTCAGTGACAAGGGCTCCTCCTGGCTCGGCCCGTTCATTGTTGCTGTCATTGTGCAGGTGGGGGGTGGTGGGGGGCGGTGGAGTGCGGTGGAGTGCAGGTGTGGTGCGGTGGGTTGGGATGGGGTGCGTGTGTTGTGGGTGTGGGTGTGGGTGTGGGTGTGGGTGTGGGTGTGGGTGTGGGTGTGGGTGTGGGTGTGGGTGTGGGTGTGGGTGTGGGTGTGGGTGTGGGTGTGGGTGTGGGTGTGGGTGTGGGTGTGGGTGTGGGTGTGGGAGTGGGGTTGGTGCAGTTGTGAGGGTGCATGTCGGCATTGGGGGTGAGTTTATTGTGTGTGGTGGGGGTGGGGAGGGGGAAGGCTCTTGGTGGCTGACTTGTGCTGAGGTGGCTGACTTGTGCTGAGGTGGCTGACTTGTGCTGAGGTGGCTGACTTGTGCTGAGGTGGCTGACTTGTGCTGAGCTGGCTGACTTGTGCTGAGCTGGCTGACTTGTGCTGAGCTGGCTGACTTGTGCTGAGCTGGCTGTCTTGTGCTGAGCTGGCTGACTTGTGCTGAGCTGGCTGTCTTGTGCTGAGCTGGCTGACTTGTGCTGAGGTGGCTGTGGGTGCGGGGGACAAGCGAGCTAGGGAGTGGGAAGAGTCATTTGTAGCCACATGCTGCCGTGCGCCATGCTTTGATGCATCCGTTGCTGCAGTTTATCAACCACACGTCATGCCTCCATCACATCACATGCCATGCCTCCCTCAAATACCGCCCTGCCCTCATAACCTACCTCCCCTGTCAGCGTACAAATTTGTGCTTACATGTGGACTCTATAGGCTAGGTTTAGGTTCGCTAAAGAGATTACAGGTTGTTAAATTAAGCCCCCTGTATCGCCTCAGCCCATTCGTTCACATTCCAACATCCCCCTCGTCTCCTTGCCCTACCCCAGACCAGAGGGGAGCTCCGAGCTACATATCGTATCACCCTGCCTTACACCCCAACTCCTTGCCATATCGTATCACCCTGCCTTACACCCCAACTCCTTGCCATATCGTATCACCCTGCCTTACACCCCAACTCCTTGCCATATCGTATCACCCTGCCTTACACCCCAACTCCTTGCCATATCGTATCACCCTGCCTTACACCCCAACTCCTTGCCATATCGTATCACCCTGCCTTACACCGCAACTCCTTGCCATATCGTATCACCCTGCCTTACACCCCAACTCCTTGCCATATCGTATCACCCTGCCTTACACCCCAACTCCTTGCCATATCGTATCACCCTGCCTTACACCCCAACTCCCCTCGTCTCCCTGCCCTACCCCAGACCACGAGAGAGCTCCGAGCGTCCTTCTTCCACATCCTGGCAGTGATGCTGCTGCCGCTGATCGCCCTGGTGCCTCCCTCACTCTAATACCACCCTGCGTTACCCTCCCCCCTTGCACTGCCCCAGGCGACAGGGGAGCTCCGAGCGTCCTTCTTCTACATCCTGGCAGTCATGCTGCTGCCGCTGATCGCCCTGGTACTGGCAGTGGACCATGCGCGCGGCATCACGGATGCGGGGCGCAGCAGCCGCAGCGGGGCGGGGGACACGGGCATCGCTCAGGAAGACCAGCCCAACGTGGTGGGGGGTGTTGTGCCCTACACCGCCATGCGCGCTCACTGACTTTTGAGGCCGCCCCAAACGCAGGGCGGGGGACACTGGCATTGCTCAGGATGACCAGCCCAATGTGGTGGGGGGCGTTGTGCCCTACACCGCCATGCGCGCTCACTGACTGCCTCTCGCTCTGCCTGTGCCGCACTGACTGGCTGTGCCGCACTGACTGGCTGTGCCGCACTGACTGGCTGGGCTGCACTGACTGCCTGTGCCAAGAAATCTCTCTGATTTCCCAGAAATACAGACAAAAATGTCTCATTGCAAGGACCCTAGTAGTGGAGTACCGTATCGCCCCGGATAGTAGCGCCGCCTGATTAAAGGCGCCGGCGCTTCTATCTGGAGCCATGCGCTTATGGCCGGTCCTCAATTATAAGCGCACCCCCTAAAAACTCAATACTTTTTATAAGCGCATCCTCCCCCCTAAGGGGTATTCATTTCACTATTTGTTATTCTAAACATTTTCTCCTAACAAGAAATCTACACATGCCCCTGAACCATTCATCTCAATCAGCATTATGATGTTTTACCAGCACATTCCTAGCTAGAATCTACTCGTCGTCTGACTCAGGCTCCTCGCAGTTGTTGCCAAAGAAGCCGTTGGCAATGATTTCGTCATCGACGTCGACCTCGTGGGTCAGCTGGCTCCGCCTGTGCGCCATGGCAAGGTTGCCTTCACTGCCGTTAAGGGCGTTGCTGATGCCACAGGTGAGGAACGCCTTCTTGATAAGCTCCGCTGGCACGGCCTTCCAGGCTCGTGAGATCCACCTGAGTACCACTGCTGGAGGGGGCTTCTTGATGTTCCCTGCACCACAAGAACGGTATCAGCATGGGAGTTACAACAACAAAGGGGGGGTATTCACGTTGCGCTCAAACAATCACAGATGGAACTCTTACCCGCAAGCGTCAGACGCTCCTGGCCTTCCTCTTCAAACCAGCTCTGGTACTACTGGCGGATGGAGGCTTTGAAGGATTTGTTGATTGAGACGTCGAGCGGCTGCACCTCCGCCGTACAGCCCGACGGGATCACGGCGGGCACGACGCCAAGCTCGGTGAACTTCTCCCTCAAAGAGTCCGTGAGATGCCCGCGGTAGGAGTCCAGAACCACCATGGCGCTCCTCGCCTGCCTGCCGAACCGGGGCCTGATGAAGGGCTTGATGCACTCGTCGAGCCAGCGCAGGACGCCTTCGGCGTCCATCCATCCGTTCGGGTGACACGCCACGACCACATCTGGCAAACCACAGTAAACAAGCAAGTGTAATCAACAACAAGCGACACGGTAAACAAACCATGGAACAAGAGGGGTGTAACAATACCTGGCGGGAAATCTCCCTTCGGCACCGTCTTGCGCTTGAAGAAGACCCACGGCTTGAGCTTCTCGCCGTCGGCCGTGTACGCGAGCATCACGGTCACGCGTTCCTTCTGGTACCCCCCGCTCCTTATCGGCACCGATCGAACGCCTGTCTCTTCCACAGTACTGGTGGCGGGCATCTCGAGCCACAGCGGCGTCTGGTCGGCGTTGATAATCCAGCGGTTTTCGATGCCGCGCTCACGCCGCATGTCACGCACGAACTGCCAGAAGTTCCGGCACAGCTCCGCGACATCTGCTCACACAAGTACAGTGTTAACAATGCAAAAGTGAGTCACAACCGGAAACCGGTTAACAGCAAAACAAGCACGATGCACATCAAAACCAAATGGCATGGCATCTTCGTCTTCATGCGCACGCTCAGATTCCACCGTTTCCGAAACCGCTCCGACCATCGTTGGCTCCCCTTCCACTTCACGTTGGGGAAAAGGAGCTTCATGAACTCCCTTGACCACTCCTGCAGCCGACCGACGGAGACGGCAGTACCTTTGCGGCGCCACTCGAGAAGCTTTGCATAGACCTTCAGCTCCATCGGCCTGTACCACGATGCCCTCCCGCGCCCGTGCATCCGCTTCCGTGCAGAGTGCTCTTCCTTGAGCATGGCGGCGGCTCTCTTCCACTCAGCGAGACACTTGCGGTGGATTCCCGACTCGCGAGACAGCGCGCGCAGTGACACCGACACATCCATGCGGCCAACCCACTGCAGCTTCTCCTGCGCGGTATACGAGTTACGCTTATGCTGCGAGGGCTTGTGCCTGGGAGAGGGGGGGCGGGCATCACGGTTCTCAGAAGAGGGGTGGGGTCGCTTGCGGTTAACAGGCGGAAATATTGGAATAGGAAGTTTCTCGGGAAGCCCGTCGCGCGACCAGTACTCCACACCGCCATCCTCGTCGCCGCCCGGGACACCCTCGGGAAACACATCTGCCGCGGTGCTGCCCTCAGCGCCAGTGTCGGTGCCAGCCGCGGTGCCAGCCTCGGTGTCGGCCTCGTCGTCGTCAGCGCCCACAGCAGATTCGTCCCACGCGCAATCTTGCGGCTGGCCCCATCGTGGTGCCGGGGGCGGAGCGCGAACGTAGACGTCGGGGGGCTTGTTGCTGTCAGGTTCCGACAGATACTCGTCGAACGCCGACGGGTGCAGGAGCGTGAGCACGGGAGGATGTGATGGGCCTACACACACGGGCGGACTGGGAGGAACAGGAGGCGCTGGAGGACATGGCGGCGCAGGAGGCGCTGGAGGAGATGGCGGCGCAGGTGGCGCAGGAGGTTGGGGTGGCACAGGAGGCTCTGGTGGGACACGGCTGTACCAGCCGTTAGCGTCAACTCGCCATGCTGGCTTAGGCTTTTTCTTGAATAGAAAGTGCGTGCCGGTAAATTCCGCCATGGCTTTTGCAGCCTGGCGGGCGAAACATGAGGAACAAAGGATGAAAGTGCAAGAATGGGAACAAGAATGAAGTTATGAAGGGACCCCTTCAGCCTTGCGGCTCGGGATCCTCGTCAATGAAAGACAGGAACCCCCCTGCCTAAACCCGCAGAGGAGGGTCCGCGGCCCGTCACATGCATAGTTGGCAGGGCATATTCGACCCCCTTCTAGAGGGATCGATCGCGATGCTCCTGTGTGGCATCAAATTGGCTCCTGATTGGGCCGCACGGCAGTTTCCCAGTCAGCGTTGGCAGATGCATTGCCGGGGGACGGGTTTTGTGCGGTGGGAACTCGAGTCGCAGGTGTTTTCGTCTGCATTTCGTGCATGAACACGCGTGAACGTTTCACGGTCGTGTTCTCCTTTCAAAGGGCTTCGATTTGGTTACCTTAAAAACAAATTTCATCTTTCACTGTACCGTATAACCCCGGATATAGGCGCATGTGCGCTTATAATAAAACTGGTTTTTTTAGGGGGGGGCGCTTGTAATTGAGTCACGGCCATAAGCGCCGGCGCTTATATCATGGTCAAAAATGAAATTGTAATTGAAAAGTACCAAATCGAAGCCCGCAATAAGGCGAACACATTTGTGTAACGTGCGCGTGAGGTAATGCATGAAATCCCGCCGAAAACCATCACGCTTCGATTCCCGACCGCACAAACCCCGTCCAGGAGCAGGGAATCTGCCAGCGCTGACGTGAATGTTGCCATGCGGTCCAATCAGGGTAACATGCGGTGGCAGGCAGCTGCATTTCACCCGAACCATCGAGAAGGCGGTGGAATGACCTGCCAGCGCATCATGTTCGTGCCACGATACCCTCCTCTCCGGGTTCAGACAGGGGGTACCCGTCTCGCCCCGACGAGGACCCCGAGGCGCAAACCCGCAGGGGTCCCTTTGAATCTCTCATTTGTGCACCTTTTCTCTCAGTTTCTTGTTCCGTTTCTTCTTCACTCCCGCCTGGCTGCGGAAGCCATGGCGGAATTCAGCGGCACCCACTTCTTGTTCAAGAAAAAGCCTACTCGAAGGCCCGCGTTTACAGTAGACGCTGACGGGTGGTGCACCCGTATCCCGCCAGATCCACCAGAGCCACCACAGCCTCCTGCGCCGCCTGCGCCTCCTGCACCTCCTGCTCCTCCTTCGCCTCCTGTTCCTCCTTCGCCTCCTGCGCCTCCTCTTCCTCCTTCGCCTCTGCGCGGGTTGCCCAGAAAACCGCTGCGCGTAAGTGATACCCCGGTTTATGTGCCACGTGTGTTTTGTACCTGTGTACTAACACCCTCTGTGTGTGCTGGTCCTCTCTTCTCCCGCCGTGCAGGTGTCGCTGAGCTGTGCCGCATGTTCTGGCAGTTCGTGCGTGACAAGCGTCGAGAGCGCGGCATCGACACCGCGTGGATCATCAACGCGGATCAGACGCCGCTATGGCTGGAGATGCCCGCCACCAGCACCGTGGAGGAAGCGGGTGCTCGCTCGGTGCCTATCAGGAGCGCGGGGTATCAGAAGCAGCGAGTGACCGTGATGCTGGCGTGCGCGGCTGACGGACGGAAGCTGAAGCCGTGGGTGTTCTTCAAGCGCAAAACATTGCCGAAGGGCGATTTCCCTGCCGGTAAGCAAACAATTGCCCTCGTCTGTATTTGCGTTCTGTTCTGAGTGCGTGTTCTAACCACACGCTCGGGTTTCGTGCAGATGTGGTCGTGGCTTGCCACGAGAACGGATGGATGGACTCCGCGGGAGTCGTTCGCTGGCTTGAGGAGGACGTCAAGCCTTTCTTGAAGCCTCGGTTCGGCAGATGCGCGAAGAGCTCGATGCTGGTGCTGGACTCTTACCGCGGTCACCTCACCGAGGAGGTCAAGGAGAAGCTCCGCGAGATGAACTGCGTGCCGGCTGTCATCCCGTCGGGCTGTACGGCGGAGGTACAGCCGCTCGATGTCTCCATCAACAAAAGCTTTAAGGCGTCGGTCCGCCAGCAGTACCAGAGGTGGTTCGAGGCAGAGGGGCAAGCGCAGCTGACCGCGGCAGGTACGGCGTGTGTACGGTTTTGTTATGAAGTTCCCAACCCCCCCCTCCCCCCCGCTCTTTTTTATGCACTAACGGCTTTCCACCGTTCTCCTGTTACTGTATTTTGCAGGGAATCTGAAGAAGCCTCCACCTGAAGTCGTCTTGCGGTGGATATCTCAGGCCTGGCGGGCAGTGCCGTCCGACCTCATCACGCGCGCCTTCCTCACCTGTGGCATCAGCAACGCACTCGACGGCAGCGAGGACAACCTCGCCATGGCGCACAGGCGGACCCAGCTGACAGCGGAGGTGGATGTCGACGACGACATCATCGCCGACGGCTTCTTTGGCAACAACTGCCAGGAGCCCGAGTCTGACGATGAGGAAGATTAGGAGGGGTACTGGCTGATGCATGTTACCTAGAAGTACCCCGGCTAGACTAGGTAGTTGTAGTTAAGCAACATGATGATTTAGTTGCTATGGAAAATGAGGTTTAGTTGAATCTTTTGTAATGCCTCCAATGTAAGGTTAACGGATGCGCTTATAATAAGTACAGAAATTTTAGGGGGTGCGCTTATAATCGAGTTCCGGCCATAGGCGCCATGCTCCAGATAGAGGCGCCGGCGCCGTTAATCGGACGGCGCCTATATCCGGGGCGATACGGTATTATACGCGCATGCGCGTATGGCCAATCCTCATTTACAAGCGCCCCCCCTAAAAAAAATCGATTTTATTATAAGCGCATATGCGCTACTATCCGGGGCGATACGATATATTTAAGGGGGTACATCTAAAACTCTCAGTACCCCCTTCCTTTCCCTAAGCACCCACCCACCATTTTCCTTAAAAGAGAAGGGAGAAGCAAAAGCAAGGCAAGGCAAGTTGCACCGATTGCTACCACTTGCAGTGACGTAACCTTCAAGGACGCAGTCAAGCGACACTTGCCGTGACCGCTGATTTTCCATGTTTCTACGGTATTATTTAGTCCTCCATAAGAGGCTACACTCGCTACTGCTATTCCAACATCAGACAACACAGGAAGCGCCTAGAAGAGGGAAACAATTCTCATATTGGTAGAACCAATTGCAGTGCCGTTATCAATTCTCATAGGAAGTAGTCAATAGTTGCGACAGAAGGACATAGAAGAGGAGGAAATCAAACTTGGCAACTGATAGATCGGCTCCCATCGGGCAAGCCCTGCCTGGTTGTTGATGAGAAAAAAAAGAAATACACCAGAGGAAATGAGAAATGAGGGATGGCCTTAGGTACAGGGTGGACTGAAAGGTGTAATGGCGCACCATTGAAATGGATTACCGAAACACACAATGCAAACGATCCATGTAAGACAACATGCAAACCACGAAATGATTTGTGAAGGTTTGGCAACTTACGATCTTGCCTGCGCAACCATTCGATCACCCATCGAGCGCGATGAAATCAGGCTGGAGGGGTCGCAGTTATCTCCTCTGTATATAATCACGTAGAAGCAACCCTGAACACCCCCGATGTTATCCACTGAGTACGCAAATGTGCCGAACCCAGCAACCTCCTTTGGGATTTGATTGCAGCCAAACTGTAAGCGGAAGGTGTACGGCTTAGATGCATTGCCCCTGGCATTACGGTCCCGGAAAAGCGTCAAACTGCTCGCAGCCACTTGGTCCGGCAAACCTGAGAATGGATGGCACAAGTAGCAAGGGAGTTGTGGAGCACGGATGGCAGGGAACGAGAAGGAAGGGCCATGGGAAAAGGGCAATGAGGGCAAAATGCAGACATGCGTGCAGATGAGGCGGTAATGAATTTTACTCTGGATGCACTCTGTTATGGTCATACCATACCCCGGAGGGCACTCGCTTGTGAGTCGACTCAGAAGTCCCTCAAAACAGAGAGTTTGAAGAATGCAGCAGTGGATCTTACATTGGATGCATTTGGTCGACGTCATCCCATGGCCCAGAGGGCACTCGCAGCATGGATGGCACCTCCTCCCACAAGGGACTCGCAGAAATAGAGATGTCGATGGTTTTACAGGTGCCTCAAAGAAGAAATAGCAAGCGGAGTTATTGATTCTCACTCTAGATGCACTCCATTGAGGTCAACCCATAGACCGAAGAGCACTGGCAGTATGGCAACTCCGTCTCATTGATTCAACAATGAGTCAGGCAAACGCAGCTTGTCATCTCAGGGAGAGGGAGGAGGGGGGGAGGGGGGGCAGACGATTGAATCTTACCCTTCTTGCATCCAGTGGCGGTCATCCCATACCCCGAAGGGCACTCGCAGTATGGCACCATGGGCTTCACGGCACTTGTAGTTTGAGCAGGGACGGTCTTGCAGGTGGCTTCAGAAGGGCATGTGCCACAGGGTGAGTCTGAGCAACGCAGCAAGCAGGAGAGGCACACCATACGGCAAAGAGACGGCGATTTGAGCACAGAAAATGGGTTATTGAGGCGCCTCAGGGGTGAGTTTGAGCAAAACCAGCAAGCAAGGGGGATGCACGGTACAGCAGAAAGTTGACAAATGAGCCCGGGGATTTTGGAGTGCAGCAAATGATAGAGGTTGTGGGAAACGAGTGTGGATGGGATGGGTTGGGATTGCAGGAAACTGGACGACATGCTTACTCCCTTTGCAAGAGGAGAATGTGCGTGGATGGGGGAGCAGATGGGTGTGGATGGGGGAGCAGATGGGTGCGGATGGGGGAGCATGGGTGCGGATGGGCTTGATTGGAGGAACAGATTGGGGGTGCAGAAAGCTGCAAGGCATGCTTACTCCATTCGCAAGAGCGGACTCCATCGGCGCTGGTCACACAAACCCCATCCGGTTCGCAACCCAACACGGCACAAGCTGAGTCTGATGAGCGTGCATGGCAGGATGGGGTGGACGAAGGGGGAAACAGAAACAACGGGGATGATGCTCGAGAGAGATAGAGAAATACAGCAGGTGAAACATGTACGATAGCAGTCTCAACCGAGGTGCCATGGGGCAAGCGGGTGGGTGGGTGGAACATGCATGGTTACAGCTCAACCAAGTAATCTGTACGTTGATTTTCCACCCTCCAGGCGAGCACAACCACATAAACTCACCGATGCAGCGCAGTTCATTGGGAGGCATCTCGTAGTCTGCGTCGCACTCGCAGGTGGGATCACCGTTTTCCTTCCTCACGCACTTGCCATTGGCCCCGCAATTCACCGCATCACAGTTGTCTGGGAAAAAAAATGATGAAGGGCAAGAAAAAAGGTAACATCATATTGTAATACAATAAGATTCAAGTGTTGATAGTCAAGGGCAGCGGAGTCGGATATGCATGAAAGGTGTTTACTTCTGCAAGAAGTTGAGTTGAGAGGAAGCCGGCTCTTCTGGGTTTCACTTCTCGGTTTGCAACGCAAGGCACGTGCTCTCTGTGGCGCTCTTCGAACTCACCAATGCAAGAGAGCATGTCATTAGACGGCTTAACGCCCATGTTGCAGGTGCCAAGCTTTCAGTGATGCAATTCAGTAACTCTTTCAAGAGTGTTAAGAGAGGGAGGAGCCAAGCTTCAAGATATAGATTTGAAATGCGAGGTGTGCCCACTGTGTTGCTATCCCCCACCACTCACCAATGCAAGAGAGCCCATCTGAAGACGCCTTAAAGCCCGTGTTGCAACTACAAAGTGGCTTTCCGTTTGCATCCTTCATGCAGTTGCCGCCAGGGCCACATTTCACTGCATCACATAAGTCTGTTGAAGAAGGAACCCATGCAATTTGAAGGATATCAACACTAGAAATGAAAAAATCAAGATGCTAACAAACAAATGTCTCAGAGCTGAACATGCACACAATCCAGTAACTTTTTCAACAGTGTTAAGGGAGGAGGCCAAGCTCCAAGAAATGGATTTGAAACGCAATACATGAACACTGCGTTGCTTTTCTCCCACTCACCAATGCAAGAGAGCCCGTCAAAAGACGACTTAAAGCCCGTGTTGCAACTACAAAATGGTTTTCCGTCTGCATCCACCGAGCATTTGCCGCCAGGGCCACATTTCACTGTATCACATAAGTCTGTAGAAAAGGGACCCATGCAAGTGGAAGGATATTTACATAGGAAATGAAAGTATCAAGGAGATGTTACAAGCAGCGTACCAAGGCAAGTGCCATTGCTGACAGCGAAGCAGGAGTTGCAAGCACAGGTGAGCGGATAGAGCAGGAGATACAAGGAGATGCCACAAGCAGCGTACCTAGGCAAGTGCCATTGATGGCAGGAAAGCAGGAGTTGCATGGACAGGTGACCAGAGGGAGCAGGGGAGACAAAAGGGTACCACTAGCAGCGTACCTACGCAAGTGTCATTGACAGCAGAAAAGCCCTGGTTGCATTGGCACGTGACGCCCTTGCCGTCACTCGTTGGCATGCACGTGGAGTTGATGGGACACGTGGCCTGCTGGCAGGTGATTTCTGGTAGCATGGGTAAGAGAGACACGTGGGTGGCACAGAAACACGTGGGTGGCAGAGACACATGGGGTGAGATGTTGCGTTGCGGGTAAGATTAACAGCGTGCAGAGAGGAGATTCAGGCAATGCACCCTGGCATGTGAAAGCTTAGAGATGTGCGCAGTGCGGCAGAGATGTGCGCAGCGCAGTGAAGATGTGTGCAGCGCGGCAGAGATGTGTGCAGCGCGGCAGAGATGTGTGCAGCGCGGCAGAGATGTGTGCAGCGCGGCAGAGATGTGTGCCAGCATGAGGGAACATAGAGATTTGAGCAATGCATTTTGGAATCACCTGCGTGCTGGCAGGTGATGTGTGCAGCATAGGGGGAGCACAGAGCGGGATGCTGCATGGCTGATGGAAACACATGCTAGAGGAGCCATCTCTCATGGAAAGTCACTCATGGACGGTGCCAGAGAAACTCCCTCACATGGAAGGGATGAGATGTGTGTGGCACGGTGGCAAGGCGGCAAGGACGCAAGACGGCGGGGAGGAAAGGAGTCAACGAAGCAATGAGGCAGCAGACAAGGAGGCACGGGAGCAAGGAGGCACGGAGGCAAGTAAGCACGAGGGCAAGTATGCAAGGAGGCAAGGAGGCAAGGCGGGAGAGAGGCAAGGAGGCAAGGCGGGAGAGAGGCAAGGAGGCAAGGCAGGAGAGAGGCAAGGAGGCAAGGCAGGAGAGAGGCAAGGAGGCAAGGCAGGAGAGAGGCAAGGAGGCAAGGCAGGAGAGAGGCAAGGAGGCAAGGCAGGAGAGAGGCAAGGAGGCAACGCACCACTCTTGCAGGAGACAGAAGCCCATCGGGGAATCCTCTTTGAGCTGCACGCAGGGACGCCAGCAAGCACATTCAGACGAAACATGAGCAACGCATTCAAATGAGACTTTATGTGAGGAGGGCGGCACAACCCAAGGCACGACTGTGGGTTACGGCGACTGAGGCATTGTTACAGGGAACTCACTCCCCCGCACCCATCACCCACCTGCCCTGCACCCATCACCCATCTGTCACTACTGGTCTCATAACCCGGCCTGCTCACACATCATATCACACACACCTGGGCACGTGGAAGAATCGGCGCAGAGCGGCAAACTGCGGCTGCAGCACCTCATCCAGCGCCCTGCCCTTGCAGGCCGGGTCGGCAAAGAATTGCAGCTGCTTGCACGCCACACCCGCCGGCCGGTCCTTCTGACGCGATCCGCCGCCGCCCTTGCTGCTGCCTGTGAGCCCGTGCCACCACACCTGCACGTCACTCGCCGCCTTGCGCGCCGCCCGGGGAAGGCTGAAGCAGTGGAGGGCGTGGAAGGTGACGGGGAGGGTCAAGCCCGGCACCGTGATCTGCGTTGCCACGTGCACCCTCGCGCCCACCGCCCCGCGTGTGCTGCTGTCACCCTCCGCCAGGCCTGAGAGGGGAGAAAGGGGGCCGATTTTTAGTTTGACTCAGAAATCACCACGAGCAGCGGAGGGAGTCGAAGGTGACTGGGAGGGTCACGCCTGACACGGTGATCTGCGTCGCCACCGGCCTGAGAGGGGAGAGAGGGAGCAGAGGGGTGAGGGGGAGAAGAGGGATGAAGACGATGGAGAGGGGCGTGAGGAAGCAGGGGGATGCGAGGAAAGGGGCAGAATGTGCGTGCTTCTCAGGTGCAGTAACGCCTGTTGCTGCGTCTAAAAGTATTCTCAGACGCGAATACGTCTGCGAGCTTACACTAGGGCCGAAAGACTTCCACTGCGCCTGTACAAATCACCCGCTTTTGGCCCAGCGGTCTAGCTGGAAGTTGTATCAGCGGCCCTTGGGAATGACACTGAGCAGCGAGGAGCCAGGAGCGAGAAGCAAGTCACCGCATGTGACAGCAAGGGCAAGGAGCAGAAGCAGCGCGGTGGGAGAGGCGGCCATGGCGGTCAAGAGGCTACGTCAGGTGGGGTGATTCTTGTGCAGCGGAAAAAGTAGACGAGGAAATAAAAACAGCGCTGCTGCCACTACGGTGTACGGCACGCAGGCAAAGTACTCCTCAAATCGACAGGCTTTGAGGTGACTTTTGAGGTGTCTCAAGGTGATTCTTGGGCAGCGCGCCGATGCCACTGCGGTGTACCACACGCAGGCAGCGTGCTCCTCAAGTCGACCTGCTCTCAGATGAGTGACGCCCGTCGCACGCGTGAGTCACGCGCAACGAGTGACGCAACGAGTGGCGCAGGGAGTAGCGCAATGAGTGGCGCAATGAGCAGCGCAAAGGGTAGCGCACTGTCAGGGAAGATGGCTTTGAAACTGTTAGCGGAAGGCGTTGAAACGGTACGGTACAGCTCAATGAAACTGGTACAGCTGTTACATACTGTCCTATAACTTGTGGTAAAGCTAGAGTTTCGGTAGTCGTATAGCTGTTAAGGATACTCTCAAACAGTGCGAGGATATGGCACCGAAGCAGCGGAGGAGATGATTCCATGGCTGCGCTGGCGGGTGGTTTATAGACAAAGCTCGGACGCTCCCCAATCCCCAAGGCTACTAGACTGAGGCGCTGAGAATACCATTGACGATTTGGGTGGCGTGAATTCGGAATTATTGATGCATTTGGAGATTTGGATGCCGAGTCGATCGCACTGTTTATCGAATTTCTATCCTTTTGAAACCCGCGCCTGCCAGACACAAAGCGACCGACTCGGCATTCGCCTGCAGTGTCGCAACAGGCGCAGCAGTCGCCTGACGGACTCGGCAGTGGCCTGGCGCTGGGAGCTTGAGCGAAGCAACAGACAGCATTAGAGCCAGGCCTGTCGTTTCGTTTTGGGCCCCTCGGACAAATCAGGGGGCCCTGCATGTATGACCCTGTATTTAGCAGGGTTCGGGCGAATCTCGGCCCTTTAGGCTTCAGGGCTGGAAAATTTTCCTCCCTTTGGCGCGGAAAATTCTGGAGCCCCATTTCAACTTACCAAGCTTACAACTACGTTTGAGATGAACCACAAGCAACACGACATAAGAGAATTAGTTAGCATCATATCACTACGCACGCTTTGCAGGCTTCATAGCCTTTGCAGAGCAGATGATCTTGTGCACTTCTACCCACGCCACAGGATAGTTCTTGTGCACACTTACCCCTTGGTCTACCCACTCCACAGAGAGCGAGCTGCGACTTGTTCAAGCACAAGTTCTAGTTTGAGTTGAATTTGTGGCCCAACCACGTAACTCGAAAATTGCCAGTTGGATGCAATCAGGTTAGAAACCAAGGGGGAAGGAGAGGGAGGAGTGTTGGGGGAGAGGGGAGGGGAGGAGAAGGGGGGCTCGAAATATTTTGTTCCAGGGCTCGCCCAAAATCTACCCTTTACACACCAGGCTGGAGCCCGAAATCAGCCCTGTAAGGAATCAGGGCCAGAATATTTCCAGCCCATCAATTTCAGTTTCCAAGGGCAACTCGGCCCTGGAATTCAAGGTCCAGCAGGGCAAACGCCCTGCAAGCGACGGCATAATAGAGCTCAGCGGACGAAAAATGCCGCCCAATTTCGCGGGCCAGAACGGACAACCCCCCTCCTCGGGGTTGTCGACCCCACGACGACCACCGCGTGGAAAGCCCAGGTGAGCTGCCTCGGCCCAGTGCTGGTGACCCCTCGGGATTGTCGACGACCTGTCGACCTTGGGTTCCGCTGAGACAATCCCGAGAAGGTCGTCTCAGCCGCGTGACGTCATCCCAGCTCGACTCGTCGGGCCGCGATGATCGCCACGCGGCCATAAAAGGACGTGCGAGATCGACCCCTGGATGGCGGGGCCATCGAGGTCTGCCAGGGTGGCCACGACGGGCCAACGGAGGGTCGGGGTGGTTCGCGTGGGAAAATTTCGCGCCCAGGCGTGGCCAGGTCGGTGCGTACCACACGGCCATCATCCAATGGTTGCTCACATGCCCTAGGCGAAATCGGACCGTCCATTACCTCTGGCTAGGTGCACTGGATGCTGATGCGTCGGGAATGTCGGCGTCGACCAGAAGGTCTTCGTCGTGATGCCACGCGGCAGTCTATCCCGCCCTGGAACTGCACCCAGCTTGGGACCACGCCACGTACCGCACGATAGAGCCAGCGTGTAACACCCGTGAAAGGCGCATCACATGCGAAGCGCTTCAAGCAAGCAGCCATGCACGCCCGGTGCCACGTCGGTCACGGCGCCGCCGCACGAGCGTACATGCATAGCTGCGTCCTGCACAGGGGTTTGCGTGGAGCGCCAAGTGGAGCGGAGTCGCTCACGACCATACCAATCTGGGCTCCCATTGTAGGTCGCTCATTCTGCCTGCCGTTCTGCGTGCGTTTCATCCGTTAGCTGGCACTTAGATTTTTTTGGTCGTTCCCGTGTCGGCACACGTGGAACGTCGGCGTCGTCAGAATAGTCAGACGTCGGGGCCGCCGTCTCGTAGTGTTGTCTGCGATGCCGACCTATCAGATGCCGCCGAGTTAGAAACGCCATGTTGCATTTCACCGACCTCACCACACCGACTTCCCATCGCGAGACCCTAGGTCGCGGTATCATGGCCGGAGCACAGCCTCGCTCGACACCGCCGCAACCGCAGCCACCACCCGCCGACGTCGACATGACGGACGTCCCAAACCCCGCTAGCCAGGCTGAGGATGTCCCCCCGGTAGACCGTACACCGACCAGTAACCCCTCGTCGACGCTGCCCCTGCTTTACGATCTCGACGCCCTGGCCCAAATCCCGAAGGGAGAGTTCACCAAAGACATTCCACCCGCGCCCATAGGGGAGTTCACGAAACCACGCAAAGACACGTCGGCGCCCACAAATGCAGAGGAGGCTGGGCCGTCGTCGGTGCCGGACGGAGCGGGCGACCAGGATGAGGGAATGGAAGACTATTCCTCGGCGAGCGACGAGGACGACGACGCCGACCCGCGGCCCCAACGTGGCAGAGGTCCGAAGACGTTGGAAGAAAAGCTCAGGTCGGAACGTGCGCTGATTGAGGAACTTCTGGACGAGGACGAGCTAGAGGATCTGCTGAACGCGTCTGTCCCTCGAGAACAGTGGAAGGCGGCCGACTTCGTAGAGGAAGATATGGTGTACGCGTGCGTCGACGTGCTCGTGATGGATGCGTTGCGCCACCTGAAAACCATCGAGGCTAAGAGCACGCTCCAGTCCTACATCTCATGGATCTACCACTACAAGAGGTGGGCGGCGAAGATGCTCAAAGAGATAGGCGACAAGCTGCCGATCGGGGAACGAACTAGGCACGTCGACGAGATCGGGCACTGGATCCACTGCAACAAGAGCAAGGATTGGGACAACCCGAAGGTGGTCAAACGGAAGCACATATGGCCCCAAGGTCACTCCGACGCGGCTGCGCGCCTACGTCAAGTTCATGAGGCGGGAGTTCAAGATCGACGCCGAGACGAACGCGCCGGTGCCGTCCTACACGGTGCACATGATCCTCGGCCGCATCAAGGCATGCCAGATGGCGGCGAGGGTGGAAGCGACGCTGTACAAGGAGAAGGAGTTGGGCATCATGCGGGAAATCTCGGTGGTCCGGTCGGAGGTGCGGGTCATGGTCCGCACCAAAAACCAGAGGGACATCAAGTAAGTTGGCATGAAGCGCCGTTTTCATGTCGGTGTCGATTTGTTCCCATCGCCCAAATAATCCTACTGCCGTATTGTTCTGTTGACAGTAATTGCGCCGACCGTCGACGCGGCACCATCGGCGACACATACACCGCCGAACAGTTCCGCCAGATCATGACGAGGGTGCTGCCGGCTTGGGCGGCGTCGGCATGGGCCCCGCATTTCACCACTCCTTTGCAGACGCTGTGGAGGTTTCTTCTCGTCAAGGTGCTCACGCTGCTCTCCCACCACAGCCTCATGCGCGGTGCAAGCATCCGCGAGATCACGCTCCCCGACATCTTCTTGTACCGACTGGCGAGCACCTCGTCGGTGAACCCGGATAACCAGCCGGTCGTCATGGTGGTCGCCGCGCGGAACTCGAAGACGTCGAAGGATGCGCGTCTTCAGCAGAGCTATGCGGCGCGGCACCTTGAAGCGGAATTGTGCGCCGTCGGCGAGACCGGACTGTGGCTACACTTCATCCTCGACCAGATCGGCCAGTTTCACGGCGTCGGCGTCATCCCGCCGGTCGACACCAGCACACGCGAGCGCTGGTACAAGAAGCACCTGTTCTTCGCCCGCAACGACCCCGAGCAGGGCGAACTCTCCGCTGCCAGCCACCAGCGATGGACGAGGCAGATGTGGAAGACGAACGGGGTGTTCTGCAAGCGGAACGTCCATGCCGCTCGGGCAGGCGGGGCGCAGGAGCTGGCCATCAACGGTACGCCTCGCGCCGAGATAGCCGAGCTGGGTCACTGGGCTCTCGACAAGATGACTCGAGCCTACATCACAGCCATTCCCGTCGGTGTGGTTATGAAGAAGGCCGGCTATTCGGGCTACACGCAGGACTACTTCTTGGGGCGCAGCAGGGTGGAACCGTCGGACGAGCTTCTCAAGCTCATCGCCGAGCACATCTTCCCCGGCGTCGACGAGCTCCTTAAGAATGTATGTCGATCGGTACCGCATGTATGCCTCGCATGGCACTGTACTTTCAACCACGGTAATCACCAAGCTCTGTTGTCTAATTGCAGGCGGAAGAACTCGCGAAGAAGGGGTCCGACGCCGACGTTGCTGCCGTGCATTTCTGGCGCACCCTCCTGATGTTCCGCCGCATTGTCGCCGAGGACCTCGCTGTGAAACTCGTCCGCACGCCTTGGCACCCGTACGTCCAGTATTCCAAGCTCTGCCGGATTCCCCTCTTCCAGCACTGGGCGAAGAGGGTGGAGAAGACCGACACCGAGACCATCAAAAAGCGGCAAGACCCAACCCTCATCCAGCCAGAGGTGAGTCATCTTTATGTCGACATCGCCATGAGCACTGTGCCCGATGACCCCAACTCACCTGCACTGTTATTCGCCGACCATTGCAGGAGATATCGGTCTGCCATGACGCCCAGTACGTGGTCGTCTCCCTCACAACGACGCTGAAGCTCGAGAGGGAGCGGTCAGCGGTCGAGAAGATCGACCTCGAGGAGAAGCTCGAGCAGCGCGACGCTACCATCGCGTCGATGACGGACGAGATAACCCGCCTCACCGAGGCTCTCCGCGTTTCAGAAGCTCGTAGGATGCCGGAGGCGCCGCCAGCTGCGAACGACCAGTCGCCGAGCGACGGTGGCTCCGCGGAGTCGGCAAGCAGGGGTGACGGAGCCAAGAAACCCAAAAAACCCCCACAGACGGTCGAGGAGGCTAGCTACGAGCTGAACGTGGTTCAGCCTTGGCGGAATGCAACGACC
This sequence comes from Closterium sp. Yama58-4, assembly GCA_947470075.1. Lineage (NCBI taxonomy): Eukaryota > Viridiplantae > Streptophyta > Zygnematophyceae > Desmidiales > Closteriaceae > Closterium > Closterium sp. Yama58-4. The sequence goes on from CANIUD010000252.1 coordinate 430,586, forward strand.
GTGAGGGACGCGTGGCGCCTCTGGACCTCGTGCACCAGCGCCGACACCCGTCGTCTGTGCGACAGGTTCTTCGAGCCGGGATTCGTCGACCGCCACACCCTCCTCGACGGAGCCTCGCAGGGAGCACACGGGACGAGGGTGCGCCGCATGATGAAGGTCATCGATGCCGTGAGGGAGCTTCGCAGGAGCGACGGCGAAGCCGACACGGAAGCCGTCGTCGACGCGCTTAACACGATAGCGGCGCCTGGCATTGGGACCTTCTCGGATGCCCTCACGGTGCTCAACAAGGGAAACAAACCGATCTATGCCGGACAGGGTAAGGGCGTCAAGGGGCTCGGCAAGACGGACTATTCCAAGCTTCGTCTCGCCTGTGCGCTCGTGGCGCGCGGGTTCAAGCCGGAAGACTGGGTCTCCCGCCTGTTCCCGGACACATGGGAGGAGCAGATGAAGAAGGCGTTGGCCGACCTGGCCCGCGAAAACGACGCCGGGCAAGCTCCTCCGACCAAGAAGTCGGCCAATCGCAAGAAGACCGCGTGAACGCTCACAAGCACCATGCGACTGTGGGCTGCTGCATGTTGTAGTTGTTGTTCCAGCATGCATGTGATTCGTACTGATAAGGTTGTCGACTTTGTGTTTCTCACAATGATTCTGTCGTTCAAACAAAGCATCATTCCCCATTCATCAAGTAGACAATCAAGTTGACAATCACATCATTCGGGTTTAGGGTAAGCATCCTACGTAAAGTCGACAATCACATCATTCGCAAGTAGACAATAATTCATCAAGTAGACAATCACATCATCCTACGTAAAGTCGACACGCATGCACACAACGAAACACAAACATGTAGCATCTAAGGGATCCGACAGACGAAACACACAAGACCGATATTGACCATACCAACATCCAATCCTAGCAAGCCGTCGACCTAGCCCAACATGTTCCCCTCGCCGACTACGCCGCCCTGCTGTCCTTGGCCTTCTTCGCCTTCGGGCCCTTCTTCCCCGCGCTGTCCTTGGCCTTCTGGCCCTTCTTCCCCGCGCTGTCCTTGACCTTCGTCCCCTTCTTCCCCGTGCCGCCCTTGGCCTTCGTCCCCTTCTTGCCCCTCTGACCCTTCCTCCCCCTGTTGTCGAGGTCAGCCTTCATCTGCGCGTCAATCGGCACCGCGATGCCCCTCGCTTTGAGTTTCGGCCCGGCGACGGGGCACATTCCCCAGAACGCCATCGTCTCGACCGTCGCTCTTGCGATCACCACGGCATCGACTCCAGCATTCCCCCCAGGATAAGCCCTATCAAGGGCGGTCCTCTGGAGTGCTGACGCGACGTTGTAAGCAACCTCTCCCAGGGGGCGGTCCCTGTTGATCTCGGCGTTCAGCACCGCCTCCATGACTTTGCCGAATACATCGGCGGTCTGCTGGCTCGCTCCGCCCAAAAGCGCCGCCGCCTTCCCTTCCTCCACAGCATCCTCCACCTTGGCATCGCCGTTCTCGACGAAGCACCACACAGCGCATGCGGATGCTCCTAACGCCCATGCCGCCATATCCGTCTTCTCGTCGCTGTCTCCCTCCTTTCTCGCCGCTGTCGCAGCGGTCTTCCCATACGCCGCGCTCATTGCCACGCGACCTATCATCGCCGACATCATGGACGCCGACTTTTCCCGGCCCTCCTTGGTGTTGGGATCGACTTGGTACCATACGGCTGGCAGGAGCGTGGCGAGCAGACCATCGCCTGTGGACTTGTAATGGCGATACTTGTCGAGGATCTCATTCAGCCTGTCACGCGAGCACGTCAAATAGGGCGAACATTAGTGACCACGACAACGACATCATCACTTGCGTCGACTTTGGGCAGGGGGATTGCCGACTTACCGGGTCTTTGGAAGAAGAGTACCCCGGGCCCACATCACCGTCCACATCCCGGTCGGCAAGATCCTGACCTCCTCCCACACCTCCTTCCACCTCTCCAACTCGGCGCTGTCCAGGACGGTGAGCTCGTTCATGAGCACCTTGCTCACGAAACCGTCGTAGACGACGAACGCGATGGAGTGCACGTACGCGAGCTCCATCTTCTCACGCGACTTGCCGATGTATCGATTGATGCCGTGCACCTTAATCTCGCCGACCCACCCTTGCTTGTCACCCGAGGTATCGTGTCGGATGCCATGACCCCTCCTCTCCTTGCCCTTCCCCTCCTCTTCCTCATCCTCCTCCTCCTCCTCCTCCTCCTCCTCTTCCTCCTCCTCTTCCTCCTCCTCCTCCTCCTCCTCCTCTTCTTCCTCCTCCTCGACCACCTCCACCTCCTCGACGTCCTCCTCCTCCTCCTCCTCCGCCTTCCTCTTTCCCTTTCTCGCCTTCGACGAACCCTCGCCGACTGCCTTCTCCTTCCCCTTTCTCCCCGTCGACGTACCCTCGCCGAGCGACATCTCCCCCGTTTTGCCGCCACCATATTTGTCCGCCGCCGTTTCCGCCGCCTTCATCTCCGACTTCTCCCGAGACTTCCTCTGCGAGCCCGCCTTCCCCTTCCGTTTCGCCTTTCCATCGCCGACAGCATCACCGGTCGCACTAGGCTCTGCTGGACTGCCGACGGGAACCGCCGAAGGCTCCACATGTGCCGTGTCGGAGATTGCCAGAGTTCGGGGCATGGCTGCATCCAGATGGGCCTGTATGGCTGCGATATCCGCGTCTGGGGGCGTCTGCTCGACGGGGCCGCCGCCGGTGGCAAGGGCGGCACGAACGCCCTTCTCCGCCGCCTTCTCAACCTCAGCTGCCACAGGGGTGGGTGGTGCGACATACGCCGACGACGGCTTGGTGCCAGAGCCTGATGCCTGCTGGGTTGGCGCGGTCGACGCTAGCGCGCTCAGCTGGGCGTGAAGCAACGCGTATTTTGGGTCAGCAGGAGTACGGGCGGCGACGGCCGGCACTGCCCGTGGCACACTCGCCGAGGGGACGTCGAAAGCTAGGGGAGGCTGTTGAACAGCCTTGTGGCCGGCAAGGAGCCTGAGCTGCTCCTTGAGCGCGTCCGCAACTGCCGCCCCTTTCCCCGCAACTTCGGCAGGTCGCCCGGCAGACGGTGCGGCCGGAGGGCGTGCACCCGCGGGAGGCTGGTGAGGAACCGCCGACGCCTCCGCGACCCCGGCCGTCGGGCCCTTGCCAGTTTTCGCGGCCCCGCCTGTGGCCGTTTTGGCAGCCGCCTTGTCGCTCTGCCCTTTCTCACCGCTACCCTGTCGAGGTGGCTTCTCGCCGACCGAAGGCGGAGCCATTGGCCGTGCGTCATCAGCGGCATGCTCGTCGGCGGGACCCCCATCACCCTTCCCCGTGCTCGTCGCTCGAACCTCTGCCCAGTGCTTCTTGAGCATGTCGAGCACGCTCTTCCCCGACTGCTTCCCCGAACTGCCGTCGCTGGCTCCCTTGCTCCCGTCATCGGCGCCGCGACTACTCCCTGCTCCCTTGCCCCGCCTCGCGCTCGCCGAATCGTCGACGTGGCCTCCCCCGCCGCCTCCCTCACCGGTCCCCTTGCTCTCGTCGCCGGCGACGCGACTACCCCCCGCTCCCTTGCCCCGCCTCGCGCTCGCCGAGTCGTCTCCGTCTCCCCCCCCGCCGCCTCCCTCTCCGGCCCCTTTGCTCCCGTCGCCGGCGACGCCACTACCCTCCGCTCCCTTACCCCGCTTCCCGTTCGCCGAATCGTCTCCGTCTCCCCCCCCGCCGCCTCCCCCCCTCTTATGACCCTGCCTCTGGCCGGCGTCGTTTGCCGACGGCAAAGACCCACGCCGAGCAGTCGCCACCGTGCCGACCACCTCGGTCATAATCTTCTATCCGGAGGCGAGGAAGGACTGCTGCGTGACCTCCGTCACCGCCTTCAGCAAATCCGCCTTGAGGGAATCCAGGAACTCGGCCGACAAGGCCTGCGCTGGGGCGGGCGGCGGCGGCTGCTGCACGACGAGACGGGGAGCGACGGCGGCGGCAATGTTGGTCTGCTCGGCGGTGATGTATTTAATGACCGTCTCCTCCAACCCCTTCCTCGCCTCACCCACCTCAAACGTCACGTGGTCGACCACAGTGTCCACCGCGGTGGCGCGTGCGACCGCGAATCGTCCCTCGGGGGCGTCCAGATCCAGCAGGAGCTGCCTCGCTAGCTCGGCGAAGCGCTGGCCCGATTGAATTGCGCTGTTCATGTTGTCGGTGAGGCCCTCGGTGATTTCCGCCGCCATGGTCGACGTGGCCTCGTTGAGGCGCTCCACCGATTTCCGGTCGGTGTCGGCGACCTGGGCGGTCAAACCCTTCAGCTTCTCGAGGAGCCCAGCAACGGCCGCCGCCAAGCTGTCGACCCGCCCCGTCTGCTCACCGAGCCGCCGTTCAAGGCGTGCATTTTCGGCACGCAATCGCCTGTTCTCCGCTCTCAGCTGCTCGACGACGTCGGGCGGCGCCTGCCGCCCAGCAGCGGTGGAACCGGGATGACCGCTCGCCGCCTTCTTCCTCCTAGACCGCTCCCCCCCGGCCTTCTCTGCGGTAGCATCGGTGTGCACTTCCACGCCCTTCTGCTTCTAGGCCGCGGCGTTATCCCTTTCACCTACCTCGACCATCCCACTCCCCCCGTGAGCCGCCTCCTCGCCGACCTCGCCGAGATCCGCCGTCGTACCCTTTCCCTCCCCTTCGTCATTCTCCACATCCGCCGGTCTCCCACCCGTTTCCGCCTCTCCTTCTGCAACGTACCCCTCCGCCATTTCCACGTCCACCACCTCTACGCCCTGCTCCTCGTCTTGCTGCTCCTCCTGGGGCTGCCTCTCTCGCTCCTGCGTCTCCTGTCCCTGCTCCTGCTCCTCCTCCGACTCCGACCCCGACACCGACTCCTCCGAGCCCCCCTCAACCTCACGTTCCTCCTCACGATGCTGGACCCCATCATCATCCCCGTGATCAGTCTCGTCCTGGTGCTTCTCCTCGGTCCCGGCCACCCCATGTCCTGCTGCCGCATCGGCCTCGTCGACGCCGCTACCCGGCTTCCCGACCGAGGTGCCAGGCTTCCCGGCCTCGTCGACGCCGCCACCCCGCTTCCCGACCGAGGTGCCAGGCTTCCCGGCCTCGTCGACGCCGCCACCCCGCTTCCCGACCGCTGGGGCACCTCCGCCAGCTTGGGGCGCCGACTGAACCTCCTCGCCGTCGTCGTCACAGACGTCGGCCGCAACTACGTTTCGGCCCGACCGTATGAGCGCGACCTGCTTCTTGATGAAGGCTACCATCTCGATGCGCAGCCCCTTCAACCACGCAACACCGACCTTGTCCATGCTGGTGACACTGCGACGGAGGGCGCCGGCCAACCGATCCTTCCGCCTCACAGCCCAGAGCAACGCGCTCATTGCTAGCAGGCCGGAGCCCGCGTCCCCGTCCCGGACGGTGTCGGGCACTTTCTGCATACAGCAGAGGAGAGCGCTAATATGAGCACCGATATCGACATTCGCATCTCGCAAGGACAAATCGGCAGCTGCATCGCGCAAGGAAGTGACACCAAACCTTCGAAACTCACATCTCGAAGGGGTTCGTCGCAGTCGGCGAGCCTCGCATGCACCTCCTCCTCGGACGGCTTCGTCCACTCCCATTTCCTACCTTCGCGCCGAAGCTCGGCCATTACAGCCGCCCGGAAAAACCTGCAAAGCATGGCACAGACGGTCAGTTAGCACGGTGCACGCTCCGCATTGACAACGCAAGCGGCGTCGACTACACTATTGAGCTCACTCCAGCACGCGTTTCGCCTCTTTGATGTGCCACTCCTTCACAGTCTGCGGGTCGGCGTGCCGGATCGAGGTCCTGATCAACTGGCCCGATGCCTTCAACAAGTCGCCGGGGCACAGGATGATAATGACGCTGCAATGTGTTCCCGGAAGCGGTGCGATGCTGCACAGACAATGGACGTCGACATAGATCAGAACACATAATCGACGCAGGTTGCACCACACGCGCGACGACCCCGAACCAGCTCACCTCGATATCAGTGGGATAACCGCCACGTCGGCGTCAAAAACCTTCGCGAAGACGGTATGGTCCTTCCGACCCATCGCCGCCCTAAGGCGGCCGACACCTATCGACCACAGCCGCTGGTCCTTCTCCGTTCCGCGCAACCATGCGTGCCTGCACGCATGCATGATCAGGAGGAGTGCGTGAGGATGTGGTCGGGACGCCGGCAGATACTACGGTTGCGGCAATAACACGACGCATCGCCTACGCCGACCAGACACCTAACCTCGGCGCCACCTATGTTATCGACATCCATAATCCCTAAACCATGAGTCCGTCGACCTAAATGATGGGTATTATGAGACCACGCTAGGGCTATCGCCAGCATGAAATAACGACGCCGACATCCCTATAAGTCACTCACTTGAGGCCGAGTCCCAAGCAACGGGCGTTAAACTCTAGCATAGGGTTTGTCAGAACGGCGTAGTCGTGTTCCTCGAACTTGGATGTGAGTCCTCTACCGACGCTTAGATACAGGGGGAAGTCGCGCGAGGTCGGCGTCGCTTCGTCGGCTTTCTGGTCGGCCGCCATGGCGGGAGAGCGAGGATGCTATGCTACGGGCTAAGGGAAGAAACGGTGGGAGAATGGAAGGCGCAGAGGTGGGAAAAGAACATGAAAGAGAAACGAGAACGCGAAAATGAAGGGACACACCACCTCCAACGAAGAAAAGCCAGGCGGAGCCTCGCAGGCCCGGTTGAGCGTCGCCCAGGGGGCCGTGGTCCCTGGCTCGGCAGGGCTCATGCACAAGTGGCGTGGCACAAGTGCACCCTCGCCGCCGAGCCAGCAGGTCGACGTCACGTCCCCTGGCCTCGGTCGGCCAGGGGACGCAAATTCGCATGCACGCGGTGCGACGTTTCGGCACCACGTGTCGATTTCGCAGCGGGTCGCGAAAATTGTGCGCCTTGGTGCGAGAGACCCAGAGCTTCGCTCGAATTTCGGCGGGTACGAAATGTCGCATGCATGGAAAAAAAACGATGCGAAACGACGGGAGGGCACGTGGCGAAACCGCAACGGGTCGCAAAATTGTCGAGCGTCCCGAGGGGAGCCCCCTGATTTCGCACGGGCCTCGCCTGCCCGTACGGGCAGGCCGCGATGGGTTACTAGGACCTCGCGGGCAGGAGGGACGGGTGGGCTGCCTTCACGCTGGGGTTACTTTCCCTCGCGCGAGGTCTCGCCAGCTCGCCGCCCCCACCCGGTAACGTGGGTCGCTGTTCACATTCGGGGGGGGGTCCGCGGGGCGGCGGTCGTGCGCTCGGCCCAGCCCTGGGCCAGGCTGGCGGGCCCGCACGCGCGTCAGTCGCCCGCCTCGTCGGGCCCCCTTCCGTCGACCCCCCTCGTCGACCCTGGCAATTCGGCTCCGTCGACCGAATTCCGCTGGGATCTTCGGCATAATAGAGTCAGCGGACGAAAATTGCCGCCCAATTTCGCGGGCCAGAACGGACAACCCCCCTCCTCGGGGTTGTCGACCCCACGACGACCACCGCGTGGAAAGCCCAGGTGAGCTGCCTCGGCCCAGCGCTGGTGACCCCTCGGGATTGTCGACGACCTGTCGACCTTGGGTTCCGCTGAGACAATCCCGAGAAGGTCGTCTCAGCCGCGTGACGTCATCCCAGCTCGACTCGTCGGGCCGCGATGATCGCCACGCGGCCATAAAAGGACGTGCGAGATCGACCCCTGGATGGCGGGGCCATCGAGGTCTGCCAGGGTGGCCACGACGGGCCAACGGAGGGTCGGGGTGGTTCGCGTGGGAAAATTTCGCGCCCAGGCGTGGCCAGGTCGGTGCGTACCACACGGCCATCATCCAATGGTTGCTCACATGCCCTAGGCGAAATCGGACCGTCCACTACCTCTGGCTAGGTGCACTGGATGCTGATGCGGCGGGAATGTCGGCGTCGACCAGAAGATCTTCGTCGTGATGCCACGCGACAGTCTATCCCGCCCTCGAACTGCACCCAGCTTGGGACCACGCCACGTACCGCACGATAGAGCCAGCGTGTAACACCCGTGAAAGGCGAATCACATGCGAAGCGCTTCAAGCAAGCAGCCATGCACGCCCGGTGCCACGTCGGTCACGGCGCCGCCGCACGAGCGTACATGCATAGCTGCGTCCTGCACAGGGGTTTGCGTGGAGCGCCAAGTGGAGCGGAGTCGCTCACGACCATACCAATCTGGGCTCCCATTGTAGGTCGCTCATTCTGCCTGCCGTTCTGCGTGCGTTTCATCCGTTAGCTGGCACTTAGATTTTTTTGGTCGTTCCCGTGTCGGCACACGTGGAACGTCGGCGTCGTCAGAATAGTCAGACGTCGGGGCCGCCGTCTCGTAGTGTTGTCTGCGATGCCGACCTGTCAGATACCGCCGAGTTAGAAACACCATGTTGCATTTCACCGACCTCACCACACCGACTTCCCATCGCGAGACCCTAGGTCGCGGTATCATGGCCGGAGCACAGCCTCGCTCGACACCGCCGCAACCGCAGCCACCACCCGCCGACGTCGACATGACGGACGTCCCAAACCCCGCTAGCCAGGCTGAGGATGTCCCCCCGGTAGACCGTACACCGACCAGTAACCCCTCGTCGACGCTGCCCCTGCTTTACGATCTCGACGCCCTGGCCCAAATCCCGAAGGGAGAGTTCACGAAAGACATTCCGCCCGCGCCCATAGGGGAGTTCACGAAACCACGCAAAGACACGTCGGCGCCCACAAATGCAGAGGAGGCCGGGCCGTCGTCGGTGCCGGACGGAGCGGGCGACCAGGATGAGGGAATGGAAGACTATTCCTCGGCGAGCGACGAGGACGACGACGCCGACCCGCGGCCCCAACGTGGCAGAGGTCCGAAGACGTTGGAAGAAAAGCTCAGGTCGGAACGTGCGCTGATTGAGGAACTTCTGGACGAGGACGAGCTAGAGGATCTGCTGAACGCGTCTGTCCCTCGAGAACAGTGGAAGGCGGCCGACTTCGTAGAGGAAGATATGGTGTACGCGTGCGTCGACGTGCTCGTGATGGATGCGTTGCGCCACCTGAAAACCATCGAGGCTAAGAGCACGCTCCAGTCCTACATCTCATGGATCTACCACTACAAGAGGTGGGCGGCGAAGATGCTCAAAGAGATAGGCGACAAGCTGCCGATCGGGGAACGAACTAGGCACGTCGACGAGATCGGGCACTGGATCCACTGCAACAAGAGCAAGGATTGGGACAACCCGAAGGTGGTCAAACGGAAGCACATCTGGCTGCACGGCCCCAAGGTCACTCCGACGCGGCTGCGCGCCTACGTCAAGTTCATGAGGCGGGAGTTCAAGATCGACGCCGAGACGAACGCGCCGGTGCCGTCCTACACGGTGCACATGATCCTCGGCCGCATCAAGGCATGCCAGATGGCGGCGAGGGTGGAAGCGACGCTGTACAAGGAGAAGGAGTTGGGCATCATGCGGGAAATCTCGGTGGTCCGGTCGGAGGTGCGGGTCATGGTCCGCACCAAAAACCAGAGGGACATCAAGTAAGTTGGCATGAAGCGCCGTTTTCATGTCGGTGTCGATTTGTTCCCATCGCCCTAATAATCCTACCGCCGTATTGTTCTGTCGACAGTAATTGCGCCGACCGTCGACGCGGCACCATCGGCGACACATACACCGCCGAACAGTTCCGCCAGATCATGACGAGGGTGCTGCCGGCTTGGGCGGCGTCGGCATGGGCCCCGCATTTCACCACTCCTTCGCAGACGCTGTGGAGGTTTCTTCTCGTCAAGGTGCTCACGCTGCTCTCCCACCACAGCCTCATGCGCGGTGCAAGCATCCGCGAGATCACGCTCCCCGACATCTTCTTGTACCGACTGGCGAGCACCTCGTCGGTGAACCCGGATAACCAGCCGGTCGTCATGGTGGTCGCCGCGCGGAACTCGAAGACGTCGAAGGATGCGCGTCTTCAGCAGAGCTATGCGGCGCGGCACCTTGAAGCGGAATTGTGCGCCGTCGGCGAGACCGGACTGTGGCTACACTTCATCCTCGACCAGATCGGCCAGTTTCACGGCGTCGGCGTCATCCCGCCGGTCGACACCAGCACACGCGAGCGCTGGTACAAGAAGCACCTGTTCTTCGCCCGCAACGACCCCGAGCAGGGCGAACTCTCCGCTGCCAGCCACCAGCGATGGACGAGGCAGATGTGGAAGACGAACGGGGTGTTCTGCAAGCGGAACGTCCATGCCGCTCGGGCAGGCGGGGCGCAGGAGCTGGCCATCAACGGTACGCCTCGCGCCGAGATAGCCGAGCTGGGTCACTGGGCTCTCGACAAGATGACTCGAGCCTACATCACAGCCATTCCCGTCGGCGTGGTGATGAAGAAGGCCGGCTATTCGGGCTACACGCAGGACTACTTCTTGGGGCGCAGCAGGGTGGAACCGTCGGACGAGCTTCTCAAGCTCATCGCCGAGCACATCTTCCCCGGCGTCGACGAGCTCCTTAAGAATGTATGTCGATCGGTACCGCATGTATGCCTCGCATGGCACTGTACTTTCAACCACGGTAATCACCAAGCTCTGTTGTCTAATTGCAGGCGGAAGAACTCGCGAAGAAGGGGTCCGACGCCGACGTTGCTGCCGTGCATTTCTGGCGCACCCTCCTGATGTTCCGCCGCATTGTCGCCGAGGACCTCGTTGTGAAGCTCGTCCGCACGCCTTGGCACCCGTACGTCCAGTATTCCAAGCTCTGCCGGATTCCCCTCTTCCAGCACTGGGCGAAGAGGGTGGAGAAGACCGACACCGAGACCATCAAAAAGCGGCAAGACCCAACCCTCATCCAGCCAGAGGTGAGTCATCTTTATGTCGACATCGCCATGAGCACTGTGCCCGATGACCCCAACTCACCTGCACTGTTATTCGCCGACCATTGCAGGAGATATCGGTCTGCCATGACGCCCAGTACGTGGTCGTCTCCCTCACAACGACGCTGAAGCTCGAGAGGGAGCGGTCAGCGGTCGAGAAGATCGACCTCGAGGAGAAGCTCGAGCAGCGCGACGCTACCATCGCGTCGATGACGGACGAGATAACCCGCCTCACCGAGGCTCTCCGCGTTTCAGAAGCTCGTAGGATGCCGGAGGCGCCGCCAGCTGCGAACGACCAGTCGCCGAGCGACGGTGGCTCCGCGGAGTCGGCAAGCAGGGGTGACGGAGCCAAGAAACCCAAAAAACCCCCACAGACGGTCGAGGAGGCTAGCTACGAGCTGAACGTGGTTCAGCCTTGGCGGAATGCAACGACCGTGAGGGACGCGTGGCGCCTCTGGACCTCGTGCACCAGCGCCGACACCCGTCGTCTGTGCGACAGGTTCTTCGAGCCGGGATTCGTCGACCGCCACACCCTCCTCGACGGAGCCTCGCAGGGAGCACACGGGACGAGGGTGCGCCGCATGATGAAGGTCATCGATGCCGTGAGGGAGCTTCGCAGGAGCGACGGCGAAGCCGACACGGAAGCCGTCGTCGACGCGCTTAACACGATAGCGGCGCCTGGCATTGGGACCTTCTCGGATGCCCTCACGGTGCTCAATAAGGGAAACAAACCGATCTATGCCGGACAGGGTAAGGGCGTCAAGGGGCTCGGCAAGACGGACTATTCCAAGCTTCGTCTCGCCTGTGCGCTCGTGGCGCGCGGGTTCAAGCCGGAAGACTGGGTCTCCCGCCTGTTCCCGGACACATGGGAGGAGCAGATGAAGAAGGCGTTGGCCGACCTGGCCCGCGAAAACGACGCCGGGCAAGCTCCTCCGACCAAGAAGTCGGCCAATCGCAAGAAGACCGCGTGAATGCTCACAAGCAACATGCGATTGTGGGCTGTTGCATGTTGTAGTTGTTGTTCCAGCATGCATGTGATTCGTACTGATAAGGTTGTCGACTTTGTGTTTCTCACAATGATTCTGTCGTTCAAACAAAGCATCATTCCCCATTTATGAAGTAGACAATCAAGTTGACAATCACATCATTCGGGTTTAGGGTAAGCATCCTACGTATAGTCAACAATCACATCATTCGCAAGTAGACAATCATTCATCAAGTAGACAATCACATCATCCTACGTAAAGTCGACACGCATGCACACAACGAAACACAAACATGTAGCATCTAAGGGATCCGACAGACGAAACACACAAGACCGATATCGACCATACCAACATCCAATCCTAGCAAGCCGTCGACCTAGCCCAACATGTTCCCCTCGCCGACTACGCCGCCCTGCTGTCCTTGGCCTTCTTCGCCTTCGGGCCCTTCTTCCCCGCGCTGTCCTTGGCCTTCTGGCCCTTCTTCCCCGCGCTGTCCTTGGCCTTCGTCCCCTTCTTCCCCGTGCCGCCCTTGGCCTTCGTCCCCTTCTTGCCCCTCTGACCCTTCCTCCCCCTGTTGTCGAGGTCAGCCTTCATCTGCGCGTCAATCGGCACCGCGATGCCCCTCGCTTTGAGTTTCGGCCCGGCGACGGGGCACATTCCCCAGAACGCCATCGTCTCGACCGTCGCTCTTGCGATCACCACGGCATCGACTCCAGCATTCCCCCCAGGATAAGCCCTATCAAGGGCGGTCCTCTGGAGTGCTGGCGCGACGTTGTAAGCAACCTCTCCCAGGGGGCGGTCCCTGTTGATCTCGGCGTTCAGCACCGCCTCCATGACTTTGCCGAATACATCGGCGGTCTGCTGGCTCGCTCCGCCCAAAAGCGCCGCCGCCTTCCCTTCCTCCACAGCATCCTCCACCTTGGCATCGCCGTTCTCGACGAAGCACCACACAGCGCATGCGGATGCTCCTAACGCCCATGCCGCCATATCCGTCTTCTCGTCGCTGTCTCCCTCCTTTCTCGCCGCTGTCGCAGCGGTCTTCCCATACGCCGCGCTCATTGCCACGCGACCTATCATCGCCGACATCATGGACGCCGACTTTTCCCGGCCCTCCTTGGTGTTGGGATCGACTTGGTACCATACGGCTGGCAGGAGCGTGGCGAGCAGACCATCGCCTGTGGACTTGTAATGGCGATACTTGTCGAGGATCTCATTCAGCCTGTCACGCGAGCACGTCAAATAGGGCGAACATTAGTGACCACGACAACGACATCATCACTTGCGTCGACTTTGGGCAGGGGGATTGCCGACTTACCGGGTCTTTGGAAGAAGAGTACCCCGGGCCCACATCACCGTCCACATCCCGGTCGGCAAGATCCTGACCTCCTCCCACACCTCCTTCCACCTCTCCAACTCGGCGCTGTCCAGGACGGTGAGCTCGTTCATGAGCACCTTGCTCACGAAACCGTCGTAGACGACGAACGCGATGGAGTGCACGTACGCGAGCTCCATCTTCTCACGCGACTTGCCGATGTATCGATTGATGCCGTGCACCTTAATCTCGCCGACCCACCCTTGCTTGTCGCCCGAGGTATCGTGTCGGATGTCATGACCCCTCCTCTCCTTGCCCTTCCCCTCCTCTTCCTCATCCTCCTCCTCCTCCTCCTCCTCCTCCTCTTCCTCCTCCTCTTCCTCCTCCTCCTCCTCCTCCTCCTCTTCTTCCTCCTCCTCGACCACCTCCACCTCCTCGACGTCCTCCTCCTCCTCCTCCTCCGCCTTCCTCTTTCCCTTTCTCGCCTTCGACGAACCCTCGCCGACCGCCTTCTCCTTCCCCTTTCTCCCCGTCGACGTACCCTCGCCGAGCGACATCTCCCCCGTTTTGCCGCCACCATATTTGTCCGCCGCCGTTTCCGCCGCCTTCATCTCCGACTTCTCCCGAGACTTCCTCTGTGAGCCCGCCTTCCCCTTCCGTTTCGCCTTTCCATCGCCGACAGCATCACCGGTCGCACTAGGCTCTGCTGGACTGCCGACGGGAACCGCCGAAGGCTCCACATGTGCCGTGTCGGAGATTGCCAGAGTTCGGGGCATGGCTGCATCCAGATGGGCCTGTATGGCTGCGATATCCGCGTCTGGGGGCGTCTGCTCGACGGGGCCGCCACCGGTGGCCAGGGCGGCACGAACGCCCTTCTCCGCCGCCTTCTCAACCTCAGCTGCCACAGGGGTGGGTGGTGCGACATACACCGACGACGGCTTGGTGCCAGAGCCTGATGCCTGCTGGGTTGGCGCGGTCGACACTAGCGCGCTTAGCTGGGCGCGAAGCAACACGTATTTTGGGTCAGCAGGAGTACGGGCGGCGACGGCCGGCACTGCCCGTGGCACACTCGCCGAGGGGACGTCGAAAGCTGGGGGAGGCTGTTGAACAACCTTGTGGCCGGCAAGGAGCCTGAGCTGCTCCTTGAGCGCGTCCGCAACTGCCGCCCCTTTCCCCGCAACGTCGGCAGGTCGCCCGGCAGACGGTGCGGCCGGAGGGCGTGCACCCGCGGGAGGCTGGTGAGGAACCGCCGACGCCTCCGCGACCCCGGCCGTCGGGCCCTTGCCAGTTTTCGCGGCCCCGCCTGTGGCCGTTTTGGCAGCCGCCTTGTCGCTCTGCCCTTTCTCACCGCTACCCTGTCGAGGTGGCTTCTCGCCGACCGAAGGCGGAGCCATTGGCCGTGCGTCATCAGCGGCATGCTCGTCGGCGGGACCCCCATCACCCTTCCCTGTGCTCGTCGCTCGAACCTCTGCCCAGTGCTTCTTGAGCATGTCGAGCACGCTCTTCCCCGACTGCTTCCCCGAACTGCCGTCGCCGGCTCCTTTGCTCCCGTCGCCGGCGCCGCGACTACTCCCTGCTCCCTTGCCCTGCCTCGCCCTCGCCGAATCGTCGACGTGGCCTCCCCCGCCGCCTCCCTCACCGGCCCCCTTGCTCCCGTCGCCGGCGACGCGACTACCCCCCGCTCCCTTGCCCCGCCTCGCGCTCGCCGAGTCGTCTCCGTCTCCCCCCCCGCCGCCTCCCTCTCCGGCCCCTTTGCTCCCGTCGCCGGCGACGCCACTACCCTCCGCTCCCTTGCCCCGCTTCCCGTTCGCCGAATCGTCTCCGTCTCCCCCCCCGCCGCCTCCCCCCCTCTTATGACCCTACCTCTGGCCGGCGTCGTTTGCCGACGGCAAAGACCCACGCCGAGCAGTCGCCACCGTGCCGACCACCTCGGTCATAATCTTCTATCCGGAGGCGAGGAAGGACTGCTGCGTGACCTCCGTCACCGCCTTCAGCAAATCCGCCTTGAGGGAATCCAGGAACTCGGCCGACAAGGCCTGCGCTGGGGCGGGCGGCGGCGGCTGCTGCACGACGAGACGGGGAGCGACGGCGGCGGCAATGTTGGTCTGCGCGGCGGTGATGTATTTAATGACCGTCTCCTCCAACCCCTTCCTCGCCTCACCCACCTCAAACGTCACGTGGTCGACCACAGTGTCCACCGCGGTGGCGCGTGCGACCGCGAATCGTCCCTCGGGGGCGTCCAGATCCAGCAGGAGCTGCCTCGCTAGCTCGGCGAAGCGCTTGCCCGATTGAATTGCGCTGTTCATGTTGTCGGTGAGGCCCTCGGTGATTTCCGCCGCCATGGTCGACGTGGCCTCGTTGAGGCGCTCCACCGATTTCCGGTCGGTGTCGGCGACCTGGGCGGTCAAACCCTTCAGCTTCTCGAGGAGCCCAGCAACGGCCGCCGCCAAGCTGTCGACCCGCCCCGTCTGCTCACCGAGCCGCCGTTCAAGGCGTGCATTTTCGGCACGCAATCGCCTGTTCTCCGCTCTCAGCTGCTCGACGACGTCGGGCGGCGCCTGCCGCCCAGCAGCGGTGGAACCGGGATGACCGCTCGCCACCTTCTTCCTCCTAGACCACTCCCCCCCGGCCTTCTCTGCGGTAGCATCGGTGTGCACTTCCACGCCCTTCTGCTTCTGGGCCGCGGCGTTATCCCCTTCACCTACCTCGACCATCCCAATTGTCAGAATGTTATTCTCTAGCCTGTAGTGGGGTGCTCTATAGCGAGTACAACCCATCTAGGGTTTGCTATATGTATCCTCATTGCTGCTAGTGAACCTCCTCTTTTGCCTAAACTTTCTCTTGCCTAGCTAGGGTTCTCCTAGCTATGGCTCCTGCTTATGCTTACTCTCTTGACATGGTAACAGAGCCTTCACGCTCCTGGCCTGTGGGCCCCACTGCTGCTTCCGCTGCCCTACTCAGTGTCGCGCGCCCCGTGGCGCGCGACCTTCACATTTTCATCCCGCCGCGCGCTCGGGGCGTGCGGCGGTTTTCTCCCCGCCGTGCGCACCGAGGCGCACGGCGGTTTCCTACCGTGGGGGACGCCCGCGGCCCCCCGATCCCGTCGCCCGCGGCCCTCCGGTCCCGTCGCCCGCGGCCCCGCGATCCCGTCGCCCTGGGGAGCCGCACGCGACCCCCCGCGGCCCCGTTTTCCCGTCGTGCCGCCCTGGGGAGCCGCGCGCGACCCCCCGCGGCCCCGATTTCCCGTCGTGCCGCCCTGGGGAGCCGCGCGCGACCCCCCGCGGCCCCGATTTCCCGTCGTGCCGCCCTGGGGAGCCGCGCGCGACCCCCCGCGGCCCCGATTTCCCGTCGTGCCGCCCTGGGGAGCCGCGCGCGACCCCCCCGCGGCCCCGATTTCCCGTCGCGCCGCCCTGGGGAGCCGCGCGCGGCCCCTCTCTGCCCCGTGGTCGCGTTCTGGGGGCCGAGCGCCGTCCCCCTCGCCGTCCCCCGCGCTCCTTCCCCCGTTCCGCCCGTTTTTAGGGTTTTGGGGTGCGGAGTGTGGGGGTGGCAGCTCTGGGGGTGCCGTGTGTGTGCGCCGTCCCCTGCTCCTCCTCCTCCTCCGTCTCCCACTGCTGCAGCTGCCGCTGAGGGGGGTGGATGTGTGGGAGCCGAGGTTTAGGGTTTAAGGGGGGTGCCGTGGAAGTGGAGCTAGGGTGTCAGCAGGGGGTGTGTGAGAGGGGCGTGGGACGGTCGGGGGAGGTTGAGCGGAGGCTGCCGTCTTGTCGTCAGCAGCACCTGTAGTCCGGGGCGCTGTTCCGGTAGCCCAGTCGTAGCCAGCTGCGCCAGTCGCCCGTGGGTCCGTTGCTCGTCTGCCGCTCTTCTTAGCCGCGGAGCCAGTTACTCCTGTAGTCCGGGGCGCTGTTCCGGTAGCCACTGTGCCAGTTTGACTCCTGTTGCCCGTGTGTCTGCAGCTTCAGCCGTCGCCTCTCATCTTCTCTCCTTCCACAGTTCCTCCTCCTCCTCACTTGCCCTTTGTGAATGCCTCTAGCTTTGCTTGCACTTGTGAACCTGCTTTCTACCTGCTTGCTCATTGTACTGATTACACCCCACTTTGGCTATGGGGGTGTGTCAGAATGTTATTCTCTAGCCTGTAGTGGGGTGCTCTATAGCGAGTACAACCCATCTAGGGTTTGCTATATGTATCCTCATTGCTGCTAGTGAACCTCCTCTTTTGCCTAAACTTTCTCTTGCCTAGCTAGGGTTCTCCTAGCTATGGCTCCTGCTTATGCTTACTCTCTTGACACCCAATCCCCCCGTGAGCCGCCTCCACGCCGACCTCGCCGAGATCCGCCGTCGTACCCTTTCCCTCCCCTTCGTCGTTCTCCACATCCGCCGATCTCCCACCCGTTTCCGCCGCTCCTTCTGCAACGTTCCCCTCCGCCATTTCCACGTCCACCACCTCTACGCCCTGCTCCTCGTCTTGCTGCTCCTCCTGGGGCTGCCTCTCTCGCTCCTGCGTCTCCTGTCCCTGCTCCTGCTCCTCCTCCGACTCCGACCCCGACACCGACTCCTCCGAGCCCCCCTCAACCTCACGTTCCTCCTCACGATGCTGGACCCCATCATCATCCCCGTGATCAGTCTCGTCCTGGTGCTTCTCCTCGGTCCCGGCCACCCCATGTCCTGCTGCCGCATCGGCCTCGTCGACGCCGCTACCCGGCTTCCCGACCGAGGTGCCAGGCTTCCCGGCCTCGTCGACGCCGCCACCCCGCTTCCCGACCGAGGTGCCAGGCTTCCCGGCCTCGTCGACGCCGCCACCCCGCTTCCCGACCGCTGGGGCACCTCCGCCAGCTTGGGGCGCCGACTGAACCTCCTCGCCGTCGTCGTCACAGACGTCGGCCGCAACTACGTTTCGGCCCGACCGTATGAGCGCGACCTGCTTCTTGATGAAGGCTACCATCTCGATGCGCAGCCCCTTCAACCCCGCAACAGCGACCTTGTCCATGCTGGTGGCACTGCGACGGAGGGCGCCGGCCAACCGATCCTTCCGCCTCACAGCCCAGAGCAACGCGCTCATTGCTAGCAGGCCGGAGCCCGCGTCCCCGTCCCGGACGGTGTCGGGCACTTTCTGCATACAGCAGAGGAGAGCGCTAATATGAGCACCGATATCGACATTCGCATCTCGCAAGGACAAATCGGCAGCTGCATCGCGCAAGGAAGTGACACCAAACCTTCGAAACTCATATCTCGAAGGGGTTCGTCGAAGTCGGCGAGCCTCGCATGCACCTCCTCCTCGGACGGCTTCGTCCACTCCCATTTCCTACCTTCGCGCCGAAGCTCGGCCATTACAGCCGCCCGGAAAAACCTGCAAAGCATGGCACAGACGGTCAGTTAGCACGGTGCACGCTCCGCATTGACAACGCAAGCGGCGTCGACTACACTATTGAGCTCACTCCAGCACGCGTTTCGCCTCTTTGATGTGCCACTCCTTCACAGTCTGCGGGTCGGCGTGCCGGATCGAGGTCCTGATCAACTGGCCCGATGCCTTCAACAAGTCGCCGGGGCACAGGATGATAATGACGCTGCAATGTGTTCCCGGAAGCGGTGCGATGCTGCACAGACAATGGACGTCGACATAGATCAGAACACATAATCGACGCAGGTTGCACCACACGCGCGACGACCCCGAACCAGCTCACCTCGATATCAGTGGGATAACCGCCACGTCGGCGTCAAAAACCTTCGCGAAGACGGTATGGTCCTTCCGACCCATCGCCGCCCTAAGGCGGCCGACACCTATCGACCACAGCCGCTGGTCCTTCTCCGTTCCGCGCAACCATGCGTGCCTGCACGCATGCATGATCAGGAGGAGTGCGTGAGGATGTGGTCGGGACGCCGGCAGATACTACGGTTGCGGCAATAACACGACGCATCGCCTACGCCGACCAGACACCTAACCTCGGCGCCACCTATGTTATCGACATCCATAATCCCTAAACCATGAGTCCGTCGACCTAAATGATGGGTATTATGAGACCACGCTAGGGCTATCGCCAGCATGAAATAACGACGCCGACATCCCTATAAGTCACTCACTTGAGGCCGAGTCCCAAGCAACGGGCGTTAAACTCTAGCATAGGGTTTGTCAGAACGGCGTAGTCGTGTTCCTCGAACTTGGATGTGAGTCCTCTACCGACGCTTAGATACAGGGGGAAGTCGCGCGAGGTCGGCGTCGCTTCGTCGGCTTTCTGGTCGGCCGCCATGGCGGGAGAGCGAGGATGCTATGCTACGGGCTAAGGGAAGAAACGGTGGGAGAATGGAAGGCGCAGAGGTGGGAAAAGAACATGAAAGAGAAACGAGAACGCGAAAATGAAGGGACACACCACCTCCAACGAAGAAAAGCCAGGCGGAGCCTCGCAGGCCCGGTTGAGCGTCGCCCAGGGGGCCGTGGTCCCTGGCTCGGCAGGGCTCATGCACAAGTGGCGTGGCACAAGTGCACCCTCGCCGCCGAGCCAGCAGGTCGACGTCACGTCCCCTGGCCTCGGTCGGCCAGGGGACGCAAATTCGCATGCACGCGGTGCGACGTTTCGGCACCACGTGTCGATTTCGCAGCGGGTCGCGAAAATTGTGCGCCTTGGTGCGAGAGACCCAGAGCTTCGCTCGAATTTCGGCGGGTACGAAATGTCGCATGCATGGAAAAAAAACGATGCGAAACGACGGGAGGGCACGTGGCGAAACCGCAACGGGTCGCGAAATTGTCCAGCGTCCCGAGAAGAGACCCCTAATTTCGCACGGGCCTCGCCTGCCCGTACGGGCAGGCCGCGATGGGTTACTAGGACCTCGCGGGCAGGAGGGACGGGTGGGCTGCCTTCGCGCCGGGGTTACTTTCCCTCGCGCGAGGTCTCGCCAGCTCGCCGCCCCCACCCGGTAACGTGGGTCGCTGTTCACATTCGGGGGGGGGTCCGCGGGGCGGCGGTCGTGCGCTCGGCCCAGCCCTGGGCCAGGCTGGCGGGCCCGCACGCGCGTCAGTCGCCCGCCTCGTCGGGCCCCCTTCCGTCGACCCCCCTCGTCGACCCTGGCAATTCGGCTCCGTCGACCGAATTCCGCTGGGATCTTCAGCATAATAGAGCTCAGCGGACGAAAAATGCCGCCCAATTTCGCGGGCCAGAACGGACAACCCCCCTCCTCGGGGTTGTCGACCCCACGACGACCACCGCGTGGAAAGCCCAGGTGAGCTGCCTCGGCCCAGCGCTGGTGACCCCTCGGGATTGTCGACGACCTGTCGACCTTGGGTTCCGCTGAGACAATCCCGAGAAGGTCGTCTCAGCCGCGTGACGTCATCCCAGCTCGGCTCGTCGGGCCGCGATGATCGCCACGCGGCCAAAAAAGGACGTGCGAGATCGACCCCTGGATGGCGGGGCCATCGAGGTCTGCCAGGGTGGCCACGACGGGCCAACGGAGGGTCGGGGTGGTTCGCGTGGGAAAATTTCGCGCCCAGGCGTGGCCAGGTCGGTGCGTACCACACGGCCATCATCCAACGGTTGGTTGCTCACATGTCTTAGGCGAAATCGGACCGTCCACTACCTCTGGCTAGGTGCACTGGATGCTGATGCGGCGGGAATGTCGGCGTCGACCAGAAGGTCTTCGTCGTGATGCCACGCGGCATTCTATCCCGCCCTCGAACTGCACCCAGCTTAGGACCACGCCACGTACCGCACGATAGAGCCAGCGTGTAACACCCGTGAAAGGCGCATCACATGCGAAGCGCTTCAAGCAAGCAGCCATGCACGCCCGGTGCCACGTCGGTCACGGCGCCGCCGCACGAGCGTACATGCATAGCTGCGTCCTGCACAGGGGTTTGCGTGGAGCGCCAAGTGGAGCGGAGTCGCTCACGACCATACCAATCTGGGCTCCCATTGTAGGTCGCTCATTCTGCCTGCCGTTCTGCGTGCGTTTCATCCGTTAGCTGGCACTTAGATTTTTTTGGTCGTTCCCGTGTCGGCACACGTGGAACGTCGGCGTCGTCAGAATAGTCAGACGTCGGGGCCGCCGTCTCGTAGTGTTGTCTGCGATGCCGACCTGTCAGATGCCACCGAGTTAGAAACGCCATGTTGCATTTCACCGACCTCACCACACCGACTTCCCATCGCGAGACCCTAGGTCGCGGTATCATGGCCGGAGCACAGCCTCGCTCGACACCGCCGCAACCGCAGCCACCACCCGCCGACGTCGACATGACGGACGTCCCAAACCCCGCTAGCCAGGCTGAGGATGTCCCCCCGGTAGACCGTACACCGACCAGTAACCCCTCGTCGACGCTGCCCCTGCTTTACGATCTCGACGCCCTGGCCCAAATCCCGAAGGGAGAGTTCACCAAAGACATTCCGCCCGCACCCATAGGGGAGTTCACGAAACCACGCAAAGACACGTCGGCGCCCACAAATGCAGAGGAGGCCGGGCCGTCGTCGGTGCCGGACGGAGCGGGCGACCAGGATGAGGGAATGGAAGACTATTCCTCGGCGAGCGACGAGGACGACGACGCCGACCCGCGGCCCCAACGTGGCAGAGGTCCGAAGACGTTGGAAGAAAAGCTCAGGTCGGAACGTGCGCTGATTGAGGAACTTCTGGACGAGGACGAGCTAGAGGATCTGCTGAACGCGTCTGTCCCTCGAGAACAGTGGAAGGCGGCCGACTTCGTAGAGGAAGATATGGTGTACGCGTGCGTCGACGTGCTCGTGATGGAGGCATTGCGCCACCTGAAAACCATCGAGGCTAAGAGCACGCTCCAGTCCTACATCTCATGGATCTACCACTACAAGAGGTGGGCGGCAAAAATGCTCAAAGAGATAGGCGACAAGCTGCCGATCGGGGAACGAACTAGGCACGTCGACGAGATCGGGCACTGGATCCACTGCAACAAGAGCAAGGATTGGGACAACCCGAAGGTGGTCAAACGGAAGCACATCTGGCTGCACGGCCCCAAGGTCACTCCGACGCGGCTGCGCGCCTACGTCAAGTTCATGAGGCGGGAGTTCAAGATCGACGCCGAGACGAACGCGCCGGTGCCGTCCTACACGGTGCACATGATCCTCGGCCGCATCAAGGCATGCCAGATGGCGGCGAGGGTGGAAGCGACGCTGTACAAGGAGAAGGAGTTGGGCATCATGCGGGAAATCTCGGTGGTCCGGTCGGAGGTGCGGGTCATGGTCCGCAC
The DNA here is from genome assembly GCA_947470075.1 of Closterium sp. Yama58-4. NCBI lineage: Eukaryota > Viridiplantae > Streptophyta > Zygnematophyceae > Desmidiales > Closteriaceae > Closterium > Closterium sp. Yama58-4. Next base: position 452,895 of record CANIUD010000252.1, read on the forward strand.
CAAAAACCAGAGGGACATCAAGTAAGTTGGCATGAAGCGCCGTTTTCATGTCGGTGTCGATTTGTTCCCATCGCCCTAATAATCCTACCGCCGTATTGTTCTGTCGACAGTAATTGCGCCGACCGTCGACGCGGCACCATCGGCGACACATACACCGCCGAACAGTTCCGCCAGATCATGACGAGGGTGCTGCCGGCTTGGGCGGCGTCGGCATGGGCCCCGCATTTCACCACTCCTTCGCAGACGCTGTGGAGGTTTCTTCTCGTCAAGGTGCTCACGCTGCTCTCCCACCACAGCCTCATGCGCGGTGCAAGCATCCGCGAGATCACGCTCCCCGACATCTTCTTGTACCGACTGGCGAGCACCTCGTCGGTGAACCCGGATAACCAGCCGGTCGTCATGGTGGTCGCCGCGCGGAACTCGAAGACGTCGAAGGATGCGCGTCTTCAGCAGAGCTATGCGGCGCGGCACCTTGAAGCGGAATTGTGCGCCGTCGGCGAGACCGGACTGTGGCTACACTTCATCCTCGACCAGATCGGCCAGTTTCACGGCGTCGGCGTCATCCCGCCGGTCGACACCAGCACACGCGAGCGCTGGTACAAGAAGCACCTGTTCTTCGCCCGCAACGACCCCGAGCAGGGCGAACTCTCCGCTGCCAGCCACCAGCGATGGACGAGGCAGATGTGGAAGACGAACGGGGTGTTCTGCAAGCGGAACGTCCATGCCGCTCGGGCAGGCGGGGCGCAGGAGCTGGCCATCAACGGTACGCCTCGCGCCGAGATAGCCGAGCTGGGTCACTGGGCTCTCGACAAGATGACTCGAGCCTACATCACAGCCATTCCCGTCGGCGTGGTGATGAAGAAGGCCGGCTATTCGGGCTACACGCAGGACTACTTCTTGGGGCGCAGCAGGGTGGAACCGTCGGACGAGCTTCTCAAGCTCATCGCCGAGCACATCTTCCCGGCGTTGACGAGCTCCTTAAGAATGTATGTCGATCGGTACCGCATGTATGCCTCGCATGGCACTGTACTTTCAACCACGGTAATCACCAAGCTCTGTTGTCTAATTGCAGGCGGAAGAACTCGCGAAGAAGGGGTCCGACGCCGACGTTGCTGCCGTGCATTTCTGGCGCACCCTCCTGATGTTCCGCCGCATTGTCGCCGAGGACCTCGCTGTGAAACTCGTCCGCACGCCTTGGCACCCGTACGTCCAGTATTCCAAGCTCTGCCGGATTCCCCTCTTCCAGCACTGGGCGAAGAGGGTGGAGAAGACCGACACCGAGACCATCAAAAAGCGGCAAGACCCAACCCTCATCCAGCCAGAGGTGAGTCATCTTTATGTCGACATCGCCATGAGCACTGTGCCCGATGACCCCAACTCACCTGCACCGTTATTCGCCGACCATTGCAGGAGATATCGGTCCGCCATGACGCCCAGTACGCGGTCGTCTCCCTCACAACGACGCTGAAGCTCGAGAGGGAGCGGTCAGCGGTCGAGAAGATCGACCTCGAGGAGAAGCTCGAGCAGCGCGACGCTACCATCGCGTCGATGACGGACGAGATAACCCGCCTCACCGAGGCTCTCCGCGTTTCAGAAGCTCGTAGGATGCCGGAGGCGCCGCCAGCTGCGAACGACCAGTCGCCGAGCGACGGTGGCTCCGCGGAGTCGGCAAGCAGGGGTGACGGAGCCAAGAAACCCAAAAAACCCCCACAGACGGTCGAGGAGGCTAGCTACGAGCTGAACGTGGTTCAGCCTTGGCGGAATGCAACGACCGTGAGGGACGCGTGGCGCCTCTGGACCTCGTGCACCAGCGCCGACACCCGTCGTCTGTGCGACAGGTTCTTCGAGCCGGGATTCGTCGACCGCCACACCCTCCTCGACGGAGCCTCGCAGGGAGCACACGGGACGAGGGTGCGCCGCATGATGAAGGTCATCGATGCCGTGAGGGAGCTTCGCAGGAGCGACGGCGAAGCCGACACGGAAGCCGTCGTCGACGCGCTTAACACGATAGCGGCGCCTGGCATTGGGACCTTCTCGGATGCCCTCACGGTGCTCAACAAGGGCAACAAACCGATCTATGCCGGGCAGGGTAAGGGCGTCAAGGGGCTCGGCAAGACGGACTATTCCAAGCTTCGTCTCGCCTGTGCGCTCGTGGCGCGCGGGTTCAAGCCGGAAGACTGGGTCTCCCGCCTGTTCCCGGACACATGGGAGGAGCAGATGAAGAAGGCGTTGGCCGACCTGGCCCGCGAAAACGACGCCGGGCAAGCTCCTCCGACCAAGAAGTCGGCCAAGCGCAAGAAGACCGCGTGAATGCTCACAAGCAACATGCGATTGTGGGCTGTTGCATGTTGTAGTTGTTGTTCCAGCATGCATGTGATTCGTACTGATAAGGTTGTCGACTTTGTGTTTCTCACAATGATTCTGTCGTTCAAACAAAGCATCATTCCCCATTTATGAAGTAGACAATCAAGTTGACAATCACATCATTCGGGTTTAGGGTAAGCATCCTACGTAAAGTCGACAATCACATCATTCGCAAGTAGACAATCATTCATCAAATAGACAATCACATCATCCTACGTAAAGTCGACACGCATGCACACAACGAAACACAAACATGTAGCATCTAAGGGATCCGACAGACGAAACACACAAGACCGATATCGACCATACCAACATCCAATCCTAGCAAGCCGTCGACCTAGCCCAACATGTTCCCCTCGCCGACTACGCCGCCCTGCTGTCCTTGGCCTTCTTCGCCTTCGGGCCCTTCTTCCCCGCGCTGTCCTTGGCCTTCTGGCCCTTCTTCCCCGCGCTGTCCTTGGCCTTCGTCCCCTTCTTCCCCGTGCCGCCCTTGGCCTTCGTCCCCTTCTTGCCCCTCTGACCCTTCCTCCCCCTGTTGTCGAGGTCAGCCTTCATCTGCGCGTCAATCGGCACCGCGATGCCCCTCGCTTTGAGTTTCGGCCCGGCGACGGGGCACATTCCCCAGAACGCCATCGTCTCGACCGTCGCTCTTGCGATCACCACGGCATCGACTCCAGCATTCCCCCCAGGATAAGCCCTATCAAGGGCGGTCCTCTGGAGTGCTGGCGCGACGTTGTAAGCAACCTCTCCCAGGGGGCGGTCCCTGTTGATCTCGGCGTTCAGCACCGCCTCCATGACTTTGCCGAATACATCGGCGGTCTGCTGGCTCGCTCCGCCCAAAAGCGCCGCCGCCTTCCCTTCCTCCACAGCATCCTCCACCTTGGCATCGCCGTTCTCGACGAAGCACCACACAGCGCATGCGGATGCTCCTAACGCCCATGCCGCCATATCCGTCTTCTCGTCGCTGTCTCCCTCCTTTCTCGCCGCTGTCGCAGCGGTCTTCCCATACGCCGCACTCATTGCCACGCGACCTATCATCGCCGACATCATGGACGCCGACTTTTCCCGGCCCTCCTTGGTGTTGGGATCGGAAAATAATTTTATTCTTCCGTCTCACTAGGGCGGAAGCTTTCCACCAGGGGGGGAGAATAAGGACAGAAGACAGCGCGGAACCAATTTTAAGCGGTGTTCTTGTCGCTGCTGTAAAACTCATGCGTCTCGGTTTCTGAAATTATAACCCTACAACGTTGACAGAACCCCCGTTGACCTGCACTGAAATTTTAACGGGGCCTAACACAACCCTCGTTGACAACCGCGCCTCCCCGTCGTCGAATGTGAGCTCTGCAGAGGCGTCGACGGAGACTGACATCTTTGGCACACGACCGGCCGGTTCCTCGTCGATGAACCGCTAACGCAACTTGTTGATGTAGGAATGCTCATGAAGCCACAGCTTCCTCGCTAGTCGATCGCGCACAATCTCCAGCCCGAGGTACTTCTTGACCAGATTGATTTCGTGCAGCTCCAGCAGCTCTTTTAGCTCCTTTAGCATCGCGAGGCTGCTGTTGGCGGCGAGGAGGTTGTCGACGTAGACGAGCACCTAGCATGCTACTTCCTCGTTGCCGACCTTGAAGTAGAGGGCCTCATCGATCTGGCTCCTCTGCTAGTCAACGCCGGCCAACACTACGTCGAGCGTAGGGTACCAGAACAGCGACGACTGCTTCAGCCCGTAAAGGCTCTTCAACAGTTTGCACACTCGGCCAGTCCTGTCGTTGTGGTAGCCAGGCTGGTATATGTAGAGGACACGGTATAGTTTGCTCTGCAGAAATGCATTCTTTATGTCGAGCTGCATCAGATGTAGGCCAAGGATGGCTACAATGCTGAGGTAGGTGCACTGAGTGATGTAGCTTCCCACCTGCGCATGTGTCTCATCGTAATCTTGAAGCCTTTCAGAACCAGGCGTGCCTTCTCACAAACGACCGTATCGTCGACATGGTACTTCGTCATGAGCACCCAGCGGACACCACGCGGACGCTCGACCAGCTCCCACATCCCATAGGGGACACGACTCTTGATCTCCTCGTCCATGGCAGCATTTACTGCCTTTGCCCTTCCAGCTCGCCAACGCCTCCTTCACCGTCATATTGGCAATGTCTCAACGGCGTGCATGTCGGTGTCGAGCTCGGGCAGGTCGACGTTGCAACGTCGCGTCTTCACTTCGTCGATCGGGACCTCTACCACGTCGCTGTCGTCGGACTGCTCCCCTGCCGACAGCTCCCCTTTCTCGCCACCAAGGACTTCTACGACGTCGCTCGATTCGCCATCGACGAGTTGATCCACGATTGTTGGCTCCTCCGCCAATTTCTCCTCTTCAATTGGCTTCTTTGCCGATTTCGTTTCAGTCGTTGGCTCCAGTGCTAACCTCGCCTCTACGGGCATCGCCAAATTCTCCTCTACCGCTATCAGCTTCTGCTCGTGGCCGCCGAGGTGCATCTCATCTCGTCGGCCGCAGGCGATGACACTGGCAGGCGCCAAAGGCGACGCAGCAATGCTCCCCTCATCACCGGTGGCCGACGTCGACGTCATCTTTGACTGATTAGCCACAACAGGTAGAGGGGAGGTAGAAGTGGGAGCAGTGGTAAGTTGGATGTCCTCGATGTTATCATCTTCAACGACAAGAGGGGTCGTCGTCGACGAGGGATCCGTCGGCGCGACAGCAGGTTTCCGCATCAAAACTGGGCCGTGCTCGGCCTTCCACACCTCCAGTGACATTTTTCCGTAGAAGATAGCCTCTACGGTCGCCAGCACCTTGTTTTCGGTGAGATCGAACTCCTCCTAGCCCTTGCTCTTTGGCGACACACCAAGACGAAGCCCCTAGCGGGCCTTCGGCGCCAGATTCCCACCGTGCCGCTGCTCGAGGACCATAAACTGCACCATGCAGGCCCATACGCGCGTCAGCGTTAGTTCCGGTTTCTTCTCAAACAGTAGCTCGTACGGCGTTGTCCCCGAAGGCAAAACGTCTGTTCGTGGCAATTGCGCACCCGGATGGCCTGTCGCAAAGCAAGGTGCCACAAGTGGAGCTTCACTCCCATTGACCGTTCGCATGGTCTCGACAACGGTACGCTTTTCCCGCTCTGCCATCCCGTTCTGCTGCGGAGTATAGGGGCATGTCAGGCTGTGGAGGATGCCTTTGTCATCGACGAAGTTGGTGAAGGCTCGACCGAGGAACTCCCGTCCATGGTTAGAATGCAACATTTGTCATGGTCTTCGACGTCTGCCACTTTACCACCTTCCACAACTTTTTGAAGATGACTAGCGCGTCGCTCTTCTTCGCGATCGGCCTGACCAATATGTAACAAGTCTTCCTGTCCTTCAGCAGGAGGAAATAGAGGCTGCCGTCCTTGGCTGCCACTCGAAACGGCCCGCAGAGGTCGATGTGCACCACGTCGAGTGCATTTTCGGCCTCCAATCCTTGGTCGGTGAAGGTGTGCCGAGCTTGCCGCCGACGCTTGAGGCACACGGTAGGTCAGCCCCGGTCGACGACCTAATGTCGAGGCTGAGGCGACTTCATGCTTCGCCAAATTCGTGACCGTGTCGATGCCAACGTGCGCGAGCCTTACATGCCACCTATCCAGCGGCGACTTCGCTGCGGAAGCAATCGTCCGCAGGGCCACCACCCCAGTCAACGTCGACTTCGACTCCGTCAAGCAGGGGCACAAGTTAGTGCAGAGAACCCTGCCGGTGTAGCACGCTCGACCGAGTACATCGCTCGAGGACGACACCAGCAGTATCTTGTCGCCGTCGTCCTACAGCTTCATGCCGTTGTCCCTGAGTTGGTTGGCCGATAGCAGATTCGCCTGCACGCCCGGGACGTAGATCACGTCAGGGAAAAAAAACTGCTTCCCGCTATTCCCTCGCAGAGCAACGGTGGCACGGCCTTCGATGTCCTGCAACGCCCTGTTGAAGCCACACACATGCTTGACGTCGTCCGCGACGAACGCCTCCTTCGTCCCCATTAAATAATGCGAACAACAACTGTCGAGCAGCACCACCATCCGGTTCCCTTGCACGGCCGCTGCGATCGCCTTAAAGTCCTCGCCGGCCTCCGGCGCCAGCGAGAGAATTGGTTGACCCTACGACGCCGACCATCGAGCACGACGCCTCCCCGTCGCCTCGACCTTTGTCGGCAGAAGAGTAGGCGTCATTCATCGACGACGTCGACTTTGACGTCTGCTTCTCTTTGCGCAGCTTGTTATCTCGACGAGGAAGACGACCAGCCAACCTTCCGCGGACGCCCTTGATGTTGTCCTCCTCGCTGTCACCGCGGTCAGAACTTTCGAAGGAGAGGTGGTAGGGGTCGCCACAGATCCAGCACTCCGACCTTAGACCGCCTCCACTTCGACTGTTGTCGCGAGCCGGCTTCGACCGGTCGGCATCCTTTGCCGAATTCCCACCACCGCTACCACCTCCGCCCTGCTTCCCGCATTGCCCATGCTGATGACTCTGCTTCGTCGGGGCGACGTAGTTTGCCTAAGGAAGGAGCTCCGTGGGCCTCTCTGCCTCTTGCATAGCCTCGTCCTTACTGATTGGACTCGTGAGGGTATCCTCGTTAAGCGACTCGTGCACACCGGACATCGCCATCATCCCCCGCATCAGAATATAGCCGCTTGGTAGTCCCTTGACAGTGTGTGTAATGTAGGACGCCGTCGTGTAGTTGACGCCCGCCATCCGCATGTCGGAGAGGATCCGTCGAGCACGGTTGTAGTAGTCTGTCGCCGACTCCTGCTCACCCATCGTAAGGTGAGTCATGCGCTCCTCCAGCTGGCCAATGAAAAGGTCGTCGATCGTCTGTTACGTCGACATGATGAACCGCCATGCCTGGTGGCCGGCGTCCAGTCGAAGTCGACAAATTTTCAGAGAGATCTGCACCATCGGCGAGCAGCAGCGAGAGATGACCATGGAGGTCAGCAAATGAGCAGCGCGGAATTTTGCCCGCAACTTGACATCGTCCTCGTCCTGTGTCACCACTTCGTCGTCGGCGAAACACTTCAGCCCGACGATTTCAAGCTGGGGCTCGATAGACTCCCTCCAGGTGATGAGGCCACGTCGACCTTCCAGCAGTCCGAGCACGGAGATCTTCTCCAACGATATTTCGTAGTAGCCGTAGGTCGGCGCGATTCCACCAGTCATCATGTGCGTAGAGAAGCTTGGCCACACCACTTCTTTGCGGGGAGTGACGTTGACTGTCAATGTCACCGTGCGAGCTGCGAGCGGCGGCCGTCAACCACTGCACTCACGCATGTATTCCGCCGACCTCGTCGTCGGCGGCCGTCCTGATAACTCCGCTCATCCTCCTCGTGCTCTCGTCGCGGCCGACTTGATCACCACCGTCGACCCACTCGTCAACGTTGCCTTCGTGCGTGATGGTCAGGGAGTGGTGATTAGTACGGGTTGTTGGGTAATCACACACCCACTGCATTCGGGTTTCAAGGAGCAAAACATCCATGTTCGCTTCGCCGTACTTGCCAGCCACGTGGCGTGCCCGAACATCATCTAATTGCGCCTACAAGGTATCCTCTACGCCTGCTGCGACTTCCTGCATGGCGGTCTAGACGGCTACCAGCCTACAATAACTTAGGTAAATGAAACGTCGGCTACTAGTCTGAAGGTACTTTACGGGGCCGTCCACGCTCACCGTATTGCGCCACAAGAGTCAAGCGAGCCCGTCGACCAACTCGACGATGCTTCGTCAAACAACGTCCGCCTAAATGAGCTCGTCGAGTAGAGCCCGTCGACCAATGCTCCTCGACGGGGCTCGTCGACCAGCGTCCTCTGCGAGCTTGTCAACCAGCGTCCTTTGCAAGCTCATCGGCAAGCGTCCTCTGCGACGATGCTCGACCAACACTTCCGCAGAACCTTGTCGACTAGACGGCTTCGTCGACCTTCGCGTCAAGTTCTGCGGGCAGTCGACATCGACTTCTGCGGCCGGTCAAAATCGACTCCTGCTCTCAGGTCGACGTCGAACTCTGCGGGCAGGTCGACGTCGACTTTTGCACGCTCCTGACTGCGAAGTCTGCTTCGCCCAAGCGAGGGCGATGTCATTTCCTGTCAACAGTGTCGAGGCTATATATAGCCTCGTGATGTACCGAGGTGATTATTAAATCCATTTTAAACCAGTTCCTCGATCCTCACATTTTTGGGGGCAGCTGCAAACGACCCATGATTAAATGGCGTTCAGGGTACCCGAATTTTACAAAGGAATGTGGTACAGTCCACCGAGACACATGGGAAAAAACTACCCGACGGCTAAGCGGGGATTTGAGGAACGGCTAAGCGGGGATTGAGGAACGGCACGAGGGGCAGGTTAAAAGCTGGTGTGAAAAATCTATGACCCTCCGACGCCCCTCACCATCCCCACCAAGTCCTAGTTCTGACTCATGAAGTCAACATACTTGGTCGAATAAAGGGGGCGAACACGGGCCTATCCTGTGCTGATTAAAGGCACCTAAATTGTTGCTCATTCGACAGTTGTAAAGAGAATAATAATGTAAAAAACAAAAGCACAAAAAAAAGGAGTTCGTGGCAATTTTTACATCGACAAATTGGGCTCGGTCAAACAGCCCGAGAAAATTGGGCTGCCCCATAACAACAATGGTGCAGTCTACTGGAATCATATGACTTGAGCGTCTACACGAGTTGACAGCGCAACGACGAAGCTGTCGAGCACACAGGCAGCACCACCAGCACTACAAGTCCGCACCGCTCTAGCGCTGAAGAAAGGCGGCTTGCCAACATTGCGAGTCGACGGCGTGCCAACGATGCAGCAAAGCGGCCGTCCAACATTGCACTCGCAGGTGACAGTAGCGCACCTACTTCGCAGGTGCTCGCAGATAGTCGGTTGGTGCGACGTGCAGCGTCATGTGCACAGCTCAGGTGCCAAGTTGGCCACGTGCCGTTGACTGCGCCTGATAAGCTACGTCAGCCTCGAGATACCACTCCATGGTCGACGGAGGAATTCGCAAGTCGGCATCGACTTGCGCGGCCAATTTCCGCCAACTAATATACGTGTCTGTCAAATTATATACTTCTAGTTATTTCTCTCTAGGTTCTATAGGGGTCATTCCTTAGAGGGTACAACCCAATTCTCTCGATCGTCTTGTACCCCCTCCCCTTACCTAATCGACATTCCTTCCTCTCTAAGATTCTAACATGGTATAGAGCAGGAACGTTTCCTAGGGCCCACCACTAAAACGAATATATATATATATATTTTTTTTACCTGCCCGGAGCGTGCTTCGCGCCTGCCCTAGTCGCGCATCGTGCGCCTGCCCTTAGCGGCCCGTCGTGGCCCCTCGTCAGGCCCCTCGCGACCCCTCTTAAGGCCCCTCGTGGCCCCCTCTCACGGCCCTACGCGGCCCCTTTCGCAGCCCCTTTCGCGGCCCCCTTTCGCGGCCCCTTTCGCGGCCCCTTTCGCGGCCCCTTTCGCGGCCCCGTCGCCGACCTTCGCGGCCCTGTCGCCGCCCTTCGCCGTCCCACGCGGCCTCCTTACGGCCCCGTCGCCGCCCTTCGCGGCTCCTCACGGCCCCGTCGCCGCCCTTCGCGGCCCCCTCCCGGACCCGTCGCCGCCCTTCGCGGCCCCTCACAGCCCCGTCGCCGCTCTTCGCGGCCCCTTCTCGGCCTCGTTGCCGCCTCAGCAGCAGCTGCCGTCCCTTTCGCGGCCGCCGCTGCTACTTACCGCTGCCACTCGCCACGGCCCCGCGCGGGAGTGCCGCCCCTCTGTTGCGGCCCCGCCTCTCCCTTCGTTGCGGCCTCTGCCTCCAGCAGCCGCCGACCGGACCTGCAGCATCCGTCGACGCTGGACCTGCTGCAGCTTCCATCGCCGGACTTGCAGCAGCCGCCGCCGCCGGACCTGCAGCACCTGCCGCCGCCGAGCCTGCAGCAGCTGCCGCCGCCGAGCCTGCAGCAACTGCCGCAGCCGACCTTGCAGCAGCTGCCGCCGCCGAGCCTGCAGCAGCTACCGCCGTCGAGCCTGCAGCAGCTGCCGCCGCCGAGCCTGCAGCAGCTGCCGCCGCCGAACCTGCAGCAGCTGCCGCCGCCGAGCCTGCAGCAGCTGCCGCCGCCGAGCCTGCAGCAGCTGCCGCCGCCGAAGAAGGTGCTGCCACAACTACTGTCACTGCTGCCCCGGCCCCGCCCTGCTAGAGCCGCGCCGCCCTGCCCAGCCGCGCTACTGCTACTGCTGTCACTGCTACTGACGCTGCTACTGTTACAGCCACCACTACTGCAACTATGGCTTGTCCTACCGTGCACGCTTTCGATGCTGAGGGCCGCCCGCTTAAGTTTGACACCTGGCTCAATGACTTGCACCTGTATCTCCAGCTCACTGCCAAGGAGGATATCTCACTGTACGATCACGCGCTAGGCCATGCTGCTGCCCCTGCTGCTGATGCTGACAGCACTGCCCGCTCATAATGGCAGACTCGTGACGCCCACGCTCGCTTTGCTATTCGCGCCTCCCTGCCGTTAGATGAGCGTGAGCACTTTGGCCAGCACAAGACTGCACAGGCACTGTACAAAGCTGTAGTTGCGCGCTACTCCTCACCTGCCTTTGCTGCGCTAGGTCGTCTCTCGCTTCCCTACCTGTTCCCCGACCTGTCCGCCTTCTCTACAGTCGCTGACCTCATCACGCACCTCCGCACTAGTGAGGTCCGCTTCCGTGCTGCTATGCCTGCTGAGTTTCTTGCCAAGAACCCCCCCCCCGCTGTGGCTGACTCTCTACCACATAGTCACCCGTCTCCCTGACTCTCTCCGTGCCGTTAGGGACCACTCCCTCGCTCGCTGCCCCACTGAGCTCACCATTGATCTGCTCGAGAAGGAACTGCTTGCAGCTGAGACTAGCATAGTCGCTGTAGGTGCCTCTCGTGGCGACCCCCGCACCCCTTTCTTTGAGGGGTGTTCCCCTTCCCCCCTTCTCCCCTCTGTCGCCTCTGCTGCTACTGTCGACCTCCTTGGGACTGAGCAGGTCGGGTCAGCGTCCACTCCGAGTGGGCGCCGCAGCGGCAGGGGCAAAGGGGGCAAAGGAGGTGGTGGTGACAGCGGGGGCGGTGGCGGCGGTGGGGATGGTGGTGGGGCTGGAGGGACTAGTGGCAGCAGTGGGGGTAGTGGCGGCAGCGGGGGTGGTGGCGGCAACAGCGGAGGAGGTGGCTGGGGTGGGGGCGGTCTTGGTGGCGGCAGTGGACGCAGTGGCGGGGGTGGTGGTGGTCGAGGTGGTGGTCGAGGTGGTGGTCGAGGTGGTGGTCGAGGTGGTGGTCAGCGCCAGCAGCAGACTCTCTCGCCCCAGGAGCTCAGTGAGTGGTACCTTCAGCGTGGGGGGGGGGGGTGGCCTTAGCTGCACGTACATCATACGCACAGGTGACCGCGCTGGTCAGACGTGTGGGAGGGCGCACACCACGCAGCGCTGCTTCTCTCGCCTCGATGACGATGCTTGGCGCGCTCAGTTTCCTGGTGCCACTGAGCTGCCCCGCTGGGCTGATCTGCTTAAAAAGAACATTGATATCTATGCTCTTGACTTTGATGTTATTCTTGGTGCCATGTATGTGATGTCTACTAGTGGAGAGGGTGCCCAGTACCTGCGTGTTCCGCCCGACCCGGGCATTCAGACCAGTGAGGCTGCCGCCCTAGGTGCTAGTGCGTCTGTTGCCCCAGGTGCTGTTGAGGCTGTCGCTCCAGGTGCTAGCGTGTCTGCTGCCCTAGGTGCTGGTGAAGCTGCTGCCCTAGGTGCTTGTGAGTCTGCGCCCCCTGGTAGTGAGTCTACTGAGGCACTGCACACCTTCGCACTGGACTCAGGTGCTTCTCGCTGTTTCTTTCGTGACCGCACTGCCCTTGAGCCGCTTGCTCGGCCAGTTGCTGTCTCCCTCGCTGACCCCTCTGGGGGTCCGGTCATTGCGACCTCCTCCACTGTCCTTCCCTGTCCTGCGGTCCCGTCGGGCACACTGTCAGGTCTCTACCTCCCCTCGTTCTCTACGAACTTGGTGGCAGGTAGTGCGCTCCAGGACGGGGGTGTTCACCAGTTCACCCCTGCCTACGAGCGCGTGACACACTGCACGTGTGCTAGGACGGGTCGCCACCTGGCTACCTTCACTCGGCAGCCGGGGTCGGACCTGTACACACTGACCACTGAGTCCCCTTAGGTAGCTGCGTCTGCGTCTGCGTCTGCGTCTGGTCAGCTGTCGGCCCCCTGCTTGTGTCGCTCCCTGTCGCACCAGACCGTCCTCTGGCACCACCGCCTTGGTCACCCGTCCGTGCAGCGCCTTCGTGGCATGCACTCCCAGTATCTGTCTCTGGTCTTCCCAGGGTGCTCCCTCCCCTCCCACCCTCGCCTGCTCCTCCCTGTCTTCCCTGTGTCGAGGGGCGGCAGCGCGCCGCTCCTCACTCCTCCTCCTTTCCCCCGACGACTGCTCCCCTGCAGACGCTCCACATGGACGTGTGGGGCCCAGCCCGCGTTCGTGGACAGGGTCACGAGAGGTACTTCCTGATAGTTCTTGACGACTACTCGCGTTACACCACGGTCTTCCCCTTGCGCACCAAGGGTGAAGTCCCTGATGTTTTGATCCCTTAAATCCGCAGGGCTCGCCTCCAGCTTAGCGAGAGGTTTCACTCCGACCTTCCTGTCCTCCGTCTGCACTCTGACAGAGGTGGGGAGTTCTCCTCCGGCCTCTTGGAGGCCTTCTGTCAGCAGGAGGGCATTGAGCAGTCGTTCACGCTTCCGGCCTCTCCACAGCAGAATGGGGTTGCTGAGCGCCGCATTGGCTTGGTCATGGAGATCGCTCGTACCTCCTTGGTCCATGCGGCTGCCCCCCACTTTCTGTGGCCGTTTGCGGTCTGATACTCTGCCCATCAGCTCAACCTCTGGCCCCGTGTCTCCGCTCCGGAGACTTCCCCGACACTGCGTTGGACGGGCAAGGTTGGCGATGCGTCACGTTTTCGGGTCTGGGGATCTCGAGCCTTTGTTCGCGATACGTCCGCGGACAAGCTCTCCTCCCGCACTGTTCCTTGTATCTTCCTTGGCTTTGTCCCGGACGCGTCTGGTTGGCAGTTTTACCACCCCACCTCGCGCCGTGTCCTGCCTTCTCAGGACGTCACGTTCGACGAGTCGGTCCCCTACTACAACCTCCCTACCACACTGCCCCGCTCCCCCCCCCCGCCTCTCTTCCTCGCTCCAGGTGCTGCTGTGCTAGACCCCCTCCCCCCTCAGGGTGCCGCTCCCTCAGGTGTGTCCCAGGTAGACCCGGTTGAGCCTGTCGAGGTAGCTGTCGACTCTCGTCCTACTTGGGGTGCTGAGCCTGCGGGTGCTGAGCCTGAGGGTGCTGACCCTGAGTATGAGGAGCCTGGGGGTGCTGAGCGTGAGGGTGCTGAGCCTGAGTGTGAGGAGCCTGGGGGTGCGGAGCTTGGGGGTGCTGAGCCTGAGGGTGCGGAGCCTGGGGGTGCGGAGCCTGGGGGTGCGGAGTCTGGGCACGTGTGCTGAGCCTGGGGTTGCTGAGTCTGCGTGTGCTGAGCCTGGGGGTGCTACACCTGAGCGTGCGGCGCCTGGAGACCCTCCCTCTTCAGAGCAGCTGCTTGAGTGGCACTCGCGGTACTGCAGCCTTCGGACACCTAGGCGGGAGCTCCCCTCTCTCCAGCAGCTCCGAGAGTGGTACACTCGGCACTGCAGTCTCCGGAGTGGAGCTGCTGGTGCTTGGGACTCTGGCGTTGGAGCTGCTGCTGGTGCTGCGGACCCTGGAGTTGGGGCTGCTGCTGGTCCTGCCGACCCTGGGGTTGGAGCTGCTGCTGGTGCTACGGACCCTGGAGTTGGAGTTGCTGCCGGTGCTGCGGACCCTGGAGTTGGAGCTGCTGCTGGTGCTACGGACCCTGGAGTTGGAGCTACTGCTGGTGCTGCGGACCCTGGAGTTGGAGCTGCTGCTGGTGCTGCGGACCCTGGAGTTGGAGCTGCTGCTGGTGCTACGGACCCTGGAGTTGGAGCTACTGCTGGTGCTACGTACCCTGGAGTTGGAGCTGCTGCTGGTACTGAGGACCCGGGCGTTGGAGCTACTACTGGTGCTGAGGACCCAGGCGCTGGAGCTGCTGCTGGTGCTGAGGACCCTGGCGCTGGCGCTGCTGGAGCTGCTGAGGGTGCTGGTGGTGTCTCTGCTGGTTCTGGAGACGCTGCGCGGCCGCGGCCGTACTTCGTTCCGCTCCTTCAGCAGGTTCTTGGTCAGCCTCCTCCTCCTTGTCCTGCTCCCTCCTTAGAGTGTCCTCGGCCTGTTCAGTCGCAGTCGCAGTTACCGTCTGCCTCGCCACTCCCTGGTCCTTCTCCTTACACTGGTCCTACTGGAGGTCTTACATAGCGTCGTGAGCCTCAGTCTCGTCCTGTGCCGCCTGCGTCTCGCTCTGCGTCACCTGTTCGTGCTGCTCGCACTGTTCGTCGTGTCCCGCGTCAGCGTCCTCCTGCTGTCCCAGGCACTCACCAGATGGTGCTCCGTCGCTCCACTGCTCCTCAGCGTGTCCCTCTGCCGTCTCCTCCTGCATCCTCTCTTCCTTCACTTGCTGACTCGGAGTCTGACTCCCTTCGTGCTGCCAGTCCTACTGTCACGCGTCTCCTCGCCACTGTTGTCACTGACCCTACCTTTGAGTCCTCTGCTGCGTCTGCTCTCGTCGCTGAGTTAGTTGACTTTGCTGCCGCTTGTCGTCTAGACTACGCCGCTAGCCTAGTTGCTGAGTCTGAGTCTGTCTGTCCTCCGTCCGTCGGAGGTGAGTGTGCTCTTGGCACGGACGTCCTTGAGGATAGGCAGGAGGAGTTCCAGTGCTTTGCTGCTGCTTTGCCTCATCTCGTGTCCATGCTAGTTGCCCCTGAGGGAGACCCGGATGCACCAGACATCCCGACCCCGCGCTCTTACGCAGAGGCGATAGAGGGTCCCTACTCCTCTCAGTGGCAGACAGCCATGGACGCAGAGATGGCTTCCTGGAAGTCCACAGGCACCTACGTCGACGAGGTTCCCCCACCAGGGGCGAACATCGTCAGTGGTATGTGGATTTTCAGGGTGAAGCGGCCGCCGGGTTCTCCGCCTGTCTTCAAGGCGCGTTACGTTGCTCGAGGCTTCAGTCAGCGAGAGGGAGTCGACTTCTTCCAGACCTTCTCCCCCACCCCGAAGATGACCACTCTTCGGGTACTGCTGCACATAGCCGCTCAGCGCGACTACGAGCTTCACTCTCTTGACTTCAGCACAGCTTTCTTGCAGGGCAGCCTGCACGAGGAGATCTGGCTGCGCCACCCTCCTGGCTTCACTGGGTCGTTTCTTCCTGGTACCCAGTGGAGCCTCCGGCAGCCAGTCTACGGTCTCCGACAGGCGCCACGTGAGTGGCACGACACACTGAGGACGACACTTGCGGCTCTTGGGTTCGCGCCTTCTACTGCTGACCCGTCGCTGTTTCTGCGCACCGACACTTCGCTGCCGCCGTTCTACATCCTCGTGTACGTCGACGACTTGGTCTTTGCCACTGCTGACACTGAGGCTCTCGCCCACGTGAAGTCGGAGCTGCAGAAGAGACACACGTGCACAGACCTGGGTGAACTGACAAGCTATCTTGGCTTGCGGATCACCCGGGACAGAGCACGGCGCACCATTACCTTGACTCAGTCACACATGGTGGAGCAGGTCCTTCAGCGCTTCGGCTTCACGTACTCCTCGCCTCAGTCCACTCCTCTGCCTACCGGTCACTCGCTCTCAGCTCTGCCTTCGGATGAGTCCGTAGAGCCGAGTGGCCCGTATCCAGAGCTTGTGGGCTGCCTCATGTACCCGATGACCTGCACTCGACCTGACCTTGCATACCCTCTTAGCATCCTTGCACGCTATGTCGCTCCTGGCCGTCACCGGAAGGAGCACATGGATGCCGCTAAGAGGGTGTTGCGCTACTTGTGCAGTACGTCGGGCATGGGGCTAGTGCTTGGAGGACGGGACAGAGTTGTGCTCACTGGGCACTCAGACGCTTCTTGGGCTGACGACCAGGCTACTCAGCGGTCGTCTCAGGGTTACACCTTCAGCCTTGGCTCTGGTTCAGTTTCTTGGCGTTCTACACGCTCTTCCTCTGTTCTCAGCTCCAGTTGCGAGGCTGAGATCTACGCCACAGCCATGGCTGCACAGGAGTTACGCTGGCTCACCTACCTGCTGACCGACTTGGGAGAGCGGCCTCGTTCTCCTCCAGTACTGTACGTCGACAACAAGGCTACCATTGCCTTGTGTCAGGAGCACAGACTGGAGCACATAACGAAGCACATCGCTCTGCGCTACTTCCTTGCTCGAGAGCTGCAGCAGCACGGTCAGCTTCGTCTCGCTTACGTAGCCACTCGGGCCAACACTGCTGATGTGTTCACCAAGGCTCTTCAGCCTTGTGACCATCAGCGCTTTTGTACTCTTCTAGGCCTTGTGCCACTTGCTTACTGCTTGACTCTGTTTGTACTGTGATCTCTATATATATTCCTGCATGCTTACACTTGCTAGGTTGTAATCATTGTACTACTTGCTCTATTATAAAACTGCATGTGAACTGGCCTTGTGGCCACCTGCTTGTGCTCAGATTGTGTGGTGTCCTTGAGATCCACCCTGGGCTTTGTCTTATTTGTTCTCCTGCTTGACTGGTCTTGTGACCACTGTTAGGTTTGGCTATCCCCCCTACTTCACCTATGGGGGTGTGTCAAATTATATACTTCTAGTTAATTCTCTCTAGGTTCTGTAGGGGTCATTCCTTAGAGGGTACAACCCAATTCTCTCGATCGTCTTGTACCCCCTCCCCTTACCAAATCGACATTCCTTCCTCTCTAAGATTCTAACAGTGTCCATCAGCCACCAAAGTCGACGGCCACCAACCGACTTCACCAAGTCGGCCACTCCACAAATCGACCAACTCCAGGTTGACCCAACCAGGTGTTACTGACTTTTCCAAGTCGCCCTCCCATGGTCGGCGCCCTCAAGTCGGCGCCCCTCCCAGGTTGACGAGTCCCGTTGTCGACCACCAGGCGAAGTCGGCTGCCGACTTCCCGTCGTCAGCGTCTTGGTAGTGGCTCCGTGCAGGTCGACTAACTCCGTCGACCTGCTTGCATAAGTCGACGTCGCCCACTGCAGATGGTTGGCTGCACCTCCCGCACACCCGACCACGAAGTCGGTGTCAAGAACTAACAAGCAGAGGATGTGCATTGAACAGAAACGTGGGTACAAGTACTAACTCTAATTTGGGTTGTACCTTTTATGGGCTACCCCGCTACAG
Source organism: Closterium sp. Yama58-4 (assembly GCA_947470075.1). Classification (NCBI taxonomy): domain Eukaryota; kingdom Viridiplantae; phylum Streptophyta; class Zygnematophyceae; order Desmidiales; family Closteriaceae; genus Closterium; species Closterium sp. Yama58-4. The sequence continues at coordinate 470,550 of CANIUD010000252.1, forward strand.
CATACACAACACAAGCTTCATTAGAGTTTGACACACCCCCATAGGCAAAGTGGGGAAGAACAAGGGGTCACAAGACCAGTCAAGAAAAGCAAAGCAAGCTCAGGGTGGATCACGAAGTCACCACACATTTTGAGCACAAGCAAAGGGCCACAAGACCAGTTCACATCCAGAATTATATAAAAGAGAGCAAACAGCACAGTGATCATTACCTAGCAAGAGCAAGCATGCAGGTATATATATAGATCACAGTACAAGCAAAGTCAAGCAGTGAGCAAGTGAGACAAAGCAGGCACAAGGCCTAAAGCAGTACAGAAACGCTGATGATCACCAAGCGGAAGTGCCTTGGTGAATATATCAGCAATATTGGCCTGAGCGGCCATGTAAGCAAGACGAAGCTGACCACGCTGCTGCAACTCTCGAGCAAGGAAGTAACGTAGAGCGATGTGCTTTGTTCTGTGCTCCAGTCTGTGCTCCTCACACAAGGATATATCGGCCTTGTTGTCTACGTACAGAACTGGAGGAGAACGAGGCCGCTCTCCCAAGTCAGTCAGCAAGTAGGTGAGCCAGCATAACTCCTGTGCAGCCATGGCTCCTGCGTAGATCTCAGCCTCACAACTGGAGCTGAGAATAGAAGACGAGCGGGTAGACCGCCAAGAAACAGAGCCGCAGCCAAGGCTGAAGGTGTAACCCTGTGACGACCACTGCGTAGCCAGGTCGTCAACCCAAGACGCGTCTGAGTGTCCACTGAGGAAAACTGGACCCCGTCCAAACACGAGCCCCATGCCCGATGTACTGCACAAGTAACGCAGTACCCTCTTCGCAGCATCCCAGTGCACCTTTCGGTGTCTACCGGGAGCCACGTAGCGTGTCAGAATGCCAAGAGGGTACGCAAGGACAGTACGAGTGAAGGTCATCAGGTACATGAGGCAGCCCACAAGCTCTGGATACGGACAACCCTGCTCTACAGAATCGTCCGAAGGTGGAGCTTAGAGCGAGTGACCGGTAGCCAGATGAGTGGACTGTGGCGAGGACCAAGTGAAGCCGAAGCGCTGAAGGACCTGCTACACCATGTGTGACTGAGTGAGGGTGTTGGTGCGGCGTGCTCTGTCTCGAGTGATCTGCAAGCCAAGATAGTTGCGCAGCTCACCCAGGTCTGTGCACATGTGTCTCTTCTGCAGCTCCAACTTCACAAGGGCGAGTGCCTCAGTGTCAGCAGTGGCAAAACCAAGTCGTTGACGTACACGAGGATGTAGAACGGCGGCAGCGAAGTGTCGGTGCGCAGAAACAACGATGGGCCTGCAGTCGAAGGAGCAAACCCAAGAGCCGCAAGTGTCGTCCTCAGTGTCTCGTGCCACTCACGAGGCGCCTGGCGGAGACCGTAGACTGGCCGCCGGAGGCTCTACTGGGTACCAGGAAGCGACTTAGTGAAGCCAGGTGGACGGCGCAGCCAGATCTCCTCGTGCATGCTGCCCTGTAAGAAATTTGTGCTGAAGTCAAGAGAGTGAAGCTCATAGATACGCTGAGCGGTAACGTATAGTAGCACCGAGTGGTCATCTTCGGGGCACAGGAGAAGGTCTGGAAGAAGTCACTCCCTGTCGCTGACTAAAGCATCGTGCAACGTAACGAGCCTTGTAGACAGGCGGCGAATCGGCGGCCGCTTCACCCTGAAAATCCACATGTCATCGACTATGTTTGTCCCAGGAGGGGGAATTGCGTCAATGTAAGTGCCTGTGGACATCCGGGATCCCTTCTCTGCGACCATAGTTGTCTGCCACTGAGAGGAGTAGGGACCCGAAATCGCCTCTACGTAAGAGCGCGGGGTCGGGATGTCCAGTGCATCCGGGTCTCCCTCAGGTGCAAGCAACATGGCCACGAGATGAGGTACAGCGGCTGCAAGACACTGAAACTTCTCCTGCCTGTCCTCAAGGACGTCCGTGCCAAGAGCACACTCACCCCCGATGGACGGAGGACAGACAGACTCAGACTCAACAACAAGACTAGCGGCATAGTCGAGACGACAAGCAGCAGCAAAGTCAACAAGCTCAGCAACCAAGGCAGACGCAGCAGCAGACTCAACTGAAGGGTCAATGACAACAGTGGCTAGGAGACGTGTGACAGTAGGGCTGGCAGCACGAACCAGGTCAGACGCAGGGCCCTGAACGTGCAAAATAGAGGAGGCAGGAGGAGACGGCAGAGGGACATGCTGTGGAACAGAAGAAGGACGAAGTGTCATAGTGTGAGTGCCAGGGACAGGAGGAGGACGCGGACGAGGAACACGTCGGCCAGTGCGAACAGCACGATCAGGCGAGGGAGGACAAGACGTAGGCTCACGACGCTCTGTAAGCAAGTCTGTCTGCTCAGGGTAAGGAGAAGGAGCAGGCAGTGGGGAGCCTGGCTGTAACGGGAGGCCAGTAGAAGACGGGAGGCTAAGAACCTGGCGAAGCACGGAGTCAGGCGGTGGCAGAGACGACGGTGACGGCGGAGCGAAGAACAGTCGCCGCTGTGCAGTACCACCAGCTCCAGCTCCTCCTGTACCAGCACCTCTAGTACTAGGACCAGCAGCTCTAAGGCCTCCAGCAGCTCCAGCTCCCGGGTCACCAGCTCCAGCTCCCGGGTCACCAGCTCCAGCTCCTCCAGCTCCAGTGCCTCCAGCTCTAGAGCCCGCAGCACCACCAGCTTCGGCAGCTCCATCACTTCCAGCAGTGCAAGGACCACCAGCACCTCCAGCGCCAGCAGCACCACCGGCTTCGACAGCTCCAGTACCTCCAGAGCACCTCCAAGACCAGCAGCTCCAGCTCCTCCGGTACCTCCAGCTCCAGTGTCTCCAGCCGCAGTGCCTCTAGCTTCAGCAGCGCCACTCCAAAGTCGGCTGCGCTGAGTGTACCACTCGCGCAGCTGCTGTGGTGAGAGAGCACCTCCAGTACCTCCAGTACGAGCACCTCCGAGACCAGCAGTGCCAGCACCACCAGCACCACCAGTACTGGCAGCACCACCAGCTCCGGCAGCTCCAGTACCTCCAGTACGAGCACCTCTAGGACTAGCAGCTCCAGCTCCTCCGGTACCTCCAGCTCCAGCGTCTCCAGCTGCTGCGCCTCCAGCTCCAGGGCCGTCAGCCCCAGCGCCTCCAGCTCCAGCGCCTCCAGCTCCAGCGTCTCCAGCTCCAGTGCCTCCAGCGCCAGTGCCTCCAGCTCCAGCGCCTCCAGCTCCAGCAGCGCCACTCTGAAGGCGGGTGCGCCAAGCGTACCACTCGCGTAGCTGCTGTGGTGAGAGGGGCTCCCGGCGACTAGACCGCTGTGGTGAGACACCTGTAGGACCTCCAGGACTAGTTAACCCAGCACCCCCAGTACTTCCAGTATCAGCAGTACCTCCAGCACCTCCAGGACTAGCAGCTCCAGGGCCTCCAGCTCCAGCAGCGCCACTCCAAAGGCGGGTGCGACGAGTGTACCACTCGCGCAGCTGCTGTGGTGAGAGAGGCTCCCGTAGTGTAGAAGTAGTACCCCTAGGCTCAGCACCCCCAGACTCAGCACCTCCAGGCTCCGCACCTCCAGGCTCAGCACCCCCAGGCTCCGCACCCTCAGGCTCAGCACCCCCAGGCTCCACACCCGCAGGCTCAGCACCCCCAGGCTCCGCGCGCTTAGGCTCAGCACCCACGGGCTCCGCACTCACAGGCTTAGCACCCCCAGGCTCCGCACCCTCAGGCTCCGCACCCGCAGGCTCAGCACCCCCAGACGCTGCACTCCGAGCAGCACCAGAGTCACCAGTGACCTTGACAGGCTCAACTAAGGGGAGTAGGTCTACCACACACCTGAAGGAGCAGGACCCTGAGGGGGGTGGGGGTTTACTGGAGGGGGACCTGGAGCGAGGAAGAGCGGCGGGGGGGGGGGGGAGAGGGGCAGTGCGGTAGGGAAAGAGACGGTAAAAGGGAACCAACCCGTCAAACGTAACATCCTGGGAGAACAGGACACGGCGTGAGGTGGGGTGGTAAAACTGCCAGCCAGGCGCGTCAGGGGGGAAGCCAAGGAAGACACAGGGAATGGCGCGGGAGGAGAGCTTGTCCGCGGAGGTATCGCTGACAATGGCACGAGCGCCCCAGACTCAGAACACCGACGCATCGCCAACCTCCCCCGTCCAACGCAGTGTAGGCGAGGTCTCCGACAAGGAGACACGGGGCCAGAGGTTGAGCTGATGCGCAGCGTACCGGACCGCAAACGGCCACAGAAAATTGGGAGCAGCCGCATGGATCATGGAGGTACGAGCCACCTCCATGACTAGGCCAATGCAGCACTCAACAACCCCATTCTGCTGCGGGGAGGCCGGAAGCGTGAACGACTGGAGGATGCCCTCCCCACGACAAAAGTCCCGCAAGAGGTCGGAGGAGAACTCACCACCTCTATCAGAGTGCAGACGCAAGACAGGAAGCTGGAGAGTTCTCCCTGTAGACGCAAGACAGGAAGCTGGAGAGTTCTCCCTGTGTAGACGCAAGACAAGAAGCTGGAGAACTCCGTGTGGAACCGCTCGGGGAGCTGGAGATGTACGGCGCGGATTCAAGGAATCAAGACATAAGGGACGTCCTTCTTGCTATGGAAGGGGAAGACCGTGGTGAAATGCGTCTAGTCGTTAACAACCATCAAAAAATACCGCTCGCGATCCTGTCTACTGACGAGGGTTGGGCCCCACACGTCCATAGGACGTGGAGAGTCTGTAGGGAAGCCTCTGTCGAGGGAAACGAGGAGTGAGGAGCGGCGCGCTGCCGCCCCTCGACACAAGGAAGGCAGGGCGGGGCAGGCGAGCGCGGGAGGGGGGGCAGAGACCTGGGAAGACCAGAGACAAGGAGGCGGGAGTGCATGCTACGGAGGCGTGGCAAGGTGGGGTGACCAAGGCGGTGGTGCCAGAGGAGAGTCTGGTGCGAGAGGTGGCGACACGAGCAAGGGGCTGCTACCTGACTTGACGCGGGCACCTGACCAGACGCAGCTACTTGGGGAGGCTCAGTAGTCAGTGTGTACAGGCTCGACCCAGGCCGACGGGTGAACGTGGCCAGGTGGCGGCCCGTCCGTGTACACGTGCAGATCGCCACACGCTGACCCCCAGTAGTGGTGGTAGTGACCATCGCATCCTGGAGGGCAGCGGTACTCACCAAGTTCGTAGAGAACGAGGGGAGGTGACAGTGAGCCAGACGGAACCGCCAGACACAGGAGAACAGTGGTGGAACGTGCAAGAACTGGGCCCCCTGAGGGGTCAGCAGTCTGACTGCAATTGGTGCAGGGAGCGGTGTGAGTGTGGTACTGTCGCGAAAGAAACAGCGGGAAGCACCTGAGTCAAGCGTGAAGGTGTACAAGGCCTCAGCAGCTGCATTATCAGAGAGAGAAGACTCACAAGCACCTAGAGCGGCAGCCTCTATACCAGTGTCGGGCGGCACACACAGGTAACAGTCACCCTCAGAACCATTAGTCAAAGCATACATGGCAATAAGGATAGCGTCATAGTCCAGAGCAAATATATCCACCTTGTTCCGATGCAGCTCTAGCCAGCGGGGGAGCTCAGCCTCGTCGCCAAACTCTGCGCATCAGGCGTCGCTCAGACAGGAGAAGCAGCGGGACTGTGTGTGACCAACTATCTCGCAAGTCTTACCAGCCCGATCACCTGTGCGAATGACGTATGGGCGGCAAACATTACTCCGAGACGCCCCACACTGAGCGTACCACACACGAAGCTGCTGGGGGGTCTCGTGCGGATGCCGCTGCAGCTACATCTGGCCACCAACAGAAACTCCCCACTGAACAGCTCCACCGCGACTGCCACTACGGCCGCCGCCACCACACCTACTAGCGTACCACTCACGGAGCTGCTGGGGCGTAAGGGTCTCGCGCGGACGCCATTGGAGCTGCATCTAGCCACCGCCAGAAGCTCCCCACTGAACAGCTCCACCGAGACTGCCACTACGGATGCCGCCACCACACCTACTAGCGTACCACTCACGGAGCTACTGTGGAGTAAGGGTCTCGCGCGGACGCTTTTGCAGCTGCATCTGGCCACCGCCAGAAACTCCCCACTGAACAGCTCCACCGCGACTGCCACTATGTCCGCCGCCACCACTCCCACTGCTGCCACCACCGCCGCCACCACTCCCACCGCTACCACGAAGAGAAGTCATAGCAGGCATAATATGGAGGCATGCGACCAGCAGGGCAGCACTCAGTGAGGGCAGGGCGACGAGCAGGCACTAGGGTAGCGCGTAGGGTAGGGTGGGGCGTCGCACAGTCAGGGAAGGGCGGCGCGCAGCCAGAGTAGGGCGGTGCGCTGACAGGCAGGGTCGGCGCGCGGCCAGCAGGGTGGCGCACGGGCTGCAGAGGGCGGGGGCAGCAAGGGGCAGCGCACATGCAGGCAGGGGCGGCGCACGTTCAGGCAGGGGCGGTGCGCGGCCAGAAGGGCGGCGCATGGGCTGCAGAGGGCGGCGCGTGGGCAGGTAGTGCGACGTGCGGGCCGCAAAGGGCAGCACGCGGGTAGGCAGGGGCGGCGCGCGGGCAGGTAGGGGCGGCGCGCGATCATCAAACAGGGGCGGCGCGCGGGCAGGCACAGGTGGGCTGCAAGAGATGCGCGCCGCGCGCGGGCTGCAAGGGCAGCGTGCGGGCCGGCAGGGGCTGCGCGCGGGCAGGCAGGGGCGGCGCGCGGGCTGCAAGGGCAGCGCGCGGGCAGCGCGCTGGTTGCAAGGGCAGTGCGCTGGTTGCAAGGGCAGTGCGCTGGTTGCAAGGGCAGAGCACGGGCCTGCAGGGGCGGCACGCAGAGGCAGGGGTGGCGCGCTGGCTGCAAGGGCAGTGCAGACGGGCGGCGCACGGTCTGCACGCGGCGGCGCGACATTGAGCAGGGCAGGGCGTGCGCGGGGCTGCGCAAGGCAGGGCAGGGCGTGCGCGGGGCAACTTGACGCAGGGCAGAGCGTGCATGGATAGCATGACGCAAGGCAGGGCAGGGCGTGCGCGGGCGGCGCGACGCAGGGCAGGGCGTGGGGTAGCGCGGTAACCGCAGTCGGTCACTAGCTAATGGTGGGCCTGGCAAAATAACGGCCCTACAGACCTATTGCTCTGAAAACATGTCAAGAACTAACGAGCAAATGATGTGCATTGAACAGAAATGTGGGTACAAGTACTAACCCTAATTTGGGTTGTACCCTTTATGGGCTACCCCACTACAGCCTACACAGCACAAGCATCATTATAGTTTGACAGTGGCTCCGCCCAAGCAAGGACGAGGCCAACTCCCGTTGACACTCCCCTGCCGCATTCACGCTTGGGCACCGAACACATGGCCGCCCCGAAGACGAACACTTTGGAGGGCATAAGCTCATCAGCAGCTTGCACACTCGGCCAGTTCCATCGTTGTAGTAGTCCGGTTGATAGTAGTCCGGCTGGTAGTGGACCATGCGCGCGGCATCACGGATGCAGGATGCAGCAACCGCAACAGGCGGGGGACACGGGCATCAGTCAGGACGACCAGCCCTAGGTGGTGGGGGGCGTTGTCCCTTACACCGCCATGGGCGCTCACTGACTGCCTCTGGTTCTGGCTGTGCCATACCGGTACCGTACTAACTGGCTGTGCCACACTAACAGGGGAATGGGTGTCTAGTACGTACTTGATAGTACTCCACTGCGTCTGAACCCTGAACGCCTCATATGGTAATCTGACCAGCTGTGCCCTATACTACTATGCACGTGCTCTGGGTGGTTGTACGGTTGGACTGTCTGCTACCTTGTGCGCACGCACACACTGATTGGCGGGTTGCTGCTTGCTTGGTGCTATGCTTGTTGGTACTCTTGATAGTACCATATCTACTGTGCTTGATGGCACTCGTGGGGAGGGAGGGAGAACCATTGTGAGCACCTCCACGCGTATACCTTACTCCCACTCTGACTACAAAAACACTTGTTCGTAAGCGCCCGTGAATACACCGGATTGTTCTTATGCGTCTAAAACAACTGCTGCCTAAATGGCACATTTTGTACATTCAAGGCTGTGGAGAAGGTTGGATAGCAAGGCATGGCCTGGTGCAGCGACTAGTACTGTGCGCACTGGGCATAGCAACAGTCGATAAAGATAAGAAAATGAAGACCAGTGTTGTGATGCTGTGCTGTTTGTCACCGGAAGCGACCAGCAGCAAGTCAAGGCGGGCAGCAGCAAGTCAAGGCAGGCAGAAGCAAGTCAAGGCGGGCAGCAGCAAGTCAAGGCGGGCAGAAGCAAGTCAAGGCGGGCAGCAGCAAGTCAAGGCGGGCAGCAGCAAGCCAAGGCGGGCAGCAGCAAGTCAAGGCGGGCAGAAGCAAGTCAAGGCGGGCAGCAGCAAGTCAAGGCGGGCAGCAGCAAGTCAAGGCGGGCAGCAGCAAGTCAAGGCGGGCAGAAGCAAGTCAAGGCGGGCAGCAGCGAGTGAAGGCAGGCAGCAGCAAGTCAAGAAGGGCAGCAGCAAGTCAAGGCGGGCAGCAGCAAGTCAAGGCGGGCAGCAGCAAGCCAAGGCGGGCAGCAGCAAGTCAAGGCAGGCAGCAGCAAGTCAAGGCGGGCAGCAGCAAGTCAAGGCGGGCAGCAGCAAGTCAAGGCGGGCAGCAGCAAGTCAAGGCGGGCAGCAGCAAGTCAAGAAGGGCAGCAGGAAGTCAAGGCGGGCAGCAGCAAGTCAAGGCGGGCAGGAGCAAGTCAAGGCTAGCAGCAGCAAGTCAAGGTGGGGACGGGCTGCACGCGAGGGCATCAAACTGCACCTGGTCGCATCTTGAGGTCTCGGGGTGGCCGGCTCACGCCACCACCAGCACCATACCCACCCCTTCCCCACTGGCTCGCACCAGCAATATCCCGTACGCGCTGCTGCCACTGCTGCATGCCATCCCTGCCATCGTCAACACTTGGGATGCCGTTCCGCGCCATGCCTTGCCCCGTGTGCTCAGCCCACGGCAACCCCTTCCATGCCGACGTGCTTGATGCGCCCATACCCATGGCACCGCTGCCGCTGCTGCCCCCTCTGCCAGGGGTGGCAGCAGCAGGAGCGGGGTGTGCACAGCCAGTCCACGCCCATGTGTCCAGTGCCTCCTTCATCTCCGCTGCCAGTGCATCCCGGTCTTCCTGTGCCGTGCGCAGCGCCTCCCTCGTTCCACGCAACTCTGCCTCGCTCGCCTTCAAGCGCTCTGCGCAGTGCAGTGGGGAAAAGCATGCGCGGAACAAGCGACAGGAGAAGCAGCGGTGCTGGGGATATGAGCGGCGACGTTAAGAAACGGTGGAGGGTGGGGAGTACAAGACGACTGAAAGCGAACGGACGCACATGCACTCGCTCGCTCCCGAACATCCTCACCCTCTTCATGCTCCAGTTCCCCGCTCCGCTTCACTTCCGTCCCCTCCACCCCAATCATGCCATACCCGACAAATCGTCGTTCTTTGCCTCGGCGCGTCGTACGGCGTCGTCCGCAAGAGCGAGTCGGCGGGAGAAGTCGCCCACCATCTTCAGCATGCCCGCCATCTCCACATCGGCCGCCCGCCCGCCCGCTCCATCCCCCGACTCACGCGCACGCGACACGTGCAGCGCGCGCAGCCCCTCGATCTCCTTCTCGAGCGCCGACTTGTCGCCCTGCACCTCCTGCAGCTGTGCCTCCAGCGCGCTCACCTGCCCCCACACCGCATCCACCTCCCTGCCTGCCGCTGCCTTGCCCTTGCCCGCCGCCTTGAGCTCTCTCTCCTTGCGCTTCAGCTCCGCCTTCAGTGCGCCCACCTGGCCCTCCAACTCGCGCCTCTCCTGCGCCCACGACGCCAGCACCGCCTCCACCCCGACCCCGCTATCCCTGTCGCCGCCTGCCTGCGCGCGACTGCTGCCTTTGGGGGTGATGTCCAGCCCGCGGTAGTTCCAGCTAAGGTGTTTGGGGAAGCCGCCGCTGCCGCCGCCACCGCCACCGCCGCCGCTGCCGCTGCCACCGCCGCTGCAATCGTCATCATTCACGATGTCGATGACGCCGCTACGCTGGATGCGCTCTGCCTCCATGCCCAGGTATGCCAGCTCCTCCTGCTCCGCGCTCCGCTGCGCCTCAAACATTGCCGACCCGCCGTTCACCCACTTGCCGCTGTCCGCGCCCGCCAACGCCCCCATGGAGTCCGCCAACACAAATCCGCCCCGCAACGCGGCTCCCCTGATGTTGGCCTCCGACGCACTCTTGTGCACTCCCACTCGCTGTGCACGCCGCTCCCACACCTCTCGCCCGTCCGATGACTGCTCCGTGCCGGACGCGCCGTCCATGCCCCCCACCAGCAGGCGCACCGCTAAGCGACGCCCCACTTTAGCCTCGTGGCTCAGATCAAGTGTAGTATCTGTGGTCCTTCGAGCACTACAGCCTTGAGATTGTCACCTCCAAACATCTCGCCCTGGAATGTCGTCGCGCAGGAATTGGAGACGAAGGAAAAAGCGAGGGAGTAATTTGAACAGAACTCTAATATAAAAAAGCAGAAATCATATCATTTCAAACCCTCTTCTATAACCTCCTTGCAGGAAAATTGTGCCATACTCACATGGCTTCTATTCGCTAATACGGTACCAGTACCGTAGCTGTTTTTCTAGCAATATCCTGCAGTTCTGCAATGCGCCCAAGAGAGCAAGGCAATTGTGTATTAAATATAATAGAATAGTTCTACCTATGAAGTTAAGCTGTACAGTACAGAACCTTAAAAGGTACATTTTGTTACTAATCTAGTCGCAGACCTAACTCAGCATGTGCGTGTGTGTGTGTGTGAGTGAACACACGAGTCAGTGGTAGGACAGAGTGGGGCATGCTAGACTGCCTCCTGCCACCAGCCTGTTCCTCCTCCCACCTCCAACCTCCCCCACCATGCCGCCCGCCCCACTGCCCTGCTGCTCTGCTGTCCCCTCCCACCCTGCCCCATTGTAACCTACACCACCTTCCCTCTCCTCCCTCCGCTCCTCTCTTTTCTCATCCTCCACCGCTGTGCTGTGCGTGCGGTGGTGGGGCAGCTCATAGCAAGCATTCATCGCGCACATCGAGTGCCGCCGCTGGGGCTGGGGCGACTGCCACCGCCCACACACCCGCCCCTGCCCCTCACCGCCTCCCACCACTTCAAACCCACCATAACCACTCCCAACCTCACCCCCAACCTCGTGCACAAACCGCTGCTGGTGCAGCTGCAGCAGGCGGGCATACATGCCCTGCCCTGACCGCTGGCTAGACCCACTGGAGCGAGCGGGGGAAGGCGAGGGCACGGATGTGGGGGCAGGCGAGGGTGCAGCAGCCCAGCAGCCGGCAGCGGGGGGGTACTGGCGCTCTGCACTCTGCTGCATCCACTCCAGCTGCTGCCGCTGCTGCTGCTGCTGCCGCCGCTGCTGCTGCTGCTGCTGCTGCAGTCGGACGAGGGGGAGGAGGAGGAGGGGTTGGCGCCGGGCGGTGGGAGGGCAGCGCCGGGGACGTGGGCGAGGAAGTGGGCGATGATGATGCGCTCTAGAGCGGGCGGGGCGAGGCCTTTCTCTGCCTCGATGAGGCGCAGCGCAGCGGCCAGCGTGTAGACGGAGAGTTTCCGCTCACTGCCGCGTGTCACCTTGCTGAATATGATGTCCGCACTCTGGTGGGGCGTGGAGGGGGGGAATGGGAGAGGCGTGGTGAGGAACAGGTGATGGATGTGTGGGTCGGGACGTGGGGCCATGGGGCCAACATGGGATGGGGCAATAGGAGGGGCAAGGGCAGAGACGAGAGGAAACCATCCACGCATCTACGCCTTGCCCAGTGGAGAAGGTTGCAAGCAAATGCGAGAGAGATTAACAAGAGCGATGTGCGCAGCAAAGGTTAGAAATGTGGGCAGCCAGGCGCGGTATGGGAGCCCGAGAGCCCAATGAGCGGGGACAACTGACAGCGGGGTGCAGCATGCATGGAGAATGGCGCCTGCAAACACAGAATGAAGCAGGCAGCGAGGGAGGGCAGGCGGCGAAATGGATGTAGGGAGGGAGGGGCGCACGGTGGTGGTGAAGCGGGCGTCAAGGATGGCGGTCTCCTTGCACATCTTGATGAATCGAATGCTGTCCATGCGCGGCGGCGGCAGCCCCTGCAGCTGATGCCTGCCGCACTGCGCCTGCTTGCCCATGTCATGGGCAGAGAGAGAAAGGCGCATGCAGTGTGTTAAGCATAGAGGGTTCAGAACATGACTCACTGGGGCATGCACGATGACCATGAGAACGCCGTGCACAGCAACAAGGGCACAAGAAATGGAGTTGGAACGGGCATAAGTATCTTGCTGACATGCCATGCTCGGAGCGGACGTGGGTACATTAAATGAGCCGCTGAGGCAGCAGGGTTGGAAGAGGCATGAGGCAAGGGCAGGAAGAGCTTACCAGGGGAACGAAGTGGTGGCGAGCAAAGTGGGGGAGGGAGAAGAAGCGGAAGGCGTCGAAGAACATGAGACTCGCCACCGCGCCCTCCGCTGCTGCTGCTGCCGGGTCCTCATTAGATAGTCGCCCACCCGTGCTGCTGTTTCCATCATCTGCATGGCGTCACGTCAGCAGAAGACACAAGAAGTGGGAGGAAAGCCATTGGAAACACCCCAGCATACTGCACACGCATTACCCACTAAATTACTCAGTTCAACTCGCCACCCCTCACACAGCCACGCTCATTTCACCCCTCCCCCTCCTCTTCACACATCTCATTCCCACACTCTACCTCTCGCACTCATTCTCGCCTTGCACGTGTGCCACCCCATGCAACACCCCATGCACCACCCCATGCAACACCCCATGCACCACCCTATGCACCACCCATGAACTCTCACAGGCACTCACCATCATACTGCTGCGCGCCTCCTCCCACTACCCCTCCTGCCTGGCCCCTGCGGCCCTGCCTCGATTCCTCTGCTGCTGCTGCCACAGCGGACACCACCACTCGCCCCATGGCGCCATCCGTCCAGCCCACGCCACTGCTGTCCCCATCGTTATCATTAGCAATCCCCTGCGCATACCCTCCTCTCGCAACCACTTCCTCCCCACCGTGCAAATACCCCAGTGCCTCGTTATTCCTGCCTCCCGCAACTGCTTGCCTCTGCGCATACAGCTCCCCGCCCTGCGAGTTCTCATTCCGCTCGCCTGCACCCCTCCCCGCACCATTTCCCCCGACCTGCTGCCCCCCCTCCGCCCCCCTCTCGCCCTTCTCCCTTCCGCCCATCGCCCTGCCTTCATGCGAGTTGTGATCCGACAGTGATGACCTCAGCTCACTCAGCGGCTCTGGCCGGCATGCATCGAACCCGCCAGCAGCAGTGCGCGTGTGCTCCTCCGCCTCTAGCGAGCGCGTGCGGATAAGCCTCAGCCTCGGGGGAAAATCGTCGCCAGGCGGCACTATGTCCCCCGCGCCACCCCCCCCTCCCCCGAAACCCCCAGCGGAACCACTAGCGCCACCAGCAGCGGGTCGTCCGCCCCGGCCCTCCCTGAGCGGATAGGACGTGTGGGCGGCGAGGGGCGCGAGGGCGGCGGGGGAGGCGGGCGCAGCGTGCGCGGACGCCGCGTGGGTGTACCCAGCGTGCGCGGAGGCAACGTGCGCGGAAGCAGCGTGCGCGGAAGCAGCGTGCCCGGCGGCGGGGTGAGGGAGGGAGAGGCGGCGCGAGTGTGCGGAGGAGAGGGTGTGGTGTGACGCGAGGAGCGACGAGGAGACGTGGTGGGAGAGCGTCATGGAGTGGCGCGTCGCTGACGTCAGCGCGGGCTGCGGCAGGTCCATGGCGATGGCCTGCACGTGGCATGCGATGGCAGGGACACGTGAACATGAAGAAACGGATCGAGCGTGAGACACTGAGGAAGCGGAACTGCTGTGCCACCCACCCTTTCCCACCTCCCGTACCCCAGGTCGCACCTGCCGTACCCCGTGTCGCACCTAGCGGATGAGGTCGCACCTGGCGGATGAGGTCGCACCTGGCGGATGAGGTCGCACCTGGCGGATGAGGTCGCACCTGGCGGATGAGGTCGGTGCGGGTGACGCCCAGCTTGTCGGCCATGACGGCCACGGCGTCGCAGAAGTTGTCAAACGTCAGCTTCTTGCGGCCCTGCACGCACACGCGCGGCAAGCAGAACACCCACACATTGTCGCTCGCACCTCGGCACTCACAGCTCGTCGATCGCAGTTCGTCGCTCACATTTCGTCGATCACAATTCGTCGCTCACAACTAATCGCTTCGCAAACCGAAGAAGACGAACTGCAAAGAGGCACTAGATGCTATACCCCTCAAAGGTTCGCGGGTACAACTCTGAACACAACTTAACGGCTTAATCCTTCGAAGGGTTGAATAATTACGATTCTAGACACGGCTTAACGGCTAGCGGCTTAACGGCTACGATTCGATACGCGGCGTCGCGGGGCTCACGCGCGGCTTGATGGTGACGAAGAGCAGGTCGACGTCCGTGACGTGCAGCCCCGCGCCGCCTCCCGCGTGCGCGATGATCCCTAGGTCGCGACAGAATCGCACGAACTTGATGTTGTCCATCTCGTCCACCTCGCGCGCCGTGCCGAGGCTGCCAAGGACACACGGATGGAATTCGTTCCAGACAAGGGACGAATGTGGCAGACGAAAACTCAAAAACTATATTTCAGCGCGAACCGATGAAGCTACGCCTGGCAATCTGTCGAGCAAACCACCGTAATTAACCTGATAAACCAAGTCCCTGTCTTCGCTACTACGAACAGCATGATCAGGTCGAGCACGCACCAGCAATACTGGTTGAATATCTGGTATAGGGCGTCGTAATCATCGTCCGAAGGGACCTGAAACCCGTCTACCGACGCCATTCCAAAGGTCGATTGGACGAACACAAGAATCGCCGAGGAGTAAAATTTAGGATGATCGCGGACGACCGAACGATATTATGAAGGCATGAATCGCCGACGACTAAACTGATGCGAGATTTCTTGGTGCAATCGCAGTTGGAATAGGCAAAACTCGCAACATCAGGCTGAACCGAAATCAGTAAGCAAAATGGCGGTTGATTGGATGCAGAAACGCTATTGCTGCGGAAAAAAAAGATAGAAGTGAATTTGCGTGGCTATGCAGAAAAATGAGGGTGTGTGTTGTTGTTGTGCGGTTGTGCGAGAGCGACAGGGTGATGAAGAGGGATGCGATCATGCGACGCAGTCTCGCTCACGGTCGCAGCACACATCAGCTCAGCGGAGAGGGAGGACGAGGAAGATGTGGGGACGAGGGTTGCACTGCACAGTCGCACTTGGTGGGCCCGAAAAATCTGCCGAAAGCTGACCGATGCGCCCCATGGCCATCAACGGCTAGATAGGTTTGGCGCCACTGTCAGTCAAAATGTTGTGGACGTACTCGCTTTACCGAGGCACTCGGTAACAGCCACTTGTAATGGGAAATAACACTCGTTCGGGCCCTTGCTTTTGCCTATATTGGTGTAATAAAGGGAGCACCTTGGATTTCTCCGCGTAACCTTGATTGCCTTCTGAAAGACTTGTTGGAATAATCAGGAAACTCCTAAGAATTCCCGTAGGTGCAGCAGTATCGCACCTGCTACTACCGAAGCAACATCAGCAACATTATCGCGTTAGCCCATATAGGGCATGTAGGTCAACTGTCGCAAGTCAACTGTCGGGCCTGTTGACCAACCTGAACCGAACGGTTACCTGCAAAGAATGGCAACAGGCGTAACTATATGTGCAGTTAGGGCGTGTTCCTACGGCCTCATATCAGGCAACCTCGTATCAAATTCATGTCGAACTGCACTAAAAGCAAGGTGAACTAGGAAAGTAGCTCTGATACCACGTACCCTTGAAAAGCGGGGTGAACTAGGAAAGTAGCTCTGATACCAGGTGCTTCAACATATTGCGTGGAATAGCAAATAACGAAGCTGTAACAATATGGATTGGCGATATAAAGAAAGACACGCGATCAACCTTGCTAGGCTTGAACCTAGGGAACACGAGGCTGGGTGCAGGTTGGGCAAAAGGAAACTAAAGGCCAAGCAAGGTGCTTCGGTATCAAGCAAATCTACTGACTGTGCACTTCCATAAGTGGGGGTTGTAGTACGCGAAGTAGTAAACCCCGTTAAGGAATAAGTTTTGCCTTTCAGAAACAATGATGGTAGTGGTAACGAGCAATCTCTTGGTTGCCCTGCATGCCTAGCGCCAAAATTGAGAGTTGTTAAGGAGTAGGACCGGGTTGCGAGTCACCAGCCAAATCACATGGCTTGGGTGCGATGGTGGTGGTGGTAGAAACACTAGCCCAGGCAAATGTAGAGAGGTTGTTGCACAAAATGGCCGGAACAGTGCTGTACGCGGTAGATGTTGTGATGTGAAAGGGAAAGCTGCGTGCTTTCACTAACTCCAATATAAAATTTGAAAATCGATAAGTTATGTTAAGAACCACTTATACGCTAGGAGGTGTTAATATGATGGTTGTGGTGGTCCTTAACATTTGTGGATTTGTGTGATCTTCCTGTGTCACATAGATATACTAAAGTGATTTTCCTATGTCACATAGATATATTAAAAAGTGCAAAATACAATGCCAATCGTAACTGTGGCTCGTGGGCCTAGGGGCTTGTGCCTACCATACCCACCTTGTCCTTCTAAGGGGGACGAAAAGCCGCCTTCTGGTTTGACCACAAGGACATGAAGCATTTCATCCATGTGGCCAGCATGATATTCAGCTGGAAAGCCGTTGCACTTCTCTGTATATTCTCGCCCAAAATATACTCCGCTCAAAGGCCGCATCACACCTCTCCACCCATATCTTGTGCAATCCAATCAATGTAATAGTATCCTCGTAGAAGCCTGAGCCTGATGCTCCTCGTTGGGATAGAAAGTCACCCAGCAACCCGACCTTCCTTCCCATGTTCAGCATGCGAATTGCTCTCAGAGTGCCCGAACCACCGGCTGTATGCGCACGCACTAAAAACGTGCACGAAGGCGACCCCAGAGCTAAGAAACTGCAGACTCTCCCCCACATGTAAATTGAGGCTGCGGACCCGAAGTAGCACATCCCACGCTCGGTTTGGAATGTCTTCCAAGTCTCGCGCCTCAATCACCCTGGGCCAGTTGATCGTTTAGCCCAGCAAATCATCCCAGGTGGATTGCTGCTTCGGCTTTCTTCCATGCCTTGATAAACCCATCTAGAGCTGTCTGAGTTGCACCGGTTTGTCTTTTCCCCATATTAGCATAGCAGCCTCGCTTTGGGTTCTCCCGCGAGTCCCAAAAACTATCCCTCTCAAACCACAGCAGGGACCTCAGTAGCGCTCCTCCGTCCCCCCCAGAACCCCAGAGACGCAGCTGAAAGCTCGGTAGACAAGAGAGTTTTCTTTCACGCATACTATTTTCCACAAACCATGGCATGCCGCCTCTTTCAGCAAGAAACCAGACACCACCTTGAAAATTTCCACCGTGACCAGTTACAGCAACAATTTTTTCCATTCATCCAAAGATTCACTTAGCTAGTCTCCCTCTTGCTTTCCCCCCGAACGCTCTTTCCATATTCTTTTCGCCTTTCAGTGATCTGAGCCCATCCGGGTTGACGACAATCAGATCCCGCATGGTTGACCGCCTGAGCCCCGCTGCTGCCTTTTGTTTCCCCATAGGTTTCTTCCTATTTGGCAGGATGCGGCGGTTGAGCAGCAGCAGCTCCTGCTCCACCTCGCAGAACGATGACGCCATGATTCCTTCCGCAAAGCTGGACTACAGAAAGAGCTTGCATGTACGTTTCCACCGCTTGCCCTGCCCTTCCTACTGCTTCATCTAGAACTTATATCCAAAGAAATCCTGAAAGTCTTAAATGTCGGCAGCCTTCTTTGACAAGTCCGCACGCCACCCCGTCTGCTCAAACATCAAGAGCGACGCTTGCCTGGCAGCATATCCCCTAGCTCTGTGAAGGGATCCCAGACGCCCAGGCCCCCCTTGCTCCGCGACTTGAACAATAACTATTGGCTCCACAAGACTAACTGTTTCCCTGCCGTCACGTGGTTCCCAGACACAAAGTTGTGAAGCAAGACTAACTATTTCCCTGCCCTCCCTACTGCTTCATCTAGATCTTATATCCAAAGAAATCATGAAAGTCTTAAATGTCGACAGCCTTCTTTGACAGGTACGCACACCACCACATCTGCTGAAACATCAAGAGCGACACTTGCGTGGCAGCATATCCCCCAGCTCTGTGAAGGGATCCCGGACGCCCAGGCCCCCCTTGCTCCGCGACTTGAACAACAACTATCGGCTCCACAAGACTAACTGTTTCCATGCCGTCACGTGGTTCCCAGACACAAAGTTGTGAAGCAGCTTCACTATCTTTGCCCATATCTCTGGTGGGGGTGCGTACACCTATGCTGGGAAGGCAAGGATGGGGTTCATATAACCGTTTACAACCGCCACTTTCACCGTTGTGGTCAGGTAATGAATTCGCCGTTTCCCAAACTCTGTAGTTTCCCGTTCTAATGTAATCTTCCAGGTTATCGATCCGGAAGGTGAGGTCCACCCCTAGGAGCCCTTCTACCTCACTTGGCTTCACCCATCTGAACACTGAGTCTTTGCCCGGATTCTTGAGCAGGTTTTGTTGGTGCAACCCTACGGTTTGCACTCGGCTTGTTGTCCGTGTGCGTGCATGCATGTGTGCATGGAATGGTATGAGGAGTCAATAGCGAGTGTCAATAGCCTAGCTATGGCTCATGATTCTAGCTCCTATTTTGACATGCTATCAGAGCAGGACGATCCAGTTGGGTCGATCCTGTGGGTGGGCCCCACCACCTCAGTCTTCCGCTGCTCCTACTACTGTTTGTGTCGCACGCCCCGTGGCGTGCGACGGATTTTTCATCCCGCCGCGCGCTCGGGGCGTGCGGCGGTTTTTCTACCCGCCATGCGCCCCGGACGCGCGGCGGTTTTCCTACCGTGGGGGACCCCCGCGCGCCCCCGATTTCCCGTCGCCCGCGGCCCCCCGTTCCCGTCGCGCACCGTCCCCCTCGCCGTCCCCCGCGCTCCTTCCCCCGTTCCGCCCGTTTTAGGGTTTGGGGGTGAGGAGTGTGGGGGTGGCGGCTATGGGGGTGTCGGTTGTGAGTTACTCCCCCTGCTCCTCCTCCTCCCTCGTCTCCCTCTGCTACAGCTGCCGCTGAGGGGGGTGGTGTGTGGGAGCCTAGGGTTTGGGGTTTAAGGGGGGTACCGTGGGAGTGGAGCTAGGGTTTGAAGCAGGGGGTGTGTGTCGAGGGGTGTGGGACTGTTGGGGGAGGTTGAGCGGAGGTTGCCGTCGTGTCGTACGCAGCGCCTGTACTCCGGGGCACTCATTCCCGGTAGCTCAGAGAGCCGGTTGCGCCGTCGCCTGTGGGTCCGTTGCTCCTGCCGCGCGTATTAGCCGCGGAGCCTGTTACTCCTGTACTCCGGGGCACTCATTCCCGGTAGCCACTGTGTCGCACCAGAGCCGTCTGTTGCCCGTGTGTCTGCAGCTTCAGTCGTCGCCTCCTAATCTACTCTCCTCTCGCCAGCCCTCCTCCTCCTCACTTGCCCTCTGTGACTGCCTCTAGCTTTGCTCATAATTGTGAACTTTAAACTATTGCTTCTCCTCATTGTGCTCAGAATGTGTGGTGACATCGTGATCCACCCTGAGCTTGTACTGCTTTGCTTGCTCTGCTGATTACACCCCACTTTGGCTATGGGGGTGTGTCAGAATATTATGCTCTAGCCTGCAGTGGGGTGCTCTATAGCGAGTACAACCCTTCTAGGGTTAGCTATTTGTACCACCATTGTTGCTAGTGCAACCCCTCCTTTGCTCCATTCTCTCTTGCCTAGCTAGGTCAACCCTAGCTATGGCTCCTCATCGTACTTACTATCTCAACAGCGAGTTATCGCTAGCCGAGTGTTAATGCGGCCATTTGTGTCTCGCGCACGGTTTCTATTTTGTCATGTGACCCGTGCGCGGTTTCTATTTTGTCGTGTGTCGAACGTTCGGCGTGTCGCAGGTGTGTGCAGCAGACTCATCAAGAACTCAAGGATGAGTTTTTTTATGAAGAACCAAAGCCTTGGTTCAAGCTTCAAGTGATTTCGAAGCTCGCCAAAAGGGTACACCTCAAGATATTGAAGATAGTTACATTACTTTGTGTAGTGTAACATTCCCTTTGGTGTAGGCCCTTGTGAAGGGTAGTTTCGAGACCCTTTTTGGTTGGGGACAGTGTGGCACTGTTCCACATCACTGTACCTCAGCTCTTGGGGTTTGTAGGAGCTGGGAGTCATTCCCAACTTGCAACTTTTCCTAGTTCTTCCTAATTGTGTGTTCTAAGACTATGTTGCTGCTATAGTGCCGTTCGTTCAAACCGACGATGTGCTGTCAATTCTTGATGAAATCGTGCGATCTAAATTGCCTTTTGTAGCCGACGTTAAGACGCTCTAGATCCAAGTTGAATGAGGTCGTTTGGAGCTGTGACCCGATTGCTGAAATCTGACTGTGCACTCTATCTTTTGCTTTAGGCACATTGGAGCCTAATGTGACTATAACAAGTGGTATTGGAGCGCCTTAGAGCAGCTACAACGATGGCTGGATCTGAAGAAAGGGATGACAGAGGTGCTGGAGGCAGTGAAGGACCCCAAGCACAAGGTCAACCTCGTGATTCAGCCATGGCGTCCGTGCAACCGACTCTTGGACCTTCCAAGGTGAACCAAGAGTGTTCGGGCTTGACAAGTTCAACGGTGACAACTTTGCTGAATGGTCCTTCAAGATGGAGAACATTCGTATTTGACCACTTTGACCTGCTGGAGGTGATGGAAGGAATAGGAAGCGTCCCGAGAACGACCCGGAGAAGAGCCCGTGGGTGCGGAAGAGCGCACAAGGCTACCCCCTTCTTGGGCAAGCGTTGGGGAGCAATCAAATCCGTCACATCAAGCCTTTCCAGCGTGAACCAGAGAAAAGACCAAAGGCATGGGCTGCTCTTAAGGGTGTACACGCTCCTGCAACAGCGACGGTAGTTGTGGTATTGGAACGGCAAATGGCGACACTACGAATTGAGGAAGATGAACCCGTGGAAGAAGGGGTGCAGAAATTCTTCGACTTGTTGACGCAGCTTGAGGGAGCTGACTTGAACTATAGTGAGCTCCAAAAGAAGACCAAGTTGCTGGCCCTACTCCCCGAGTCATGGTCCTCGCTCATCATCAATTTAAATCGCAACTTGCCCCGCCTCTCGCTTGAAGACGTGAAGCGAGCAATCCTTCAAGAGGACTTCCCCCGCAGTAAGTTGGCGAGTGCGGATGGCGCTGGGGCAGCGAGTGTCGACCGTGGATATGGCCAAGAAAGAGGCGGAGGACAAGGGGGATGAAGGTTTGGTGGCAGCAACTCGGTGGAGGCCGTGGGAGTGGCGGATACGGCAGCGACGACAAGAGCTACGGACGCGGTCGCGGCCGATTCGATGGCGAGTGTCATTTTTGTCATACGACCAGACACATGTGGCGCGATTGCTACAAACTCCCTGAAGGATGGACCCTGCCCAAGACCAAGAGGGTAGAGGAGCAGGAGGAGGGAGAGGAAGAGGCCATGGCGCTGTGGCGGTCGCGGAGGTGGAGCAGAAAACATGAAGAACGAAGATAACGACAAGGACTCAAAGGACGAGGTACCCGGGTCTATTCTACTTCGTGTCGACGCAAGTACCGGCTGGTCCAGAGAAGGATGAAGGCTTTGAGGATCTAACAGCTATGTGGAAGGTGGCCCTACACCCTCTAGACTCTTGGGTGATCGATAGTGGCACTACCTATAGCATGACACCTCGCCCGGACTTGCTCACCGAACTCGAGCCGTCACCGGTGAAGCATGTCACATTGGCCTTGGGGAAAAGAGCAGAGGTGAAAGGCATGGGCAAGGCCATGTTCAAGGGTGCTGATGGGAAGATGGTGGGCCTCAAGAACGTGCTTTGGGTGCCCTGCCTTGTTGCGAACCTGATTTCCGTGCGGAGGTTGGCAAAGGCCGGCATGGACACGAACTCAAAGGGAGCCAAGACCTACACCGCGAGGATTGGTGACCAGATTCTATGGGACCTTCACGAAGATAGGGATGTCTACAACGAGATGTGGCAGATCCCTGTGGTCCCTATGCCTAAGGAGAGGCAAGTGGCAGCAAGCGTCAGCACCAAGGGTGAAGCGGTTGGTAGCGGGGATGGTGCGAACGGTCGTGCTAAGGAGAACGAGCTTAAGAAGAGCAAATATGGAGTGACCAGCAAGCTCGGTGACCACAAGGAGAGTGGTGCAGCAGCCAAGGGTTAGGAGAACCTTAGGGCAGTAGTGGAGGAGGAGTACAGAGAGAGAGTATGTGGGGCGCTATTGCGAGCGCGGCATTCTCCAATCCGACTTCGGCTACGGGGGAGTGTGATTGGCTCACCTTGTGAGATTATAATCCTTGTCTAACCTGCAGTGCGGTACTCTGTAGTGAATACGGCCCCTTAGGGTTTCCTATTTGTATCCCAACTGTTGCTAGTCAAACCCCTGCTCGTCGCCCAACGCGGCCCCCCGCTGCTCGTCGCATCGCCCTGGGAGCCGCGCCCCCCCCCCCCCCCCCCTTGCCGCCCGTCGCGCGGCCCCTTGACCCGTCGCGCCGCCCTGGGGAGCCGCGCGCGACCCCCCGCTGCCCCGTGGTGGCGCCCTGGGGGCCGCATGCCGTCCCCCGAGCCGTCCCCCGCGCTCCTGCCCCGTGCCACCCGTTTTAGGGTTTGGGGGTGACGCGTGTGGGGGTGGCGGTTCTGGCGGTGGCCGTTGTGTGCGAAGTCCCCTACTCCTCCTCCTCCTCCGTCTCCCACTGCTGCAGCTGTCGCTGAGGGGGGTGGGTGTGTGGGAGCCGAAGGAGTGGTGCTAGGGGGGTGACGTGGGAGTGGAGCTAGGGGTACAGCAAAGGGTGTGTGAAAGGGGGGTGGGACAGTTGGGGGAGGTTGACCGGAGGCTGCCGTCTTGTCGTCCGCAGCACCTGTAGTCCGGGGCGCTGTCCTGGTAGCCCAGAGAGCCTGCTGCGCCTGTCGCCCGTGGGTCCGTTGCTCCTGCTGCTCGTCTTAGCCGCGGAGCCTGTTACTCCAGTAGTCCGGGGCGCTGTCCCGGTAGCCACTGTGCCAGCCGCTCCTGTTGCCCGTGTGTCTGCAGCTTCAGCCGTCGCCTCCCATCTTCTCTCCTCTCACAGTCCAGCCTCCCCCTCCTCACGTGCCCGTTGTGAATGCCTCTAGCTATGCTTGCCCTTGTGAACCTGCTCTATGACTACTTGCTGTGCTGATTATACCCCACTTTGACTATGGGGGTGTGTCAGATTATAATTGTCTAGCCTGCAGTGGGGTACTCTGTAGTGAGTACGGCCCCTTAGGGTGTCCTATTTGTATCCCAACTGTTGCTAGTCAAACCCCTCTTTTGCTCATTTCTCTCTTGCCTAGCTAGGGTTTACCTAGCTATGGCTCCTCGTTCTGCCTACTATTTTAACACACCTTGCATCGGTGAATAGGGGGTGTGGCCCTGCCCATCTTGCAGCAGCTAGTGAAGAACCAGATGGTTGCTGGCATACGTGTGAAGGGGGAGCCCGATGAGGTACTTGGCTGCCCGACGTGCATGCAAGCCAAGTTCACATGTTTCCCGTTCTCTAGTTCGAAGGTGACGGCCAAGGCACCGCTTGATGAGATAGTGATGAACGTGGTGGGCCCCTTGAAGCCAGCTAAATATTTCCTCACCATTGTGGATGTCTATACTCGCATGACGTGGGTGTATGTGCTGGCCAAGAAGAGCGACGTGGCTGAAACGTTGAAGACGGATTGGTTCCCGATGGTGGAGCGGCAACAAGACCGTCTAGTCAAGTCAATCCGCACCGATCGAGGGGGAGAGTTCCTGAGCAAGGATTTTGGATTGAGGCTGAAGAAGAACGGCATAAGGCACCCCCTCACTATGCCATATTCCCCTGCAATGAACGACATCGCCGAGCGAGCGAACCGGACGATCACGGAGGCGGCACGCGGGTTGCTCATTGAAGCTGGGCTACCTGACTATTTCTGGCCTGATGCGGTGCAGAATGCGTGTGTGGCCAATAACAGAGTTTTGACTCATGTGGGAGCAGACAATTGGGTGGCCTATGTGGAGTGGCTTGGAAGGAAGCCAAAGGTGGATATGCTTCGGGTGTTCGGGTGCATGTGCATGGCGATATGAACCTAAGCATCTTCGGCACAACAAGCTTGGTGCCAAGGCGATATGGGCCGTGCACTTGGGCATGGCTCAAAACAGCAAGGGGTGGCTTCTTTGGGACCCATTCACCAAGAAATTCTTGGTGAGCAGGGACTGCAAGTTCATGGAGAACTTCATGTACAAGGATTGGAAGGCGGAAAATGAGGCGAAGATAGGCGTGCGGTTTGGAGAGGTGAAGAGTTCTGATTTGGAGCATGTGGAACTGCCTTCGATATGGGCCGTGCACTTGGGCATGGCTCAAAACAGCAAGGGGTGGCTTCTTTGGGACCCATTCACCAAGAAATTCTTGGTGAGCAGGGACTGCATGCTCATGGAGAACTTCATGTACAGGCATTGGAAGGCGGAAAATGAGGCGAAGATAGGCGTGCGGTTTGGAGAGGTGAAGAGTTCCGGGTTGGAGCATGTGGAGCTGCCTTTGGATTTGACCAATGGCAGCACCACCCCAAGGCAATCTTCCCTTATGAATGGGGGAGAGGAGGCCTAGGAAGAGAGGAAGAAGAGGAGGAGGTGCAGCAAGAGCGTGCACCTACACTTTCTTCCCGCACTACGAGTGCTCCACGGATCCGAGCTACACGCACCAACGCCAAGGCCTTCAAGTCCCTGCAGCTGAGGAGGAAGGGAGGGGAAAGAGGAGAGTCAAAGCCCCTAATAGGCTGACGTGTGATGCGCTGGGAAAGTAGGGCAAGACAGCCCTGGCCGGAGCGGCAATGATGGTCGGAGACGACGAGGAGAGTGATTACGAGGAGTGTGCCTTCGCGTTCTTCTCTCCGGTGGAGATGCCGGGAGAACCAGCAACTCTCAAGGAGGCCTTGGAGAGTAGTGATGCTGAGGAGTGGAAGAAGGCCAACTTCTCAAACTCTTTCACGAAACCCATGAGGTCAGCACCCACCTGGTTCTAGTGATAGCAAAATTAACTCCTTGGGAATCCCATATGCTCTCGGAAATTTGTCATTTGCCATGTCTTTAACTACATATTCCAGGACCAATCACCATACCCTTCACCACTGAATTTGTTGCCGGAAAAAATTTTCAGGACTTCCCTTAGTAGTGGGCCCTGGTTCGTCCGTGCTGCCCTAGGTGTGGATATTCCAGACTCCTGGCTACCACTACTCGCGGGAGCTGAAGTCCCTTCTTCTACGACGTTCTCCTGAGCGGAGTGGACTCGAGCCGACTTCGGCGATTCATGCGTCGGCTGGTCGAGATGGAAGCATCTCGCCTTAAATTTTCGCCGGACGAGATCGTTGTACCAAAGCCGCTGGAAGGTCCGTACGACTTGATCACGTGGACGGAGTATATCAAACCGCAGCTGGAGATCGCCGGATTGAAGAAGTTCGTCGACGGATATGTGTTGGCGCCGGACGAAGAAGAGGTCGAGCTCTAGTCGAAATTTCGTGCTGCTCACCTTCTGACCTTCGTGGTCATTTCGAGGTGCTGCTCGCCGCTGGTGCAAGTCGCATTGAAGTCGTGCAGACTTCGGGCGGATGCTGGCCACCAAGCGTGGCAGTATATCATGCGCACTTACAAGGCAACCGGCGACCTCTACATCAGCCAATTAGAGCAGAGGTTGACGAACATCAAGATGGACGACCAGGTGTGATGATATGGCTCAGGAATGATTGAACTATTGAATAATGCACCTGGGTACAAGGCGAGGCTACAGATAGGCTCGACACAAAGGCAGTAACTCGGGTGTTACTAGAAGGTTCCGCGGGTCGCGAAGCTCCCCGAACGGGTCCTTCCCAAATTCGGTAGAAGGCAATTCGGTGGCAACCGAAAAGCCTAGAATTCGGTGCACTCAACCTAGTTCGGTGCCTATAACTATAATAAATATAGTAAAAGCAACGAACCTAGGAAATCTAGCAAAAGCAAGCAAAACAAAATAAAGCTAAGCTAGATAATGCATAATAAAGCATAATCAAGCTAGTAAATCATAGCAAAGCCGTCGTACTCTCACACCAGGAGTCGACGACCGAGCACTGCAACCGTGCATGGCAAAATTTGGCCGAATTGCAGATGGCTGGCGACGAAGTCCTCAAGGGTCTGCCGACAAGCTACAATTTGATGCGCCGGATGCTGGCGATGCCTGGTGCACGTGAGTCGCTCACCGAGGACACGCTGTCGAGGCAGATCATCAACGACGAGTTCATGCAGGAGTCTAAGAGGCCCGCAGAATTGCTTGCGCATGCCAACTACGTCGCCGCGGCGAAGAAGGGACGCCAACAGGGGCAACGAGGGATGTCTGGCGAAGGCGCTGGCGGGAAGTCGTCGAACGCAAAATCGACAGGGGGCGCCGACCGCGGAAAATCGGCGAAACGAGGAGATGGCGGCAGCAGTGGCTCGCGTCGAGAATGACGAAGTTTCTACATCTGCGATGCTCCCGACCACCTCTCGTACGACTGCCCCGACCATCCTTCCTCGGTCGCGCCTTCACCGACCTCGTCGAGGACAAGGGAATCTTTCACAATCTGACATGCCCCTACACACCGCAGCAGAACAGAATGGCCGGGCGGGAGATGCGCACGGTGGTCGAGGCCGTGCGAACGATGCTTCTGCACATGGGCGTGAAGCATCACTGGTGGCACCTCGCTCTGCGACAGGTCGTCTAGGTGCGCAACTGCCTCAAGCGGGCTTCTCTGCCAAAGGGGACGATGCCGCACGAGCAGTTTGTTTGAGAAGAAGCCGGATTTGACGCTGGCGTGCGTCTGGGGCTGCATGGTGCAGTTCATGGTTCCCGAGCAGCAGCGCGGTGGGAAGCTGGCGCCGAAGGCTCTTTAGGGTCTCCACCTCGGCATGCCGCCAGAGAGCAAGGGGTGGGAGGTGCTCGATCTGACTTCCATCAGGGTCGTCACTACGGTCGAAGCGATCTTCTATGAAAACATGTTGATGGAGAAGTGGTAGGCAGAGTACGAGCCGGCATAGACGAGGACGCCGTCTGCCCCTGCGCCAGATTCCTCCTCGGAGATGCCTCCTCTGCTCGCCGACGTCGACGAGCGTGATGACGAGGACGTCAAGGAAGTTCCCCTCCCTCCTCCTATTGTGCCCTCGTCAGCCCTCGACAATGAGGGGAGCCTTGGTGCGTCGCCTGCGGCTCCGACCGGTTGCATCGCCGGAGGCCAACGGGATGCAGAGAAGGTCAGCGACGGGAAGCGGCAAATGACAGAGGCGCCACATACAGGGGAGCCATCGGCAGAGAAGCCGATCTCAGGGGAGCCGTTGGCAGAGAAGCCGATTTTGAGGGAGCTGTTCGTAGAGGAGATGCCGCCAGGGGAGCAGTTCGAAGACGACTCGTCGAGCGACGACGTTGTGGAAGTCGTCGGTGCGGACGGTGGCGGTGAAGAGGAGCTGTCGACAGGGGAGCAGTCCGACGACAGCGACGTGGTAGAGGTCCCGGTCGAAAAGGCAAAACCGCGACGGTCTCCCCGCTCCAACATTGGCAAGCCGCCGGAGAAGCTGAGCTACCACGCCTGTGGGCCACCGACCTCCTACAACACTCTTGCTCGACGACGCGCAAAATGACGTCGTTCTGCCCGAGCTCGACCCCGACATGCACGCCGATCCGGATTATTGCTGGGACATCGCGAACATGACGGTGAAGGAGGAATTGACGAGCTGAAAGGGAAGGCGGTGAAAGGGCCATGGACGAGGAGATAAAGAGCCTCATCTCGAATGGGACGTGAGAGCTGGTCGAACGTGTGCGCGGTATCTATGTCATAAAGAACCGCTAGGTGATCATGAAGAAGTACCACGTCGACAACACGGTCGTCACCAAGAAGGCTCGTTTGGTGGAGAAAGGTTTCACACAAGTCTACGGCGCAGACTACGACGAGATGTACGCACCTGTTGGGAGCTACGTAACTCTGCGGATCTTCCTCAGCATCGTAGCAGTCCTCGACCTGCACCTGATGCACCTGAAAAACGCGTTTCTGCATAGTAAGCTGGATCGCGTCCTCTACACGATTAGCACGATTACTACAACGACAGAAGCAGTCGCGTCTGCAAGCTACTGAAGAGCTTATATGGGCTGAAGCAGAGTCCGCTGCTGTGGTTTTGGGCGTTCTACCTGGTGCTGACAGGCGCTGGCTGGCAGAAGAGTCAGGTCAATGAGGCACTCTACTTCCAGGCCAGAGATGGCGGAGTGATGTTCTGGGTGCTCGTCTACGTCGACTACTTGCTCGCTGCAAGCAGCAGCACTGCGATGCTGAAGGAGCTGCTGGAGGCCACATTTGAGCTGTCCAAAATCAGCCCGGTCGAGAAGTATCTCGGGCTGGAAATCGTGCGCGACCGTCCTGCGAGGAAGCTGTGGCTGCACCAGCAGTCGTACGTCGACAAGTTGCGTACGTGTTTCATCGACAAGGAGCAAACTAGGCGAGTGCAGAAGACGGTGGTCTCCGTCGACACCTATGCAGAGCTGATGTTCGACGACGAGGAGTTTCAGTCGCGCGAGGAAGCAGAGTACCGGCAGAAGGTCGGCTCGCTGTAGTTCGCGGCCACCACGACGAGCCCCAACATTGCCTTCGCGTGCAACAAGCTCGGATCCGGCCTCACAGTGCGGAGCGAGAATCACTGGCGTGAGGTCAATCGCTGTCTGCACTACCTTGCTGAAATTGGTGACGCCGCTTTAGAGTTCGGCGGCTATGCAGATGCTGACGACGCTGGCGACAAGCAGAATCGGACGAGCACGGGCGGCTACTATGTTTTCGTCTTCGGAGGAGCCGCAGTCTCCTGGTCGAGCCAGCGCATCAAGTGCGCGACACTCTCCTCGACCGAGTCAGAGTACGTCGCGGCCACCGTAGTAGGCAAGGAGGCTCGCCGTTTACGCTTCCTCCTTGCAGAGTCCTGTCTACTCGACGCAAGGAAGTCGACTGTTCTGCACGTGGACAACCAGTCGGCGATCACTGTCGCAGAGGGCTTGGGGCTCGAGGGCAACCTCGAGCACATGGAGCGACGCTACGCGTGGCTGCAGCAGATGGTGAAGCCCGGGAAGATTGCTGCAGTACATCCCGACCTCCGAGCAACTGGCAGATTTTCTGACAAAGGCGCTGCACTTTCCGGCCTTCAACCGGTGCTCCGTCGCAATCAGCCAAGCGCGTCTGGCCGAGGTGGGTGACGGGGATGTCGAGGTGTAGCAGTAGGTGCTGTACCCTTCTGCACGGCTGATGCGGTGACATGCGTGCTATGTGTTGGGTGCACGCAGACAGACTTTTTTTCCTTGTATTCTATCGCTTGGGGCTCTGGGTAGACTTAGTGTGTGGGGTGCCCAAGCGTTAGCGCGACAGGGGAGTGTCAACGAGAAAGGCCCCACCCTCGCTTGGGCGCAGCCGATCTCGCCGTCGACGAGAAGTTCGCGATGGATTGGTCGACGAAATGGGCTTTTGCAGTTCGACGGAAGTTGCAGTTGAGCAAGCTCTGCTCGACAAAATCTGGTCAATGAGCTCTGCGCGACGAGCTCTTGTCGACGATCTATGCGTGACAATCAGTCGCAGGTTGTCTATCTGCACAGATGTTCGCACCTACCAAGTAGATGCAGGTTGAGGGTTTCACCATCAGGCACATTGCGCACGTCCCAGGTAGAAAACGTGTCGTCGGTTTCGCCAGGCACGCACCGCCGACCACGTGCTGCCGTTCCGCAGGTAGAACTTCGCCAAAACCTCCTGGGCGAAAGTTCCCACGCCTTCACATAGTTTCGTACAACTCTGTAACTTCGGTCGATCAGCTCAACTCTGCTCGATCGAATAGAGTTCACCGAGCTGAGCTTCTTGATCAGAACTCTTCGACCAGAGTTCTTCGACAGGCAGAAAGTTAGCTGCGACTGCAGATAGTCACCTGTGACTGTAGTGCTGGCAGACCGCGCGCAGTGCAACGCTGGCAGATCACTCTGCTGCAGCGTTGGCAAGCCGCTCTTCTGCTGCGCTGGCAGATTTCGCCCTTGCTAGGTGTTGCATGCCATTCTAGTCATATCATTCTGCATGCCTCAATTGTACTATAATTGTTTCCTATCAACTTTTCATTGCAAGTTGTTCTTCCAACTTTCCTTAGTGAAATTCTTGTCAAACTTTCTTTGTGAACACAGCAAGCAGTAAGAACCCTAGCAGAACGCTACAATCACTCGCACAACCCCGTGCCCTCCTCCGTAGTCCACTCCCGTTGTGTAGTGACTCTCCGCACCAAGAGTGTGATCGGGCACCAGGTATGTAATCGGGCATTCAGGGCGTGATGCAATCTCCCCTTTCAACTGCGCCTCCACCTCCTCGTCCGAATCATATGCAATGAGGCCATCGTCTTCATTGTTCAGTGACTTCCAAACATCAGATGCGATCGCCTCACCATCGCTGCCTCCTCTTCCTCTTCATGGTCACCATTTTCCGCTCCATTGTTTACTTCGGAGAATGCATAATTGAAAACTGCCTTTTCTTTCCCTTTCTTACCTTCATTTGTAGCTTATTTAATCCGGATAGCGGCCCTTCGCGGAGAGCGTCCGCTATTCCGAATCGTTAGGCTCATAAGGGCCCTCGGTCGCCTTCAAGGCAATAGCAGATTTGAGCGGAAGACATAACTGAGACTTAGGCTTGGCCGGGGTTGTCGCTGGGATCGCCAAAGTTGTAGCAGTGGACGCAGTAGCGTTAGCAATTGCGGTAGCTTTATTAGTAGTAGCATCAGCCTTAGTAGCCTTCGTAATCCTAGCTTTGGGAGGCATTGTGCGATGGTGAGCACCAACCAGTAAGATGCTAGAATAGAGCGTTGTTGCCTGTGCGTTGATGTTTTGAGAATAGTTGCACCATTAATAATGATAGAACAGGGAACTTCTTGGGAGTACCAGACAGATAAATTCCTGATTCAAGACTTCTTCTTGTCTTCAGGGAGAAGGGATAAATGCTCGCTGTTCGAACGTTTGAAAAATATCTTCATGTTCTGTTCTGTGTGCGAAGACGATCTCGATCAGGCCCTCAGATTGGTTTCAGGGTATGCTGATGGATCAGCGTGCCCTGCCCTAAGTCGTGACCAAATCAGCGTTGGGGTTTGAGTTTATGCTGATTTTGTTAGGGTAAAATTACATGGCAAACTGACAAGTTGAAAAAATAAAAGTTATTTGACATTTTACCAATACTACTGGCGTAGCTGTTAAGGTTTCACCCTGTTACCGGAAAGGGTTCAGGGTTCAAATCTCGTGTGTGAGAGGCGTTTGCTAGTGGGTTTGCGCACACTATTCCCCGTACCTTGCGCATTTTGCTAAGTCCGAATCAGTGTGACTCGGTACACTATACTGATGTTTCAGTGTTACAGGTACACCTTAACACTAATTCGTCAGGATAGTCCTATACATTATACTGAAAAATCAGTGCAAACATAAAGAAGATACTGAAATTTCAGGGAAAACGAAAATCACAGCTACAAAATCAGCCTAATCAGCGTGTTTTACGCTGATATCTGAGGGCCTGATCTCGATGGTCAAGGAAATAACGGGAATGTTAGGGTCTAGGTGTGACATTGAGAAATTCCAGGTCGCAGAACTATCCATGGCAGATGAAAGGCAGGGAGCGTTGTCATTGTCATAACTCAATTCATGGTGATGATTTTTTCTAGCATATTTTTACATATTTGTAAATTTCATTATGCTGTAAGCTATATCTATCATAGCTGTAGCAGTGACGGGTTTTTATTTGTTTCCGTTAATGCGAGTGCGTAGGGTTTGTGCTCGTCAACAAGGTCAGCCTGGTGGGACTCGCCCTGCTGGCACGCCATGCCACCATCGGAACTGTAGGGTAATTTAGTATGTTTCGCGAATGTCGCTATGCACACTTCAGTGCTGAACGCGTGGTCGCAAACTGACATTCAGCGATGTCGTCAGGGATGTTGGCCAGTCGCAACCACGGATGATTGATCAGTGGCAATTGTGGCAAGAAACCGGACCTCCTGTCTCCCTCAAACCCTACCCTTCACCTCCCTCCTCCTTCCCCCACTACTGTATTTCCTTCTAAATTCCTATTCTTCGCAAGTTCATGTGGTCTGCACTCCCAGTCTACAGACACTCGCGTTACTTTCGAAGGCCTTAGAAATTACTGCTACGCGGCGTTGGAGGCATAGCTTCACACGCGATCATCGCTTACCAGCTTTGGGGTTCAAAGCTCGCCGCACGGACCCCGATGGCAGCTGACGGCGCGAGAAGCATCATTCGGATCGGCGCACTTATCTTACTGACGTGTCTCGCCGTGGTTTCTCCCGTCCGCTGTGCACCGTTTGCCACCTCCCAAGGTTCGTCCTTGTTGAGCGGCGAACCTCACCTGGCTCACTTGTTGGTTCGTCCTTTCTTCGGAAGAAAGTATCGTGCGTTTTCACATGTGAAAGAAGTATCTACTAGGTATCCCAAATGTAGGTTTTTATCTCGCACATTGTTGGGATGTCTTGCCAGGGGGCGGTGGCGGATCATCAAAGTTGGCGCTTTTTACGTATCCATCAGATCCGACCCATCTTTTTCATCCGTTGAAACCAGAAGAAGTCGGAGCTCCAAGGACCCTTTTCCACGTATACATCAGATCCATTATCCATCGAATGTCTAGCAGCCATTTATCAGCCCACCTCAAGTTGTTCGCATTGTTTCGCAGCCCCTTCCACGCACTGTCCACTCTGCTGATGTCTGTGCAGGGTTTGAGAGAGGGAGGGAAGGCCATACGAAGTCGATGAGCTGATCAATTCATCCCCTTTTCCTCCTCAAATTCAGGATCTGTTTTCTCTCTTGTGCCCATAGCATCCTTTCTCCCTCTGCCCCGTTGAATGTGGGAGTCACGTTCTTTTTGGTTCCTCGCCATTGTGTCTTTTCAGCGTTCTTGTGGCACAGGCTGGTAAGAGACTGAGGAAGGGAAGGGTACGGCACAGAGTTGATGAGAGCCGAGATTTCCGTACCCTGTTTCCTGTCCCTTCTATCCTTCTGCTCCTCTCTCCCCCACCATCTTCCACCAGTGCAAGTCCTGCTGGACTTGCAACAGGCATGGGGGCGGAGTTTCTCTGGGTGGGAGGCAGGAGGGAACTGCAGCCTGGCCGAGATTGTAATCTGTGATGCCCAAGGCATGGTGACCAGCATGTGAGAGCACCAAATTTAGCTAGTCATGCCTCCCCCTGTGTTCGCCCTTCCTCCACCATTCTGCGTGATCTGTTTTTGCCATGCCTTGTTGCATTGCAGCGAGTTAACCTTTGCTGGCCATGCAAACCCCAAATGCCTCCGTTCTCTCTATGTATCA
Source organism: Closterium sp. Yama58-4 (assembly GCA_947470075.1). Classification (NCBI taxonomy): domain Eukaryota; kingdom Viridiplantae; phylum Streptophyta; class Zygnematophyceae; order Desmidiales; family Closteriaceae; genus Closterium; species Closterium sp. Yama58-4. The sequence goes on from CANIUD010000252.1 coordinate 503,941, forward strand.
GGGTTAAAAAAAACGACCCTTTTTTTGAAAATTTGCCATAAAAAACGGTATTGTAAAAAACGGTCATAGCACATCCCATTTCCATTCGTCTCTTCAACAGTGATGTCAGTCACAACCGGATTTCTGGCTCTATACCGGACGACATAACAGGCTTGATCTACCTCACACTACTGTATGGCTCACGCTGCTGTAAGGCAGCCCTGACCCTGGGTGAGTGGCACACAGCCCTGGGTGAGTGGCACACAGCCCTGGGTGAGTGGCACACAGCCCTGAGTGAGTGGCACACAGCCCTGGGTGAGTGGCACACAGCCGTGAGTGAGTGGCAGGCAGCCCTGAGTGAGTGGCAGACAGCCCTGAGTGCAACTAACAAAACGGCCACTCAATGGGACCAAATTGAACTCGAAATGCAGCAGCATGAAGGGGACGGACCCCTTCTTGCATGTATGCGCTTGTTGGCATAATTGAAAATGTTTTTTACCTTCTTTTCCCCCTTTTTTTCTTGGTGAACAGAGTTCTGTAACAAAAAAACAGCTGTTTTTTTGGAAAATCACCGTAAAAAACGATCGTAAAAAATGGACCGTATTTTACGAAAACCGTAATTTTGAACCTTTGTATTTCTCTTGCAATTCCATTCTTCACGAACCACATTTCCCACTCTCAGTTTTCAAGCTCATTCTGATTAAATACCCACTAGAATGGTCCTCAACGCTTTTAAAGGCATGTAAGGTAACTTATGCATCATTAATGAGTATAAGCTAACCAGACACAAATAGCCCATGTTATTAATGATCCAATAATTTGATAGGAAAAATGGAAGCAGAGGGAGGGAGCAGAGTACGCAAAGCCCCACTAGTTCTATCACGCGCAGCCAGAGCTCTAGTTGGCATGCCGAGGAGTATAGACAAGTTGCATCTGCCAGGTAAATGCATGAACGGTAGGCTCGAGCAAGAGGCGAACACGAACGTGTTCGCGTTCGCCCCTGCATGAACACCGCCGTTCGGCGAACTGAACAATGTTCGGTTCGCCGAACACCTTTTGCAAAAAAAAAGTGTTGGAATTCGCCTGTGAATGTGAACACCTCGGTGTCGGAGGCGAACACGAACGTGTTTGTAGCAAACACATTCGTGTTCGCTCGTGGGCAGCATTCATTATAGTCACATCACGTGGAAATTGAATCTGTGCAAACCACTGAACACTCGGCCTATCTACCCTAACCGTAACGGCTAAACAATGCCGACGAGGGGTTTAAATCAAGCCGGTTTATGCCCTACATTTAGGCATGGGCATTAGCCCGACCCGACCCGACCCGACCTGTCTAGGCCGACCCGAGAGGCTCAGCTCGGGTCGAGTTGGGTATACCCGACCCCGGGTATTTGGCACCAGGATGTTGACCCGACCTGCCCAGTACCTCTCGGGTATCCTTGACCCACGGTCGGGTCGGGTGTACCTGAGTCAGGTCGGGTATGTTAGAATGGTAGCCGTCAATTTCACATTTGTACTTGTACTTTTTATTAGTGTAGTTTGCACTTTGTGTTTGGTTGGGTGTACACCCACATCCCAACCAAACCCAAATGTGATCTCCAAGCAATCTCCAACCCACCAATTGGAGATTGCCTTGGGATTACCCCCAAATCTCTAGGATTGCCCCCGATTCTCTTTCCACCCTTACCTTGCCCATTTCCAATGTTCTTAGAGAGCCTTGAGCTCATTACTAATGTATGGAATCTAAGCTCAAGTTCTAACATGGTATCAAAGCGATTCAACCGCGCACTCGTACTGTGATCCTCCTATCTCAACGGGCGCTTGTGCCGCTTTCTTCGGCGTAGCCGCTATCAATCCCGTCAACGGTGATTCGCGACTTCCTTGGCCGGAAAATATCCCGCGCCACTCTCCCTTCCTTCTCGACGACTTTCGCAACTTCTCTAGTAAGTGCATTCGTCGACGCTTAAACTATTTGCATTTTATCGTCAATCGTCATCACTCCACTCCTTCTCGTGGGTCGCCGCCCGTCGCCCTGCAGCTTCTCGTCGGGCTGCCGCCCGTCGCCCCGCAACGGCACTAGCTCCTTCTTCAAGGCATGGAGCTACGGGGTTGACAAGCCCCACCTGAGTCGTGAAGTGGGTGGACTTGACCTCAAAGACGTTCTACTCAATCATGGCAAGGGAAAACAGCCCCCCATCCCCAAGGAGCCGTTCTATCTAACCGATGCTGTGGCAACCCAGGAGTACGATTACTCTGTTGCCAAGTACCACAAGTGGGAGAAGGCCGACGCGGCTATCATTTGCGTCTTCATCGGCTCCAGTCCTCCCCAACTTGTGAACACGTTCGACAACTACCCCACTTCCAACGCCATTTGGAAGCATCACCAGGATAGGTTCATCAATAAGACGGCGTTCGGGGTGGCCATCGTCATTCCGAGTATGTTCCCTCGGCCACCCTTCTTGTTGGCCTCACCTCGGCATAGGAAGTCACAAGGAAAATGCTCCTCACGTCCTTGGAAGCTGTGATTGAAGGCTCGCTCACTCGTGGCAGACGTGGCGGGGATACCCAGATAATCGCGTGCCATGGCCCTAAGCCCTGGCAGCTACAGCTCTCTTCCGCGCCAGTACGCTAAGGAGCACCCACCCTCCTGCCTCGCCTCGCCTCAGCTAAATACCGGTCTACCTCGTCTTGTGCCCGCACCCCCTCCTTTGCCTCCTTCTCTATTAGCTCAGCAAACAGCCTAGCCTGAAAGACGAGCACGCCACGCAACCTTGCCCCACTACGCCCTGCACCACCCACTTCCGTGCCCTCCCCTGCCACTCCCCTGGCGCTCGTCACCTCACCCCCAAGGCATGCCTCTGCCGCTGCACGGGCCGCTCCCTGGTACGGTGGAAGGCGCTCGCGTACCAGCGCCTTCACCCTCTCCTCGTCCAGGTCGAGTGCGCTGGTCCCCCTGGCATGGCCCCCCGCCTCCACCACAATGGGCGCACTAGTCCTTGCTCTCCAGGCCTTGAGCCTGAAGGTAGAGATGAGCCGAATGGCCCGGCCCGACCCGACCTGGCTGGGCCACACGTGCTCCCGGGTCAAATCGGGCCAGGCCAGGCTCGGGCCAGGTTCCTGAAACTTCTGGCCCGACCTGGGCTTGAACAATCGGGTCAACTTGGACCCGGTTATGGGTCGGGTCGGGTCGGGCCAGGTTGACCCGCCCCTGTATAGAGGGCAGTGGTGTTTAGGGTCTGTAGTGGACCGCGAGTGTTTTTGTTCTAAGAGAGGGCATGCAACCTCTATAGTGAAATCGCGCGAGTACAACGTGAAATCGTGACATATGCTATCCCAACAGCGCGACTTCCTAAAACTGCAGATTAACGCCTTCGTAGTAGTAAGATATGTCAGATAACATTCTTTCCTACGCTGGAAACTAACTAATAACTTAGCTTATGTGACATTAGTGGCTGAACTCTGGCGCCAAGGCGCGTGGGAAGGTTCTGATATCGTGGGTAAAAAAGCCGAAATTTGCTTAGGGTTTTGTACTCTGCGGAGTCGAAATCGGGTCGGGCCAAAAGTTCGACCCGATTTCCTTGGTCCTGACCCGAATTCGGGTCGGGTCAAGCCTGACCAAAAACCCGACCCGACTCGGGCCGAGTTCCATGCTTGGGTCGGGTTTTAGCTCGGGTCGGGTCGGTCGGCCCGCACGGGCAGGCAAATGAATTCACTGACCCGCCCGGGCTAAACCACGGGTCGGGTCGGGCCGGCGAGACTCGCGTCTTGAGCCGCGGATTGAGGAAGGTGGCTATCGTCGCCTCCTCGCTCCCTCCCCCCATGTGGCGCTCCAGCTTGCTCAAAGCCCGGGTGGACAGATCACTGCACACCTATGAGACGCCTGGCAAACGCAGGTTGTTATCAAGAACATCGAGGAGCATGTTGTACTGCGGTGCGACAGATCCCATCGTGGGGTACAAAAGACCCCCCACAAATAGGCTGATGTAGTCAAACGGCTCGAGAAAAACGCGCAGCTCGATGAGAGCTGTCCAGTGAGCATCGGACAGCCTGATTGCTGCCTATGTCTTGCGTGTGGCCTTAGTGATGTTAGGCTGGGAGGGGGAGAGAGGAGCCGGATGGAGAGGGTATGGGTTGGAGCAAAAGAGACATGGGACCATAGAGCAGAATGGGATATGGATAGAAGGTAGAGTCCACATGAGATGTATTTGCCATTCATTTGTCATAAAAATTTGCCTTCCAAAGTAGGTACGTGATGGAGCGAATTGGGTATATGGAGATTCATAGTCATGGGATGGAGTATGGGTAGAAGTTAGAGCCCACACGAGATGCATCTCCCACTCATTCGTAATAAGAACATGCCTTTCAAAGTGGGTCCGAGATAGAGTGAATGGAACATGGAGAAATCCATAGTGTTAACTCCATACTTACGGTGGACTCATTGAAGTACATCGTGTGAGGAATGCGCAGATCAACCCCCTTCACCACCATCTCTAGCGTGGAGCCCCAGCGCGTCTGCGAGTCAACGATCAGGCGCAAGTCAGCAGGTTTCCGCGCCCTGCTGCCCCCCAATGCCTGCGTCGCCCCCCACTCTGCCTGCGTCGTGCCCCCCTCTGCCTGCGTCCCCCCCCTTCTGCAGTGCCCCCCTTTGCTAGCGTCGCCACACGTGTCGCAGCATACTGTCTCTGGATGTAAAAAAAACCGTTCCGGCCGCTGCACCGACCACCCCATGTGGCTAGCCACATCTCACAGCCTCCAGAGCGCCTCAGCAACTGTCCCAACCTCCATTGTGAACAGCACTGCCAGGTTCAGGATATAGGCCACACACCTGGTGGGGCAAGCAACTCCATAAAGAGAGGCGATATGATCCATTATGGTATCGAGTCATTGGGGTCATTGGCATTATACGATATGCTACTAGACACATACAACAATTGAGGATGCCACTTACTTGAAGTGCCGGGACAGGGACAGCATGGGGGGTTACGCGGACGTGACCCATGTGTGTAGTTAGGGACGCCGGCCAGCAGACGAACCGCCCGGTTGTTTTTCTCGGCATTATTCGTGGTCACGCTGAAGAACTCACCACCACCCAATGCCCACTCCTCTATAACCTGCTCTAGCTCGTCCGCTATCTTGTCCCCCGTGTGAGAACCCTCCAGCGGCTTAAAGCCGATCACCATCTGCTGCAACTTGAAGTCCGATGTGACCCGGTGAGCAGTCACCACCATGAAGGCGACGTTGTGCTCGCTGGTCCATATGTCCGTGGTGAGTGTCATCTGCCCCGCCAGACCGTCGCCTGTAAACAGCTGCCGAAGCTGAGCCGTAGCCGCCTCGCCCGCGGACAGCAGGTTTCTTGCAAGGCGAAAACGTGTGCCAAGATGCTGTGCCTCGTCGGGGTTCAGCAGGGTGACGAAGTCACGAAACTAACATGTGGAGGGTCACAGACATGAATGGGATTAGAAGGAGAGATTGGTATAAGTTTACTGAACACATGTTATGAATGTATGGTTGAGCGTGCATATGTACAAAAGGGGCTGAGCACATATTCTACCGCTGGCCTGTTGACAAATTAGAATGGCATGTCGAGGCCGGCAAACAGCATTACCAGGCCCTCGCGCAGCTGCCACTCACTGATACGAGCCGTGAAAAAGGCGTCAATGGTACTCTGCCTACCCTCCTGCTCGGTGGCTCCGGTCACCCCACTCGGACCGGCCCCCTTCTTGGTTGCTGGAATGTCAGGCCATGTGTCAGCGTGCGCCCAAGGCCATTTGGTCTTATCAGGTACTGTACTTCCCCAAACCCCATGCGGAAAAACAAGCCCATCGGACTTGTTTGGGTCCAGGAAGCGACAAACCCAAATCTGCAGGCTAGGATAGTGCTTTCTCTTCAAATGCCTGCCCCTTGAACTCGTGTCACCTAAACGCCACATGATCTCCTTGTTTCACTTAAGGCATTGCCGGGCATCATTCTTCAGCGGCTCGAACATGCTTTTCACCAAACCTTGCTCTCCCCTGGTCAGAGCGCTCTCCACAATAGGATACAATTGGGCTGCGGTAGGCTGCAGGTTGGCCTCCTGCATTGCGTTGATAGAGGCCCATTAGATACCAACCGCGCGCCGACCAGCAGTGGGCGCAGCAGCAGCAGCAGCGCACGGACGCGCAGCAGCACGAGCAGCTGGGGGACGCCAGCAGCAGCAGCGGGCGGACGCGCAGCCGCAGCAGGAGCCGTGGCAGCAGCGGTAGCAGCAGCAGCAGTAGCGGCAGCAGCAGGCGCACCAATGGCTGGAGCAGACCCGGCAGTAGGTACAACACCTCCAATAGCACTCGGGCCACCCACACGTGCTCCCTTCTGTCCTGCACGGCTCCCCTCACTTTCGCCACTGCTTTCGCCATCACTTCCAGCAGCATCACCGTCCGCATTACCCGGCTGCCAAGTCGGGTCACGACGCTCGCCTGGAGACTGCTGCCGAGAAGCTTGCAGCTGGTCCATTGCCTGCTGCCATCGCTCCTCCTCTGAAGCCCTCCTCATCGCAATGCCCGCTTTGTGGGCAGCAACGTCAGCACCTGGGGAGAGCTAGCCCAACTGGAAACCCTCCCCACCAAAGGACGTGATTCCGAGGGCAGCGAGAGATGCTCCAAGGATGGCCCTGCTGCTGGCCGGTTCACCCCTGTGTCTGACATTTCCCTACGCGATAAAACGTGCCCAAACCCGCGCGCCACCACCTTTGCTCGCGGCCACACCGGCACACTGTAGCAGGACCCTAAGATTCTATACGAAATGGTATCTCGGAAGGTGCTAAGCACCCTTGAGCTACTGCTGGCCTAGGATGATGCGATTTTCTTGTGAATATCATCCAATACTAGTAAAACGCGGATCTGTAAAATAGCGTCTTTTCAGCCACGCGAATTATTGTCAACGGCAGGTAACGTTAAGAATCTACCTAGGAAGGTTTGGAATAGAGGGTAGAACGGGTAGAAACTTAGGTGCTATGCTTAGGCGACTAGCTTCTCTGCTGCAGTTAGCCTAGATCGACATCGAGAGTGGCTAGGGTTTGCTGTTGAGGGGAAAAAAAAACCCCGACAACATTTTGACCTAGGATGTGTTTGGTTCCCTGGGTGTCGAAATTGGGTCAGGTCAAAACCGTCATGCCGCGTTCGTCAACCCTAAACCACTCTATTGAAAAGTAATGTCTTTACAACGAATCTAAGATCCAGTTATGAGGGCCACCTTTCTCATAGGTACTGTGGGAGGTGGCCCCACTGGGAGCACGTCAAGAAGGAGACGGCCTCAGATGACTATTAGTTATGTGTGCCTCCGCTGCCACGAGGCAGTCACCGCTAATGCCACAAGAATAGGAGAGCATCTCTATGGCACCTCGAACGCCAACCACAAAAACATCTCGATGTGCGTTAGTATGCAAAGCAGCTGCAAGCAGCGACCTTATAGTCTGGTTCAGCCACTGAAGGGAGCTCAGGCCGTGGCTCGACATCCACGGTGGAATTGCAACCCCCTCGCCACTCAAGGCAGAGGGGCATTCGTGAAATGACGGACGTGGTGGAAAATGACTTGGCGTTTCAGGTGTCCAAGTCAAAGGCACTGCTGAAATGCATGCTGTCAGGAAATGTGTAGCGGGAGAAAGCAGAAAAATATGATAGAAGGCAAAAGAGAGGGAAGAATAGATGGAGGTGGTCGGTAGGTATGAGTGCTAGTTTGGTCTGGTTTGAACTAGTTCAATCTTGTAGGCCAAACCTTCTTTTGGGTTGTCGGCCCATGATGAGCTGATCCTCGCTCTGTCAGCAGCTCCTCGGGACGGTCCGGGGTAAGTTTTTTGCTTGTTCATGGTAGTAGTGCTTTGAGTATACCCATTCCATCAGCTAGGCAACCTCTGAAATGGGTGAAATGGGTGAATCAGTGAGAAAAGAATACAACAGAGCATGAACAGTGGTTCTATTTTTCTGACCGTGTACTTTCATTTTCTCTATCTGTGATTAACATTGCATGTTTACTGTCAGGGATCTTAGCTACAATGGTGTGAGTGGATCCATTCCGTCCACCATCAGCAAATTGAGCAATCTCGCTAAATTGTGAGTATTAGGAAGAGGACCCGTACGTGCTGCACAAGTATAAGGGCCTAGGGTTGAAACAAACAGATTTCCGACCTTCTTCTCAAGCCCATGACGGCCTAGGCATCAACAACCCAAACACGTATGTGTTTGGGTCGAACTGTGGTCAAACACCCTATGTTCAATTCGAGTATCACATTCGTTATAGCCCGACTGCTGTTCCGTGTGACAGTTCTCCTGGTTTATGGGTGGCAGCACGCTTGAGGGTTATGGGGGCTTGTGTGGATAACAAAAGCGGACACCACAAGGAGAAACCGACGAGCAAAACACACAAACCAGTGGACTCCTGACATCACGCTCTTCAAGATGGTGCCCCAAAGTGGTCAGGCCTTCCATTGTCTAGTTCATGGGTACCTACGGTGCAGAACCTAGGTTCAACGCGGCGTTAATGGCGATCGCGAATGGTTTCCGTCTTCAGGTAGTGCTTGAGGTCAACAAGTTCCTTCATCAAAAGGGCCTTTCTTAGAGTCGTTTGAACCGAAGTCATATGGCGGAGTCCTTGAAGCTGAGGATGAAATCGTCAACGTAGACAATGATGTAAAATTTCTCAGACTGACAAATATAAAGGGTCGGGTCCGCGGATGATAGGCATGAGCAATGCACGAATCCGAACATGTTTGCATCGAACCTTCTCGAACACCTTGAAAATTTCGAACCGAACACGTTTGGTTCGGTCGAACATTTTTTAAGGAAAGTGGTGTTCGAGTGTTCGAATCTAGAGGCGAACACTTAGATGTTCGTGAGAACATCTAAGTGTTCGTGGCGAACTCGAACATGTTCGAGTTCGCCCATGAATTTCCCACCATAATGACATATTCTGCCTTTGTTTGCCACTTTCCTTGCCAGAAAAAACAAAGGCGGGTTCAGGCATCAAGACTTGACAAACACAAGCTGTGAATCACGCCACATGCAGACCAGACCACAACCTATCATGTCATGTATATCTCTTGCTACTATATTAGTTCATGGGCCCTCCCTTGAGGACACGACGACACTTCCCCTGCTAGGTTCAGGAAAGGTTATTCTCTGGAAATGACGGTGGGTTAACGTACGTGGGCGACAGCCTTGTCGCCACGGGCAAAAGTCTCACCGGACCACCGATAACGGTACCGCGCGATTACACTATTATAGATCTGGAAATTACGGGCAAACCATGGCTGAAATGCCTAATAACCCTGCAATGTACTCGATTTTGGCCGGTGTTTGCGTAAACCAGGTGTCTAAACCATGTCTTAACTAAAGGCATGTGATTGATGTCGAAATGTGCTCAATCTCAGATCTACGCAACCCTAAATTTGAAACCAGCGCGGCCAATGTCGCGCTGGTTTTAATCGCGAACACTTTGATGTTCGCGTAAGTGAAAATCGAACTCGAACCTGTTCGAGTTCGAGGCGGCGCGGTAAAAAAAGGCCTGCGAACCCGAACATGTTCGGGACGAACTCGAACATGTTCGCCCGAACATTTTTGGCAAAAAAAAAGGCCTGTTCGGTTCGACTCGAACACGTTCGAGTCGAACCGAACAAGCGTTCGAAAATCTGCTCATGCCTACGCAGATGACGGGTGAAAGTTTAATGAGAGGAGGAACTCCTTCACGTTGTTGTGCCATTCACAAGGAGCTTGCTTATGGCCAGAAGAAGGGCAATTATGCTTCCGGACAGTGTTGGGAGGAAACTCTTCCAGGAAGCCTTCGGGTCGATCTGAACACAATCTTTTTGAGATGACCTTTTAGGAATGCCGAGGAGGCGCCCATGGATTTGATCTCCATGTTTTCTCGTGCGACCATATCTAAGTGCGTGTGGACAATGGGTGAGAATGTATTGAAAGTACTGCTTCTGATTGAATCCCTTCACCACATAGCGCGGTTTGCGTAATGTGACCTCGTCCAAAAGTTGTTTTACTCGAAACAACCACTTGCCGCTAACGATGTTGACTCCTAGAGGTGGAGTCTCGACGTAAAAAAAGTGGTTGCAAGTTAAAGCTTTGCACTTAGCTTCCATATCAGCGTGCCACTCAACATCATGGAGGCCTGAGAGAGCCTCTTGGACAGTCAGAGGGATAGGGAAGGTCGGGTTTTACAAGAAGTTGAGTGAGGGTGAGTCGGAGATATCGGCAAAGATGTGCGAGAGCTGAGGAATGATAGCGCGAAGATCACACAGCTCCTCATGCCTATCCTGCAGAAGGGTAGAAGACACATCGCCCCCAGAAGGAGGAGTCAGAGTGATCGCTGAACATCGAATAGCGAGCGCGCGCGGAAAAGGGTCTGTGAGAACGAGTGCCATGAAACATTGGAGAGGATGGTGGAGCGGGCGGGGCTGTAGGGGTCGGTTTAGGACGTGGGGCAGGAGCAATCGATCGTCGCTTGTACGTGTTTGGTACGCTCGGTGGGGGGAGAGTAAAGGGAATGGATGGATAGGACGGGGTCGGAGGGGCATGTGGAGGAGACGGAGCAGTAGGATTTTGTCTCCGCTGGTATGTGATCGCGGTATTTGGCATTCGGAGAGTAGGAGGACTGGGTGAAGGAGCGGCTGCTGATGACACCGGTGAGGCCAGGTTAGAGACCTCGGATGGTGCCAAGGCAGGAGGTGGGGAAACTAGTGCAGGCGGAAGTGCAGGAGGCGTATCAAAGTCAGCCCATACAAGAGAGGGTGGTGCAAAGGAAGGATTCCCCCTTGACGCGGAGAAGAAGGGTCGAGTCTTGTCAAAGACGACGTCATGGCTGCTTATTAGCTGTTGAGTGGTGGGGTCGAGGAAGAGTTAGTCGGGAGAGTCGGCATTATGCCAAGACAGATGCACGTTTGAGTCGTAGGGCCGAGGTTGCCGCCTTGCTGTCCTCGGGCCCGAGGGTTGAGAAGGACATCGGCAGTGCACCTTTAGACGCGAAGAGGGTGAGCGGTGGGTGTTTTTCGGAGCCATAGTGTGGTGGGAGTGGTGTTGGGAAGATGCGGGTGGGGATAAAGGTTGTAGAGGAGGCGGCATGATAAAGGGCGTACCCCAAATGTCAGTGTGGTGCGTTGGAGTGGCTGAGGAGACAGCGAACGATCTGCACCAAAGTGTGATTACGACTCTTTGCTATGCCGTTCTGCTGCGGGCTGTCAGAAAATGTGAAGTTTTGCTGGATGCCGAGTTCGAAAAAGAAGGCTCATAGTTTGCTGTTGCCAATGTCACCACCACCATACAAATGAAGGCACTTGACCTTAGTGCCAAAGGTGACCTGCACCAGTTTGACCCATGCCATGATGGCCTCTAGAGCCTCAGCCTTGGTGTGGAGGAAGTGCACAGACACGTAGCGAGAGTGGTCATCAACTACTGAGAGGAAGTAGCGATGACCACATTGTGCAGCATCTGGGAGAAGACCCCAGATGTCCATTTGCACTAGATCCAAAGGGGCTGCTACAACTGAGGGCGAGGCAGGGTGAGGTTGTTGGCACGGCTTGCTCTTGGTGCAGCCAAAGCTCGTGGGTGCAGGAGAGTCAAATGGCCGATCAATTGAGGCTTGTAGGTTGAGAAGAAGCTTCGTGGAAGCCAAGTCAGCGAGCGTGCACGAGGGTCGGGCTCGGGCCGACCCGAGGTTGGGTCGGGTCAAGATACCTGATTTCGCCCGCACTCTGTGCAGATCAGCGCTTTCGATCGCTGATCTGCACAGATCGGCAATTTCGCCCCCCCATCTCCGCAGATCGGTGAGTTTGTTGGCGTAACTCCGCGCATCGTCAATTTCGCTGGTTTGATCTGGTGGAGGTCAAGAGTTTTGCCCGGACACTCGTTTCCAACAAATGTGTTGGAACAAACATTTCCAACCAATTTGCCACTGTTCACCACTCACCGCACTAAATCTACCATTCCCAACCCCCCCGATCCCACCCTTTACTGATCTCTCGACATTGAGTCTCTCCACATAGTTGACTTCTAACTTGTCGCATCTTTCTTTGGTTGCAGTTTATGTAGTTACGGTTCCTAGGTGCCTTTGGTCATTAGAAAGGATATTAGGTTTGCGCAAATGCATTGATGTCGAAGGGGAAAAAACACCCTTGACATCAAATGTGTTTGGGTTTCGAGCCCCCCTTTGTACAAAATGGGTCGGATCTTACTCGATCCGAATTCCCAGATCCTGACCCAATTGAGGTCGGGTTAACGAGGGTCGAGCATGGAACTTGCCCGACCCAATCCGAGTTCCATGCTTGGGCCAGGTTTTACCTCGGGTCGGGTCGGGCCGACCTGCCCAGGGCAGGCTATTGAAACCCACCCACCCGACGCGGGCAAAATCACGGGTCGGGTCGGGCTGGCCTTGTCAACGGGAGTAGTGTTTGGCCCCGTCCTCGCTTGGGCGGAGCCGACCTCGTGGTCGGGTGTGCGGGGGAGTGCAGCGGACCTGCAGCAGTAGGCACGGAGGCCACTGCAAGGGCTTTGAGCTGGAGGTCGCCGAGCAGGTGGACGCCGTCTTGGCCATCTGCACGGCGTCCTGGGCGCCGGGACGTCGACGTGGGCGTCTGCTCGGCGTCCTAGGCGCTTGGACGCCGACCTGAGCGTCTGCTCGACGTCCTGGGAGGTTGGACGCCGACGTGGGCGCTTGCTCGGCGTCCCGAGCGCCTGGACGCCGACTTGGGCACCTGGACGGAGTCCTGGGCGAGTGGACGCCGACCTGGACGCCAGGACGCCGACCTGGGGACGCCGGGCTTACTGTAGCCGGCGATCGACTGGGCTGGACGACCAGGCGGGGTTGCCCGGTCGACCGGGATACCCGGGCGACGTGTGCGAAGGTCGCCGGGGGTGGGTTTTGCGAGGATGATCTCTGGGGTGGTGGTATCTCGATGTCGACGTGGCTGGTGGGTGCCATTACGGGTGGAATGTCCGCACTGGACACGTGACAGGGTGTTGGACGCCAACCAGCCGCGCACACCTGCGAAGCAGGTGCACCGTTGTCCTGCGGGTGCAACGTTGTGCAGCCGACTTGCTGCAGCGTTGGCACACCGTGGACTTGCAACGTTGGCGAACCGCTACTCTGCAGTGCTGGAGCGGTGCGAGCATTGCTGCGCTGGAACGCAGTCAACTGTGCTGTGCTGGAGGTCGACCAGCAGCCTAGCTAGCTCTAATGTATTCGGTGTTGCCAATTTTGTTGCAATTATTCTAAGCACTTGTTGTCATGTCTTCCTAGTGAAACTCTTGCCAATTTCCCCGTGAACTAGCAAGCAGTGTGAGCACTTGGAAACAACTAAGGAACGAACGAACGCAGAGATCCCTCTCACACACGTGCCTTTTTCGTAGTCAAGCTCCCATTGTACGAGTTATCTCCGCAGGCTCGACTCGAGCATGCCACCTACTCATGTCGAGGTGGGATTGGCAAGACTGCGACATAAGCATGTTGTGGCAGTAGCCTGTGCTTGGGTGGTGGACACCTATGGGACCAATGAATGCAGCGGGTGGAGGTCGCTGCTATTGAGAGTGAAATGAGATAAGAACTTGTTGGTGGGTGGGTCGATGAGGTCATAATGGTCAGCGTGTGGAGGAAAGATGTTCAGAAACCCCCGCTTTCTGAAGTTCTTTTTGGGCCACTAGATTGTGGCCCAGTGAAGGCACGCACATGCCAGGGTCTGTGCCTCATGGGAAGGTAGGGCAGGGAACTGTGGACGACCCCTTAGCATGAGTGGTGAAGCTGGGTGCTGGGTAAGGCTAGAAGCAGTGTTTCTCTTTGAGCACTGTCTGAGTGGCCCCATTGTTAAGTGTGAAATCCATGGAGTTTGACGCATGTGATGAGCCGATGTATTGCGAAGTCGTTTCATTCAAAATGACAGTGCCAGGGAACAACATGTTGAGGGACACATCAGCAGGAGCACTTTCACTTGCACTAGCCCGAGCGGGTTCCTGTGTCTTGACCTTGTTGACCTTACGAGGGTGCATCCAGTTTTGCGGCTTCTTGTCGACTCCATGGACGGTATATCATTCATCGTCGCGAGGGGGTGGTCAGTGCCACCACACACTTGTCCCTTACAATTGCTATATTTGATGATGCAGGTACATGGAGGGAAGCGGCTGTGCTTGAAGGGCGTACAGGTTTGCACATAGTCGCCTAGTACTGTCCTCTAGCTAAGGTTTGAGAGTCTACCATTCTACCATTATTTTAGGCCAGCTCAGATGAAATTGGGTCCCTACTGTTAAAACCGGGTCGGGTCAGTACCCGACCTGGTTACCCTATGTGCGTGTGACACGATATTGGGTCAGTCAAACTTGGTTCAAAACCCGATCCAACCCGACCCGAAAGGTAATCGAGTCGTGTATAGGCCGGGTTTACTTTTCCGGGCCAGGATAAAAGAAAAATCCTTATTCAACCGGGCCGATTGCTCATGAATTATTTACTGTGTTACGACTTGGTGTGCGACTCCAGAATTAAGTTTTTATATATATATACATATTTTTTTTTTAGAAATTTGCATAATGCATTGGAAATTTTAGATAGTTTTCACACTTGTTTCGAAGCATTCCAAGTCCCCTGCCTTCCTTTCTGAGTACGTTTCGTATTCTATCTATAATCAACAGGTGCGTCAAAAAGTATGAAGTGAACAACATGAAACACTCCTTGTGAATAATTGTTCTAATCTCCTACTTTGTTTTCTTCTTTTTCCTCCACCCTTTTTTTTTTAATTCAGGAATCTTTTCTTCAATGAACTGAGTGGCTCTATTCCGTCCACCATCGGCAACTTGAGCAAGCTGACATATTTGTGAGTTTTATCAAGGGAACAGAGAAGAGGGCACAACGTGGGAGATGCACAAGTATAAGAGAGACACCATATGCCGACACGGAGTCATTATGGTACGAATAGATGCTAAACAAAGGGCTGACACTGAATTAGGCTCTCTTGAACCATGCCGGACCAAGACCGACAAGCCGGACATGCACGAAGGTCAGTCTGTCACGCGTTCCAAACAAGTTGGTACGACTAAGCCAGTCCTAGTTTGGCCCTATAACCATGTCTCATGTATGCATGCCAGCCTTAGCCTGGCAGCTTGATCATGTCTCATGACCCTCAGAAATTGTAGTATGTGAGATTGGACTTGTGCGACCACACATAAGAAGTATACAATAAACGTTTTTACCTCCAATATTACACATGGAAAATATGAGCCTGGCATATTTAAGCCTCTCGGCTGTACATAGCTGCCCGTTTGGGTATGTCTCGGTTATGCTTTTGCAATTCTCCTGCCTAGTGGGCTCATGGCCAACTGATTTGGTCTGAATCAGCAGTTGCCACCATCCCTATTGTTGGTAGTCTCCTACATTTGCTAGCATTTGGGCACTAAAGGCTCCTACAAAACTACGTGTATGCATGCTAGTTGAGTCATTTCATGCTATTCACAAGGAGCTTGTTTGAGGCCAGAAACAAGGCGACCCAACTCCCAGTCTGGGAGGAAAATCTCCTGGGAAGCCTTCGGGTCAATTTATAAACACAGTCTTTTAGAGGTGTCATTGCAGGAATTCCGAGGAGGCGCCCATTGATTTGATCTCCGTGTTTTCTCTTGCGGCCACATCCAAGCGCGTGCGAACAGTGGGTGGTTTGGCTGTGGGAGAGAATGTAGTGAAAAAGTTCAATTACTGCTTCTGAGTGAATCCGTTGGCCACATAGCTCGGTTTGTGGCCCTGTCTGGAAGTTGTTTCACTCGGAACAGCCACTTGCCTCCAACGATGCTGACTCCTGGAGGTGGAGTCTCGTTGTGAGAAAAGTGGTTGCAAGTGAAAGCTTTGCACTTAGCTTCTATAGCAGCGTGCCACTCAACATCATAGGGGCCTGAGAGAGCGTCTTGGACAGACAGAGGGGTGAGGATGGTTGGGTTTCCCAAGAAGTTGAGTGAGGGTGAGTCGGTGATATCAAGAAAGATGCGTAAGAGCTGGGGAATGATAGCGCGAAGATCATACAGCTCCTCATGCCTATCCTGCAGAAGGGTAGAAGACACATCACCCTAAACATTGAATAGCGAGTGCGAGCGGAAGGACAGGTCCACTAGAACGAGTGCCATGAAACATCGGAGAGGATGGTGGAGCGGGCAGGGCCGTAGGGGTCGGTTTAGGACGCGGGGTAGGAGGAATCGTCGCTTGTATGTGATTGGTACGCTCGATGGTGGGAGAGTAGGGAATGGATGGAGAGGACGGGGTCGGAGGGGCATGTGGAGGAGGCGGGGCAAGAAGGATTTGTCTCCGCTGGTACGTGATCGTGTTATTTGGCGGTGGGAGAGTAGGATGACTGGGTGGAGAAGCGACTGCTGAGGAGACAGGTCAGGCCAAGTTAGAGGCCTCGTAGGAAGATGGAGTTAGTGTTAGACCTCAATCTTGAATTTTGCACTTCTATATCCTAGCCTAGTGTAGTTTGCACTTTGTGTTTGGTTGGGTGTACACCTACATCCCAATGGAATCCAAGTATGACCTCCAGCAATCTCCAACCCACCAATTGGATATTGTCTTGGGATTACCCCCAATCTCTAGAAACCGCGCTCAATTTCCCTCCCCGTCCATTGCTTGCCCATCTTGGATGTACTTAAAAGAGCTCCAAGCTCATTACTAATGTATCGATTCTAAGCTGAAGTTTTGACATGGTATCATAGCGTTTCAACCGCATACGCGGACCTTGATCTTCCTACCTTTGCGGAATCCTCTCCGCACTCTTCGGTGAAACCACCTTCAACATTCATCGCTCGACGTAAAGCTTTCGTCACCGACCTAATCTTCCGGGCCGGAATGTCTCCTGCGCCGTCTTCGTCGCCGGTGATTCTCGAAATCATCCGTGGGCAGATTCTCTCCTGCGCTTCTTTTCCCACAATTAGGGCGGGCGGGGCCCGGCCCGAGTCGGGCCCACCCCGGGCGGAGGAAAAAACCGGGCCGGGCCGGCCCAGCCCAACCCGAGCCATTAAGGGGAAGTTCGGATGAGCAAAGAACCGAACAGGTTTAGATTTTTAGCTTAAATCGTTCGCCGAACACTGTTCGATGTTCGGCCGAACATGTTCGTGTTCGTGGCGCTGCTGCAGAATGCCCCGTGTCGAACACGAACGTGTTCGAGGTTCGCCCGAACACGCCTTCACAGGCGAACACCGAACACCCTTTTTTGGGGAGTTCGGTTCGCCGAACGGCCATGTTCGTCCAAGGGCGAACGCGAACATGTTCGAGTTCGCCCTTTGCTCATCCCTAAGGGGAACTCTCTGCTTGGGCCCGCCCTCAAGGTGGGCGGGCCGAGCCCGGCCCGACCCGGGCTCTAGATGGCCCGACCTGGGCCGCGCAGGCCCTGCCCTGCTGGAGAGATAATTTATAGATTGTTGAATATATAGGTTGTAACTGCTGTAATGCCATCTCTTGGACCAAAGATACTGTTTTGAAATACTTACCCGATAAATTCAAAATGCATCACCACACATACTCGATTCAAGCACATGGCTAGGGATGAGCAATGGGCGAACACGAACGTGTTCGCGTTCGCCCCTGGACGAACAGTTCGGTTCGCCGAACACCTTTTGGAAAAATTGGTGTTCGATGTTCGCCTGTGAAGGCGAACACCTTGCTGGCAAACATGTTCGTGGCAAACACGTTCGTGTTCGCCCAAGAACAACATTCACTACAGTCACACATGGCAGCTACTTGGAGTGGTTGGACTGTTCCTATCCCTTCATGCTTGCTGCTATGTACTTAAACCTCAACTTCTTCATGTTTCCTCCATTCTATTACGCCACTGTGTACCCTAAAATGTTCTATGATGTAGTAGTGATGCTCGTATTACTCCTGGAAAAGGGCGATAATTGGCATTAAAAGGCTGGCGCTAAGGTCGCGATTAGTTTGGGCTCAGAAAATGAGCTCAAACACCAAGGCGCACGACCTAAAAGTTGATCGTGGGCCAATTCGTTGACGAACACATTGGTGTTCGTCGAAGCCCCAAGTCGAACACGAACGCGTTCGTGTTTGTCGCGGCTCGGCAAAGCAATCTACATGTTTTCCGGCCCCAAGCCCTCCACCCCCCAAGATCGGCAGCTGGCTGAAGTCCTCCTGTAACACGCCCTGCAGCCTCCTCTAGCAAAACCCCTAGATGACTCGCGTAGA
The DNA here is from genome assembly GCA_947470075.1 of Closterium sp. Yama58-4. Classification (NCBI taxonomy): domain Eukaryota; kingdom Viridiplantae; phylum Streptophyta; class Zygnematophyceae; order Desmidiales; family Closteriaceae; genus Closterium; species Closterium sp. Yama58-4. The sequence goes on from CANIUD010000252.1 coordinate 522,112, forward strand.
AGGAGCGCAGAGTCATGGAATCACAAACCCTGTCCGCGCTCAACCGATGCCGCTGCCAGGTGATCAGGTTCCTTCTCGCCGAGAACATGCGCTCGCTAGCAGCTGAGGAAGCACGTGCCATCGCTTTGAGCATAGGCATGTCTACCTTGGCAAGCCAGTACTCAGAAGTGCTGACTGTGTGCACTTACCCCTCCAACATGTACCGATTGATCTCATCCCCCGCCGACCTAGGCACCCCCCCCACCCTCCATGCTAGCTGCCACACGTGCCAGTAAACTAAAGCGACTAGCGAAGTTCTCGCCCTCATCCTCCTCCTCCTCCCCCTCCCCCTCCTCCCCTTCAGCCCTGGTGGGTGGTGTTACAGCCACAGGGGGTGCTGGTGGAGGTGCCACACGAGCCGCAGCTAAGTTCTGCGCCACTGCCGGCACGGTGTTCATCGCCAAGTATGCTAGCTTTAGCCCAAGGTCGAGAAAGGTGGCGACCACTAACTCGTCAGTGCTGTTGTCGTAGTACTTCTGCAGGATGAGATCACGCTGGAGGTTGGAAGGGGGATTAGATGCATCGTCCAGAGTCTTCTCCAAAGTTTCGAGGAGATGGTTGTAGTACGGCACGATGGTCATTACCGTTGGGTACACAGACCCTTTGGCAGCCTTGGTGAAGGCTTTGCTCATCCCTAGCCATGCTGACCAGCGGCATATTTATAAAAACAATCCTGAAGATGCTTCCATATGGCATTGGAGGTGGGGTAGTTGTGGAAGGTGTTGACAAGGTCAGGAGGGGTGGTGCTGTGCCTATGAAAATGAGCAAGGAATGAATGGGGAGGGAATCAAAAGCAATCTTAGGGAATTGAGGTAGATTCTAAGGCAAGCTCCAAATGGTGGGTTGTAGATTACTAGGTGTAGGTGTACACCCAACCAGCACAAGATGCAAATCACATGTATATAGGGCTAACACTAACACATACTCCACCACACTCACCCACAATGGAGTGTGGTCACACTTGGCATTCACTCATCCCATGCTCACCTTGCTGGCCCCTATGGTGTGCAACATGCTGCCATGTAGGTTGTTGTTTCAGCCTGGCCCACATGTGCAACATGTGGCCTCGCTTCCTACCTTAGTTTTTTTTCATTCTATTGTGCCTTGAAGTTCACCAATCCATCTGCTACACTGCCTATGAGTGTGTTTAGAGATGTGTTTAGAGTCCTTTATTTGGCCAGGATGGAATTCACCTTTTAGTTCAAGTTGTCGAAGCTGAGCTCGCAGATTGATAGAGAACTGGCATCGTAGTCTCTTCGTGGATCAGTCACAAATGCGTACCGCCTTACCTGATGATTGGGTTTGCGGAGCTTGCACGCATCGCAAACGTGTGTTGGAAAAGATGTGACTGGCGTATTATACGGTTGCGTATAATTTTCAAACCACTTTGACCAGTCTTCCCTCTCACCAGATGGGTGCCCACCAAATAAACCATGGCTCAAACTACAAGTTCTGAAAATGGTGAAACACATGACACCCAAGTTCTGACCTCTCGTCGATTTCACAAGCCTCGCCGACAAAATTACAGGCGTTTTATAAAATTCACTGTCCAATCTTGTAACGCAATGATTCTCTGAATTTTATTACAAGGTTCATTTCTAGGGGTGGAGTTACCATTAAGGAATTTACAGAGGGCATGAGCAACCGATCCAAACTGACCTGAGCCGATTTGGCCACGGTGGATCGGGCCGGGTCAGGCCGGAGCAGGGTTTTGAAATCCCTCACCCGACCCGGGGATACAAGGTCATGCTGACCCGTGGTCGGGTGATCTGCGCAGATTGGCAATTTCGCCTGCCGATAAGCACAATTCGGCGATTTCGTTGGCGTAACTGTGCGATTTTGCTGCCCAATTTGAAGATCGGGATTTTTCGTGAAATTTGTTCAACCACTTTCTCATTTCCATCAAATGTGTTTGAACAAACATTTCCAACCAATTCGTCATTGCTCACCAGTGTTTACCGCACTGAATCTACAATTTCCACACTCTTGGTGAATTATTGTTCTAAGTTCCTACTTTGTTTTCTTTTTTGTTTCTCCACCCTTCATTTTAATTTCAGGAATCTTGGCTTCAATTTACTGAGTGGGTCTATTCCGTCCACCATCAGCAACTTGAGCAAGCTCGCGTTTCTGTGAGTTTTATCAAGGGAACTGAGAAGAGGGCATAACCTCCTGAGATATGCACAAGTACAAGAGAGACACCATATGGTGACACTGAGTCATTATGGTACGAACACATGCTAGGCACAGGGCTGACACTTAATTAGGCTCTCTTGAACCATGCCGGACCAGGACCGACAAGCCGGACATGCACGAAGGTCAGTCTGACATGCGTTCCAAACAAGTTGGTCCGACTAAGCCGGTCCAAGTTTGGCCCTATAACCATGTCTGTCTCATGCACGCATGCCAGCCTGGCAGTGTGATCATGTCTCATGACCCTCAGTAATGACATGATTGTTGTGGTATGTCACATTGGACTTGTGCAACCACACGTAAGAAGTACACAAGAAACGTATTGACCCCCAATGTTACACATGGAAAAACATGAGCCAAGCATAATTAAGCCTCCCGGCTGTACATAGCTGTCCAGCTGGGTATGTCTCTGTTTTGCTTTGGCAATTTTCTTGCCTAGTGGGCTCGTGGCCAACTGATTTGGGCCGAATCAGCATTTGCCACCATCCCTATTGTTGGTAATGTCTCCTATGTTTGTCAGCATTTGGGCACTTAAAACCCGTGGGTCAAGAAGGCCAAAACTGCCTCATCCTTCCTAATGTTGGCTGGGTGTCCCAAAATCGCCTGTGCTGATTCCCGAGTTCTATGACCTAGGCCAACATTTTCGTCACTCGTATTGGCTCACAGGCAAATACCGTCCTAACTCCCAACCAACCTTCCTAAGCTTGAATAGCTTGGCCTGCGGGTTTTAAGGCTCCTACAAAACTACGAGTAGGCATGCGAGCTGAGTCATTTCATGCCATCCACAAGCAGCTTGCTCGACGCCAAAAACAGGGCGATTCAGCTTCCAGACAGTGTCGGGAGGAAACTCTTCCGGGAAGCCTTTGGTTCGATCCATGAACACAGTCTTTTTTAGGTGTCCTTGCAGAAATGCCAAGGAGGCGTCCATGGATTTGATCTCCATGTTTTCTTGTGCGGCCACGTCCAAGAGCGTGAGAATGGTGGGTGGCTTGGCCAAGGGAGAGAATGTATTGAATAAGTCCAAGTACTGCTTTTGCTCCAGCCTAGACATGAGAAAATGGCGAACTAGAACGTGTTTGCTACGAGCTCCGAGAACACTACAAAAACAACCTCACTCGTGTTACTATCTGTCATCCATATTGCAGTGATAGTTTGGAACAACCTCACTGGTAACACGAGCTATGCTTTGACTGGGCCTATTACGTCTATTATATGTCATTCGTGTTGCAGTGGTTTCAGTTGGAACAACCTCACTGGTCAACTTTCTCCAACAATTGGAAAACTCACTTCTCTTACCAACCTGTAAGGCGTCTGTGCATAATGAAGTGTGGCACTGTCCATCATAGTAATCTTGAAGTGTTTCATAAAGAGGTAGTAAGGTGTTCCATTGGTGTACCCTGGCCCAAATTGTATTGCAGCCACAGGTAGGAGGTATACAAGGGCTGAATCTGCACTGGCCTGGCCCAGTCCTCTCCAGCCCTACTGAACCGTCCTGGTGTATGTCAGGCCGTATCGCTGGCAAAATAAACCCGGTAATTTCAGCCTGTAGGACAACTTGGCATGGTAAAGTAGTGCAATAACCTCAGAGCATTTATTCTGGAGCTGAAAAACATTTAATAATCATATTTTGAGAACATTCCACGTGTACACGCAGGTTCATGATTTCGACAAAAATCACATGCCCTCCTAACTACAACAGCTGCGTGGTCCCACAGACAATTTCAAGTGCTTTTTGCAGCGAATGTGGTCCCTTCTGCTCCACATGTGACAAGCCACCATCGGGTTAGTTGCAATCCCCTTAAGCAGGTGGCTGCAATAATAAATACTGCTTCTTTCGAATATGCTCTCACTAATCCTGACAGGATGAGCACTACTTTGTCGTCCACATAACAAGCTTTTCCAATGTCATGCATAGGGAAGGGCAAGGGGCAAACACGAACGTGTTCGCGTTCGCCCCTGGACGAACACCGCCGTTCGGCGAACCGAACACTGTTCGGTTCGCCGAACACCTTATGGAAAAATTGGTGTTTGGTGTTCGCCTGTGAATGCGAACACCTTGCTGGCATTGGCGAACACGAACATGTTCGTGGCAAACACGTTCGTGTTCGCCCAGGAACAACTTTCACTTCAGTCACACATGGCAAATTTCAGCTACTTTGAGTGGTTGGACTGTTCTTATCCCTTCATGGTTGCTGCTATGTACTTAAACCTCGACTTCTTCATGTTTCCTCCATTCTATTACTCCAGTGTGTACCCCAAAATGTTCTATGATGTAGTAGTGATGCTCGTATTACTCCTAGAAAACGGCGGTAGTTGGCATTATAGGGCTGGGCGCTAAGGTCGCGATTAGTTTGGGCTCAGAGAATGAGCTCAAACACTAAGACCCGCGACCTAAAAGTTGATCGTGGGCCAATTCGTAGATCAACACATTGGTGTCCGTCGAAGCCCCAAGTCGAACACGAACGCTTTCGTGTTCGTCGCGGCTCGGCAATCTGACGAAAACCAACATCGAATGTGTCCGCGCAAACAGCGAACACGTTCGTGAGAAACATTTTCAGGTAAAAAAATAGCCTGTTCGAGGCGAACCGAACAGGTGTTCGTATCTGTGCTCATCCCTAGTCATGCACCCACGGCCTAGCCACGCTTCATAATTTGCAATCCCGACCATGCTGTGCTTCTGTTGTATGCCCACTCATTGCATTTACTGCTTCAGCATTTGATAGCCCTTGTTTTCTCTCCTGTACCTTATCTCACGTCCCCTTTCACCTCCCCATTGCCTGTGCCCACACCCTCTCCACCGCCAGTACCAACTCCCTCTCCACCTCCTCCATTCCAGTCTGGAGGCGGTTTATCCAACGGAGCCATTGCTGGCATTGCTGCTGGTGGTTGTGTGGCTGTTATCGTGCTACTTCTTCTAAACTGGATTCTGTGCAAGCGATGCCGCATGGAAGTGGCAGCAGAAGGAGGTGATAATGGCACTTATGTGGATGGTAAAAAAATGGCAGATCAAAGTGTGCACCAAGGTAAGACATTTCTATAAACTCTCAGCCCAGATCAAGCAAGGCAATCACAATGAGAAATGCGTATAAACAAAACCAAATAGTCACAAGCTAATTCCAATGAGGATCAACAAAAGCAAGTGGTCACAAGCATATTCAAATGGGTATCATCAAGAACCAAACAGCATCAAACAGTCAATTGAGTCAACAAACTCATAGGCTATTTCTTGCCACAGACCAGCCTAGTTCCTGAGGCCGTCCAGGCAGGCGGGTGGTCCTGCCGAGCAATGCGAGCTGAGAGTTTTTAGGGGCTCGGCTGCCTTCGCAGCAACCTACGCACGCAAAATAATGGGACAATCCCCATCTGTGCCAACAGGGCTGAGAGAAGGCATTCTGATGCCAGAATGTAATGTCCACGGCACTTGGGATGCTCTTGTCTCACCACACAAGAAGTTGATGTGGAAAGAGTGGACGTGAGCACCGAACCCACATCTGGCCGTTTTAAGCCTTTCTTCCCAGGCACCTGCTCCACCAATCTGGCTGACTGCTCCGCCACAGCCAGCGCTCGCTGGAGCTTAGGTCTGAGCTGTGAAGGCCACTTCTGCTACTACAAGGCGATGGAGAAAGAGGGTTGATGCTGAGAAGGCATCGGCATCGAGTAGGTGTGTGGGTGAGTTGTGAAGCGACCGAGTGAAGGGCGGGTGGAACGACTAGAGGAGGTGGGTGGTGGAGATGCCGGAGGCAAGGGAGGGCTTAATGCCATCCACAAAAGGTCGGTGAGGCCGAACCCAGTGAGAGTGATGGGCAGGGCCGCTTGGGAGAGGGCCATGGAAAAGACCCCACCTGCTCAAGTGGGTCAGTGAGGCCGAATCCAATTGGAGTCGAGTGCTTTTACTGCCATGAAAAGCACCCTGCCTGCTCTACGTAAAATGGGATGCGGGGAGATGGCGAGAGGAGGGTAAGGTAAGGACTTGAGCTAGAGTTCTGGATTTGGGTCTATTGTCAGCTGCACAGCCGTAGATGTGGCAAACCTCCACTTCCAAGATTTTTCCAATGTGCTCGCAGGTCCTTCCTGGGTCCTAAGTGGAGTACATAGTTGAGGACTCCAGGAAACTTGGCTGCTCATCATTCTCCTTTTCTTTCACCAACTCTCACATGCATTTGCAGAACCAAAGGATGCAGCAGTAGAAGGGGTGACCACAGCAGCTGCAGCAGCTGCTGCAGCAGGACTACCATTAGCAGCAGCAAAAGGGAGGAAGAGTGATGGTATTGTAGTGGAGATGGATGCAACACGGCCATACGTGTGTCGAGAGTACTCTCTGGCAGAGCTGGCCAAGGCCACGGGAGAGTGGGCAGAGGGGAACAAGATAGGAAGTGGCAGCTTTGGAGATGTCTACAAGGGTGTGTCGCCCCATGATTGCAATCAAGCCTGGGCGGTCAAACGAGCTCGAGTGCTCACCAACGATTTCCAAAGAGAGGTATCTTGTTGTGAGTTTCCGTTGGTATGTTAATGCCAGAAATATTGCTGGTTTGTTCTTGCAACTCCGAGGATGCTCGTTGGTTGCATAATTCATTGTCCTTTGATCAGTTCACTGTTTCCCCTCTCAGGTGAAAGAGATGGCAAGCAAGCACCATCCACATCTCGTGCGTCTGCTGGGCTATTGTATTGATTTGGATCTTTCAACTCGAATCATGGAGCAGATCCTCATTTACGAGCTCATGCCCAACAACGACCTTGAGAGCTGGATTGGTCTTGATGTCCCTGACCCTCTTTCACTTCGCCAAAGGCTGGACATTCTGATAGGAGTGGCAAATGGTTTGAAATATCTTCATGACTTCGGCATTGTACATCGTGACATCAAGCCTGCCAACATTCTCCTTGATGCAAAAATGCAGGTGTGCCAAAATACTTTTAAGTTGCAGGTATGTCAAGAATGCAGGTTTGTAAAAAATGCAGGTATTTAGATAATGCAGGTATGTAAAAAAAGCAGGTATGTAAAAAATGCGGGAAGTTGCAGGTATGTCAAAAATGCAAGTATGTCGAAATACTTCTAAGTTGCAGGTATGCCAAAAATGCAGGTATGTCAAAAATGCAGGTATGTCAAAACTGCAGGTATTTAAAAAATGCAGGTATGTAAAAAATGCAAATATGTAAAGAATGCAGGTATGTAAAAAATGCAGGAAGTTGCGTACTCGTATCAACTATCAAGTGATATTTGAGCATGCTTCTCATGTTGCAAATTAGTGTTGTTGTTATTGATGGCCAGGCCAAGATTGCGGACTTCGGACTTGTGAAGTTAAGTGGAGGCACCGCTTTGGGCGAGTCTGTAGCGGCCACTAAAGTGATGGGAACACCAGGCTATGTGGACCCTGCCTACTACAAGTCTCACAAGGCCACTCTAGCTGCAGATGTGCACAGGTGAGCAGAATGGTGCAGGTCACTAGATCGGTTAAAATATCAGTGCAAGTGAGGAGCACATTGACATGGAAAGTCCATTCCAGCAAGCATATAGAGTGGATAGGAGAAATCCACCTGGAGTGCAGAGTCCATGCCTCTCACTTAGGGGCAATTTATGGCTTGCATTGACGGCAATCCCAGCCCAGGCATGGATGACCAGCCAAGTGTTTGGTGATGCTCGACTGTATAAGGTACAGGCTTCGGACACAATCGCTTGTGAAATAATCTACTACCTGAGGTGTGTGCCTTTCAGCGTCCTTTCAAAAACGATTTCATTTGTTGCTTGGTTCGCAGTTTTGGCGTGGTGATGTTGGTGGTTATCACGGCGCGCAAGGCTGTGCATGTTACAGGGGACAACCAGATCAGTCTCAAGCAATGGGTGAGACACAGTGAACAATGGTATCCCAAGGCTAGCGGAGGTATTGCAACAGAACATATGATAAAGCCAGATGCGGAGATAACTCTAGTAACGGGAGCTAGACTACGGGCTAGGCACGGATGCTCGTGTGATCTCTGCGTTCTCTGTTCCTTAGTCGTTTCCTAGTGTACTCACTGCTTGCTAGTTCACAAGGCAATTTGGCAAGAGTTTCACTAGAGAAAAAGTGGACAACAATGATACAATGAAGTTGGCTAGGCAAGACTACATCAGAGCTAGGATGCAAGCAGGTCGACTGCCAGCGCGGCACGGTCGACCGCGTGCCAGCACGACTTGGTCGACCGCGCTCCAGCAGTGCAGGGACGCGGCTTGCCAACGCTGCAGGTCGATGGTGTGACAACAGCGCAAGTCGACGGCGTGCCAGCGTTGCTCCTGCAGTCCAGCATCGCACCAGCTTCGCAGGTGCTCGTAGATGATTGGCGCGCACTGCTTCGTCACCTGCACAGCGTACGCACCAAGTCCACCTTGTGCTGACGACTGCATCTCATCTGCCAGGTCGACCTCGGGATACCACCACCGGGGTCGTCCTTGCCAACCTCGCCTGGGCGACCTTCGCGTGCCTTCGCAGACCCTCGTCACCCAGGTAACCTGGTCGACCGGGCAACCACGTCGACCAGGTGCTCCTGTGCGTGCCTGTCGACCTCCCAAGTCGACGGCCACCTCCAGTCGACCTCACCAGGTCGACCACGCCCTCTGGTCGACCAACTCCAGGTCGACGACACTCCTTGTCGACCACCTCCAGGTCGACCAGCACTCCTGTTGGCCGACCACCCAAGTCGGCTACCCCAGGTCGGCGTCCCCAAGTCGACGCCCTCTGCAGGTCGACTTCTCAAGTCGACCACTCGAAGTTGGCGCCCTCCCAAAGTCGGCGCCCTTGCAGTGGCTTCCGTGCAGGTCGACCAACCCCGTCGACCGGCTCGCCCACTACTGCAGGTCGGCTGCACCCCTACACCCGACCAGGAAGTCGGCTCCGCCCAAGCGAGGACGGGGCCAACACCCAACTCCCGTTGACACCAGATACACTGTGAAGCTGGTGAATCAGGTTCGTCTGTTAACACCGCTCTTCTAAGTTGTTCTTGCTGCACTTCGCCAAGTTGATATTCTCCTTACCTCCTTCCTCAGCAGGAAACTTGTTCCAATCAGCAGGAGAGGTGTACTGTTCATAATTATTCAGCTTTTGCCTTCCCTCTTAGATGTGACACAATTAACCTTCCAATCACTCTGGTTCTTGTCTTCCTGGCGCTAATTCATTGAACACATACATCCTCCCATGCGATCCATCCCCCTCTCTATTCTCATTTCTGCAATGCTTATACCCTTTGAGAAATCTTCACTTTGTGTAACGCTCGCTGAGCCTTTCTGAGAGAATATTCCATGTGGCATATCAATACAACCTGGCAGGTGGCCCCATTGGTGGAATCAAATGCTGCGGCATCATTCAAAGACCCTCGTTTGGATGCGCCAGATGATTTGGTGCTGCGCTTGGCTCGTCTTGCCCTCTCCTGCACTACCATGCCTGCAGCCTCCCGCCCCTCCATGAGTGAAGTGCTGGGAGAACTGTTGAAGGTTAAGCAGGAAATTTTTGGAGCACAGGTGAGCGAGGCAATATTGCGCATTGACATGGAAGTTGGAAGATCTACTAGTGCCCCTTCTTTCACTGCTGAAATAGCTCGTGCAAAGCGCGCGGCGATGCCAAGTGGCTCTTCCACCAGGATATCGTAGACTTAGTTTTAACAAGCACCTTGTTCGTTTATGCCGCAAACTTGAAACCAATGGTCTTGGCAACATGGATATGGTAATATGTGGGTTGGGAGCAAAGAGGCCAAATGATATGCAAGTCTGAAGGGACATCAATGCCATGGTCACAGCAGCTGTGATGGGTTGTGGACTACACTTGATTTAGTAGCTCTAGCACGCTTGTCGTTGCGCTAGATTTGAATGTCCGACACGCATTCTGATTTTGGATGCTCTAGCTGTTGCATGCATGGTATTTGCTAAACTAGCCTGATAGTGTGTGGCTTTTCCACAAAGGACTAATTCTCTTCTTGTCATTGAAGCATCACTTGACCATTCAGATAGAGAACTAGTACATGAGCACAGTTCAGGCCCCATAACCGATCTAATAAAATACCCCTTGCAACTGACGAATCCATAGGGTCCTTGCTATTAGACTGTTTTGTATGTTGTTCTGAAATATCTGACGGTTTTTTCTTTACGCTAATCTGATTTTTGAGAACTGCTTCAAGAGTGAAACTTGATGGATCAGAAACGATTTGAAGGATTTGTCTGAAGTGTGTGTAGCTACTCATTTGAAATATCAGGTACTAATATCAGTTCCGTATGAAACCGAAACGTTTTCAGTCTGCCGTGATTGACGTCTGAGTTACGGGAAGTGTGTCAATCACGGCATGAGCAGTTTTGTCGAAATCACATGTTGGAGTGTTCTCCTAGAGAGGTGACCACTAGGACGTTCGCCCGAACTTTTTTTCAATTTCGCTATAGTTGTTCACACTATAATCACGTTCACTTTGACATATATGTGGCATTGGTTGGGTCAAAATTTCAAAAACAAGAAGCCCTATTACAATCTTAGCCAGCATCAGCCTCAGGATTGTTTGCGTAGAGATATTGCAGTACCGTCACCCCCCGGATATAAGCGCCACCCTGGGATAAGCGCCAGGCGCTTGTAATTGGCATATGGCGCTTATATCCGCTCCTCAATTATAAGCGCACCCCCTGAAAAAACTTGTTTTATTACAAGCGCGTGTAAACTAAAAAAAAAAAGGAATTGGTTCAAAACACTGTAACGATTTTTACTTTAGCAGGCGGATGCGTTGCAAATTCGGTTCGCTTCACATTTGAACCCTGCACTGGATGCGAGTCCAGTCAGCAGGAGCTGTCAGGGGCACCTTGTGAGTCACATCGAGTATATCTCCCAGTGCGCGCAAGAATTTCACTGAAGACACCATGCAACTTTGACTCAACTGAAAAGTCAAGCACGGGATCTACAATTTGGTGTTAGAAAATATTGATTGTATACATGTCATTTTATAAGCGCCCGTGCTTATAAATTTGACTTGATCATAAGCCCACCCCCCTAAAAAATCCTGTTTAATTATACCCCCCCATAGGGGCTTATCTGGGGGGTGACGGTAGAAGTAAATTGACTCCTAGTCAGAGTAAATGCAAAATGATTAGATATACAGAATATAGGGAACTTGAAACGACCTAGACTAGCCATGTACTCTAAGGGGTACATTCCCTTATGTGGCGCGGGAATCTATGCAGGGTAAATAGAACTATGCGGCGCGAGAATCTGTTTCATACTTGTTTCGGCCCTTTTCATTGGCGATGCAGTTGCCGATGATTCTGCTGCTGACGGTCTAGATGCTCCAATTGTACACGACCCTTCGCGTCATCCTGGCCGTTTCCATTCATACCGTAAACGTCCATAGTCAGCGACGAATTGAACAAGCAAGTGCCAATAGGGAAGGGTTTTGCCAGCACAGGCAGCTTCGCCGTGTCCCTCACGTGACACATGGTGGCGATGCATGCATCAACCCCCAAGGTCTGCCGAATTCGATGAATCTGCCACTTGGGTGGTTTCAATAAATTATGTAAATGTTACAGAGTACTTTTGAAAAAATGTCCATCTATAAGACTTATACGGTAAGACACCCAGTTACGAGACAAATCTAACATCTTTTCTATTGTTTAAGATATGACTTTTATCTGGGCAATGATGGTACTCGATTGCACCCTTAGCATTACTGTTACGTACAGGAATGCTCTCATGATTTCCATATCATATCAAACCCTACCAACTTTCTAACAAATTCACTACCACTTCTAGGGCATGTAAGATAGCAGCGCCATTGACAAACATACTGAATAATGATACGCCTTATAGATGGGATACTCCTCAACAACAAGTCATGGGTTAGCAACACACAACGGTAACTACAGCGTCGGTACTCATCCTACCGGATCCAGATAGGAACTACGTGGTAGAAGTAGACGCTAATGACCCGGCAGTCGGAGCAGTACTGATGCAGGATCACGACGCGGTTTGCGGCCCATCGCCTAACTCAGTAAGAATCTACACGGAGAAGAACTGAACTACCCAATCCATGACAAGGAAGCCTTAGCGATAGTTTCGGCCTTCAAGGCATGGATGTGTTACAGTCTACACTGACCACTGCAGCCTCAAATACCTGAAGTCGCAGCCGACGCTCTCACGACGATGGGTGTGGTGGATAGACTTCTTGAAAATTCACTTCCACTACGACATCACCTACAACCCGGTGCTCCACAATAAGGTAGACACGTTGAGCTGCCCCAAGTGGAAGCATACATGCATGGTGTGTACACACACCCACACGCACTCACCACGCCGTGCTGATGCGCTGTCAACTGCGCGTTCCGCCCCATGCCCCCCTCAAGTGGAAGCATACATGCATGGTGCATACACACACCAACACGCACTCACCACGTCGTGCTGATGCACTGTCAACTGCGCGTTCCGCCCCATGGCCCCTCCTGGTGGGGGAAATCTGCTTCGCAGCGCCTCTATCCCCTCCTTGCACTCCCTCAATATGCTGCCCACCTGCACATACATAGAAAATTGGAGGAGTAAGCACACAGGGAATGCGAGGAGCAGACACATGCAGCAAGCATCCAACTCGACGGAATGAACCCTCTGCTCAAGAATCTATTCAGACATGGGTACTCCATGGACGTAGAGATCGTTACAGCACAAAAACAAAAGCTGCCACAGTGGGAGAAGGACTTTACAGTAAGGAAGGGTTGAGGAAAGATTTGGGTACCGAACTATGCCCCGTTCCGGCAGATCATAGTAAAGAAGTTTCACGACGTAGCATATGGGGGACATTTTAGGAGCAACAAGACGTTAGCAGGAATAATAAAGTATTACTAATGACCCTGGATGGCAGCAGACGTGCAGCAGTTTGTCACCCCATGAGACACATGCCAGCGAATGAAGCATAGCAGGCAGAAAAAAGCAGGGTTACTTCAGCCTCTACCTGTACCAGAGTAGTCATGGCAAGTCGTTAGCCTCAACTTCATTGGTAAGCTTCCTTCGACCTAATGAAGTCATGACGCTATACTCGTGGTGCTTGATAAGTTCTCTAAGATGGGACACTTCATCCTGACCAACGCTACGGCTACTGCTGAAGCAACTGCTCGCCTCTTCTTTGACCGCATCATCACCATCCGCAGCATCCTTGCTACACTCATCTCGGACAGAGACCCAAAAACCACAAAAAGGTTGTGGAGGGAACTCATGGGTTTGTTGGGGACAAAGCTTGCAATGTCTTCAGCGTACCACCCCAAACTGATGGACAGAATGATGACCGTCCGTGGGTAAGATTCGCACCGCCCCCTCTGAGAGGGGTGGAGGTATCCCAGTCCCCCCGCGGTCGCATCGTCAGGCTTTAATGAAAAGGCGGGAACCGGGATAAAGGCGTCTGAGAGTGCAAGCCTGCAGCAACATATACAGTAGTAGCAGCAGCAGCAAAAGAAAGAGCAGCATACCCACAGCAGCAGTATGCCACAAAAGCAGCCAGAGGAACGTTAGGAGGAAGAGGAAGAAGCGATGGGTCTCTAAGTAAGCATCCCTCCTCTCTACAACGAGATTCCAATTGGATTCAACAGCAGCAGCTGAAACTGCAGCTCATTTCTTTGGTAAACTCCATCTTTTTCAATTCTTCCACCACTAACACCACCCCTACCAATTCCTCCTCCTCCTCCTCCTCCTCCTCCTCCTCCTCCTCCTCCTCCTCCTCCTCCTCCTCCTCCTCCTCCTCCTCCTCCTCCTCCTCCTCCTCCTCCTCTGCCTGCCCACCCAACTGCGCCCACCACTTTCCTGCGTGCAAGCTGCTAAAAAAAGCAGGAGCAGCAACGGTTACAGCACCAGCACCGTCCATTCTAGCAGCCTTATCCGCACCAGCCCATTCTATACTCGCAACACTACCAGACGTTTCAGCGCCAGTGCTAGTGCTAGTACCGGTGCTGCTACTAACGGATCTTTTTTCTTCACTATTGGAGGGGAGATCTCCATAGGAAAAGTGAGCATTCTTGCGCTCTGTATAGCGCTCCTCGGTATTCTGCTGCAAGTAGTGGCTCTCTCTCCTCCCTGCTGGCCCATGGTTGTTACACACGTGCTAGGTGGGCCATCAATAATCAAGGCCACCCCCATGTAGTCACACCAAGGACTGGGTTTAGCAGCAGTGGTTTTGGCGGCAGCAACAATGCCGGCAGCAAGAATGGTAACAGTGGCAGCAGTAGTAGCAGCAGCAGCAGCAGCAGCGGCGGCAGCAGCAATGGCAGCAAGAATGGTAACAGTGGCAGCGACTCAATTAGGGGGTGGAACAGTTACTACGCACATCTTGCAAAGATGACATCAGCCAATGGGACCTATAGTTACCGACGCTAGAGTTCGCTAAAAACAACGCTTCACATGCAGTCACATAAAAATCTCCTTTCGTCTTGTGCTACGAAGAAGAGCCACTTACACCACAGCACCCAACTACACTAGCACACGTCCAAGCCACACACGACTTCGGCACCACTCCATTCCTGTTAACACTCTCTTGCCGCGCTCATGCTTGGGCTCCCCCTTAATTGACGGGGGAAGAGCTACATGGAGAAAGACTCATCGCCAGCGTGCACCCAACGCACAGCACGCTCTCACTGCACCAGCCGTGCAAAAGGGCATGACACCTACTGCTGCACGTCGTTGTCGCCGTCACCAACGTCGGTCAAGCGGCGGAGCATCGATTGAAAATTGGTCGGCTGCTTGGAAGTCGGATGTACTTTAGCACAAGCATCCCATGCTTCACCATCTGATGCAGCCAAGCATAGCATTGCTCTATGTGCTTGGGGTTCCCTTTCAGCCCCAAGCCCTTAGTGGCCGTGATGGCTGACTTGGTGTCCACCCGAAGGACAGTCGGCTTCCCAGCGTCGAGCATCCGGAACTCTACAAGGAGGGAACGCAGCTGACGAGCCTCTTTGCCGCACGACATACTCTGACTCGGTCAATGAAAGCATCGCGCACTTGATGCGCTGGCTCGACCAGGAGGCGGAGGCCCCTCTAATGACGAACACATAGCCGCCCGTGCTCGTCCGGTTCTGCTTGTTGCTAGTGTCATCACCTTCCGCGTAGCAGACCACAGTGACTGTGGTCCACTGCCGAGATCTAGGGCGACACATTTGCTTGTCATTCCTCTCCTCGGCAGAATGGTGTTGCTAAGCGTCGCGATCGTAGACTCTTAGAGATTATTGGTTGTCTCTTCACCCATGCCTCTTCTTCTCCTTTCTCTAGAGCTATGCTCTTATTCTTGCCACTCTACTTCCTAACCTTTTTTGCTCATCATCTACGACCCACCATTAACCCCTTTCATCTCTGGACTATCTGCCAGCTCTGTGCCCACCCTCTTTGGGAGTAAGCCTGTGTCGCTCATGTTCTTGTCAATCTGGCTGACAGGACGTGGCAATGTGAGAAACTCACTACCATGATGTAACTCTGTAAGGTCATTGGTACCAATGCTGACGGTCCTATCTACACTCCCTCCTTTTAGCAGCTCATTCGCAGCCAAGATGTCATCTTTGACAAGACTCGCTCTCCATTCTTCAAACCAAACCCACCCCCCCTCTCTCCCCGCCCCCACTCCCCCCCTCCCCTACCCAGTCTCCCAATTCTCTACTCCTTGGGGAAAATTACAAGCAGCGCCAATGGTCGTATCTGTATAGGTCACAAACTGCTCGACACAAGCTTTCATCAATTTTCATGACTCGCCATGATTTGTCATAAGTGATGATGAACTTGTATTGAAACAACTAGAACAACATGAAAGAAGGATGCACACAAACACGAAGAAATGTGCGACGTTTTGAAGGTAGCTGGTTGACGTGCAAGGCACCCAACAAGACCTTATGGACTTTCTGTAAAATTTCAACAGGATGTATGGTGGTGCAGTTTTATACTTGGGTTTCACTGATGGGTATGGCATATTAAGTATCAATATATCTTGAATGTTTTTTGTCTATTGTGCATGCACAACAACCAAATTTCCTTGGATATAGGCCAACCCCTGTTTTTGATTTTGCCCCAAGGCTTAACATAAGGAAAAGGGGCAATAAGGATTTTTCAAATTCCCAATTCGTTGAGATTTTTTGCAGCTGAATAACATGACACAAGTGCATTTGTTCAATAAGGGCCATGGCTTTTGTTTGCTTGCTTGTTCATTTTTGTTTCAGATTTTTTTTTTTTTTATGCTACCATTTGCATTCACGCCTGTCAGCCTCCCATTTCGTGTTCGTACGTTGCATGCGTGGTGTGAGCGCGTGCAAAATTTTGTGATTGGCATGGTTTCGATGTTTTAAGTGTGTGTGAAGTTTATTTTATCCAAGCAAATATCTGAAATGACTCGTCTGCTTAAGAGCTTTCTGATGAAGTAAGAATCGTCCCGATCCGAGCACGGACGAGAAAGTTGCGAATATTCAAAGTTCCTATGCTTTTCATATTTGATTGCGGCGACTTTGGGAGTTTGTTGAGTGATACTAAATGGATAAGGGACCATTGGGGGTTGAAATTTTTGTCACTATACTGTAGTTGGTGCAAGGTGGTTGGGAGGAGAATTCAAACTGGGTTGCCAAGTGTGGCCAAGTTGGTGTGAGGTGGATGGCATGGGTTGGGAAAAAAAGGACAGAAATAACGTTGGGTTAATATAGGGAAAGAATTTTGTGAACCTATGGGGTTTGGCCGGTTTGGGACTCCCGTGAGACCTTTCTTCTCGTCCTCCTCAATCTCTCATACTTGGTTTTTTGTTAATCTAATTGCTTTGTATGATTCTTCTTAAATAATTGTGATTGAGTTAAGTTTGAGTTTGTTTTTAATATAAACGCGTGTTCACAGGAAATGCTTGCAGGGCCCACTATTGCGTAGGCTATTTGACTACGTGTTAAAACTGCTGGTTGTTAGAATGTTGAATAATGGTTGTTGTAAATTGGAATATTGAATGTAATTCTGAAATCCTCAATTCCCAAAATAAAACAAAAACAAAATCCAGATTTAAATGATTCGGTCACGAAATTGCACCAAAACGGATTGCGCGCGAATGTCTTCCGGAAAAGCACGCGTGCCAATTTGGAACTTGACCCGAGCCAAGCCTTGTCGCGAGATGTGTGTCGGAGCTCCTATCAAATGACTCCAACCGTCGGTCGAAATTGGGTCCGGATTTTTTTACGCGAAGACAATCGCAATCAAAATTCGTCCAAACTTGGCATAGGGTTTTTGTGATGCTATCCTCAAGCTGACGTTCGCCAACTTGCAATAGAAGGTAAACTCCCTGTCGTACGCCCTCAGCTTCCTGAAAACGTTTTTAATTTGGAAGTCGGCAAGTAGTTGCTTCTTCCCGTTGTTCTCTCTCGACACACCCTACCGATTAAACTTGTCCAGTATAGGGTCCTCTATCATGTTGAGGTCCCTAGCCACCACCAGCTGCTCCCCTCTTGGTGGTGCCATGGCGAAATCTATAAAGTAAAGACCAAGGGAACTGCCCCATGGAGACCCTCGCGATGGGAAATAGGCCGCAAGCAACCTCGTCTGCCTTGACCCCCAGCACAGCCGAGCGAGAAGCAACCTGCCTGATGGATGCCGCTGAACATCCTCCAGCTCCACTCTTCCTCAAAAACAAAAAATAACTACCTTGCCTACTCTGGTCGGGGCTGCAGCTGCGGCCACACTGTGAGGTCGGTGTCCCATCTAGAAATTACGATCTTCTGCTGTACATGTGTCTACCAAGTTCACCACATCTGCCGTCTGTTAACGGGAATGGAGTGTTGGCCCCGCCCTCGCTTGGGCAACGCCGACGACTTGGTCGGATGTACGGGTGAAGCAGCCGACCGTTCACAGTGAAGGAGCTGCTCGACGGGCTTCGTCGAGCTGCAGGATGTCACTGTGGAGCTTCCGTCGACCAGGGGTGCTCGACGGGCGCAACTGACTGGCCTGGGCGATGGGTGGGCCGTCCGGGAGGTCGACGGAGCAGTCCGTCGACCTACAGCTCGACGGGGAGGTCTCTGGAGCATCCCGTCGAACTGCAGCTCGACCGGGAGGACTGGGGGGCATCCCGTCGACCTGCAGCTCGACCGGGAGGTCCGCGAAGCATCCCGTCGACCTGCAGCTCGACCGGGAGGTCGACAGAGCAATTCTGGTCGAAGGAAGGGGTCCGTCGACTAGGGGGCAGCTCGACGGGAGCCGTGGTCGACCAGAAGGGCCTGGTGGTCGACCGGAGGCACCTGGTGGTCGACCGGGAGCATCTGGTGGTGTCCAGGTCGACCGGGTAACCTGCTCGACGAGTTCTGCGGAGGCACGCGAACGTTGTCGAGATCGCGATGACGAAGGCGACTTCGGAATGGTATCCCGAAGTCGATGTGGCTCGTCAGGCGCAGACAACAACCGACGGATGCCCAACGAGGCAACTCGGGCCAATCGTTTGCGCGCACCTGTGAGCATGCGCATTGCTGTCTTCTACGGGGCAACGCTGGACAGCCGCTCTGCTGCAGCGTTGGCACGCCGTCGACCTGCTGTGTTGGCAGGTCGCTCTTCTGCAGTGCTGGCGCGGCTCCTCTACGCAACGCTGGCACGCGGTCGACCATGCAGTGCTGGCGGTCGACCAGGCTAGCTGCAGAGTTGCTAGGTGCCTGATGTAGTCCATTCTGTCATTGCTTGTTCAATCATTCTGTAATTCCAACTTTGCTAGTGGAAACTCTTGCCAATTTCTCCCATCAATGTGCAAGCTCTAAGGAACCAAGCAAAGCTACGATCACTCATAGTAGTTCGTGCCAACCCCCGTAGTCTAGCTCACTACCGTTGTAGAGTATATCTCCACATGGTGCGGTGAGCGTGGACGGCCCCGCAAATTACCTTCAGATAGGAGCCGACTTTTGCACCTACTAAGTCGTTCGTAGGCCGGCAGCAGCGTTAGTCGCCATGGTCGACCTCGTTGTATAAGCGGGTGTAGCGGACACCTTGGAGACACGCTTAGCTGATGGGAGGAGACGCCACGCGGATGGCGAGTACGGGACGATCCCCTTGACGATCGTCGAGTTGGGCATCCGGGCGCAGTGGGCGACGGAACACCCTTCCCGTCCTGCATCTCCTCGACCGGCACGAAACGAAGGTGGCGTCGACGACGAGGTCGACGGCGGTGCTCGAGTCAGCGGCAGCGAAGGCACGAGGCAGAGAGGGGTGATCAAGGTCGACGGTGGCGTCGACGGAATGCAGGCGCGAGTGCAGCGGTCGACGGCGGCTGCAGGCAGCTCGCGTGTCGATGTGGATGGTCGACGTCGCTCCCCTCTACGAAGCGGTGGAGGCTTCTCGGCGACGACGCATGTGACAGCGGGCGGGATTGCACCGGCGTATGGCTACTTCAAGTTCTCGCCGGACCGAATTACCGTAGAACCGCTGCAAGGTCGACGAGACCTCATCACCTGGAGGGAGTCGATAGAACCTCAGCTGGAGGTCGCCGGGCTGAAGGGCTTCGCCGACGGCACCGTGCCGATTCCGCCCGAGGAGGATGTCGAGCTGCGCAGGGAGTTTCGTGCGGCTCACCTGCTCACCTTCATGGTCATCTCGAGGTGCTGCTCGCCGGTGGTGCAGCTAGCGCTCAGGAGCTGTCGAGAGCGGCTCGACGCTGGTCACCAGGCATGGCGCTTCATCCTGTCGACGTACCAGGTGAAGGACGACCTGTACATCGGCCAGCTGGAGGAGAAGATGACTCACATTCGGATGGGCGAGCAGGAGTCGGCGACGGACTACTGCAACCGTGCTCGACGGATCCTGGCGGAAATGCGGATGGCGGGCGCCGAGTACTCGACGGCGTCCTACATCACTCACCTCGTCAAGGGCCTGCCGCGCAGCTACAACCTCATGAAGAGGATGATGATGGTGCCCGGCACGCGTGAGTCCCTCGACGAGGACTCCATCACCAGCTACATCCTCCAAGACGAGGCGATGCAGGAGGCCGAACAGCCCACGGAGCTCCTTCCGCAGGCGAGCTACGCTGCACCGACGAAGCTGAATCAGCAGCAAGGGCAGCGCGGGAAGTCGGGCGGAGGTGGTAGCGGAGGTGGGCGGTCGACGAAGGACGTCGACGAGAAGAAGTCGACGCGGGGCAAGGGCCGTGGAGGTGGTGGTCGACGGCGGGAGTGCTGGATCTGTGGCGACCCCGACCATCTCTCCTTCGAATGCCCCGACCGCGATGACAGCGACGAGGACGACAGCAAGGGAGGCCGCGGTCGATCGGCCAGCCGTCGCCCACGTCGAGATGAGAAGCCGCGCAAGGAGAAGAAGGCGTCGAAGAAGGCGTCGTCGACGAAGGAAGTCGACAGCTCCAGCGGCAAGGACCGAGGCGACGGGGAGGCGTCATGCTCGATGGTCGGCGTGGTGGAGCCGACAGTCTCGCTGGCGCCGGAGGCTGGCGAGGACTTTCAGGCGGTGGCGGCAGCTGTGCAAGCTGACCCGATGGCGGTGCTGCTCGACAGCGGGTGCTCCCACCACCTGATGGGGACGAAGGCGGCCTTCGTCGACATGGCGCCGAGCGACGAGGTGAAGCAAGTGCGCGGCTTCAATGGGGCGTTGCAGCCTGTCGAGGGTCGCGGAACCGTCGCTCTACAAGGGGAGGCCGGAAAGCGGGTCCTCATCCCCGACGTGCTCTACGTTCCGGGGGTACATGCGAATCTGTTGTCATCTGGCCAACTGAAGGAGAGTGGAGTGCAGTTCCAGGGCGACGGCGACGACTTGCTGCTCGTCGCCGCAACCGGGGAGGTGCTCGGTCGAGCACGCTACACCGGACGAATCCTCTGCACCGACCTTCGCCCTTGCTCGACGCCGTTGCCGTCGACTGATGTGGTGGCTCTGCGGACAATCGTCTCGGCAACGAAGGCGACCCCTGACAGGATGCACGCGCGGCTTGCCCATGTCAGCGTCGACACGATCAAGAGCTCGGCGAAGCATGAAGTTGCTACTGGGCTCGACATCACGCCGTCGACCGGAGCAGACCCGCCGTGTGTTTCGTGCGTCGGAGGAAAGCTGGCACGGCACACCTTCCCCGACAAGGGCTCGGACGCCGAGGAGGCACTGGCTGTCGTGCACATTGACTTGTGCGGGCCATTTCGGGTGGCTGCCAAGGATGGCAGCTTGTACTTCCTGCTGCTGAAGGATCGCCACACTCGGTTTGTGTGGACAATGCCGGTCGCTAAGAAGAGCGACGTGCTGCGGGAGTTCCAGAAGTGGCTGGTGCTGGTGGAACGACAGACGAAGAAGTTGGTGCTGTCGCTCCGCTCTGACCAAGGAGGGGAGTTCCTCGGACGGGACTTCACCACCTTCGTCGACGGGAAGGGCATCGTCCACGACCTGACGTGCCCCTACACTCCGCAGCAGAACGGCATGGCAGAGCGGGAGATGCGCACGGTCGTCGAGTCCGTGCGGACGATGCTGCTGCACATGGGTGTGCCGCACCACTGGTGGCACCTCGCTCTTCGACAGGCCGTCTGGGTGCGCAACTGCTTGGAGCGGTCGACGACGCCGCCGGGGACGACTCCGTACCAGCTGCTAACCGGGACGAAGCCCGACCTCACGCTGGCGCGGGTGTGGGGCTGCATGGTGCAGTTCATGATTCCCGAGCAGCAGCGCGGTGGGAAGTTGGCACCGAAGGCTCGCTGGGGGCTTCATTTGGGCGTGTCGCCGGCGAGCAAGGGCTGGGAGGTGCTCGACCTCACCGACAACAAGGTGGTCACGTCGGTCGAGGTGATCTTCTACGAGACGCTGTCGCTGGAGGTGTGGAAGACGAAGTATGGGCCGGCGTCGGGGCGGACGCAGGTGCACTCGCCGACGGACACCTCGACGGCGCCGGACCCCCTGCTCGCCGAAGTCGATGAGCCTGCTGATGACGATGTTGTGGAGGTTCCTCCGCCTCCCCCTGTTCTTGCTCCTCCCTCCCCCGTCGCAGATCGGTCTGCCTCGACACCTGTGTCGGCCACCGGCGATGAGGGGAGCCGTGAGGCGTCGCCTGTAGCGCCGGCCAGTGGCATCGCCGGCGGTCGACAAGGCGCCAAGCTCGTCGACCAGAATCGGAAGCCGTCGACGACAGGGGAGCAGCAGACAGGGGAGCCGGTCGAACAGGAGGCAGCAGCTGGCGTGCAGTCGACAGGGGAGCAGCAGGCATGGCGGTCGACAGGGGAGCTGTCGAAGTCAGCAGCAGGCGGACGAGCAGTCGGTCGAAGAGCCGAAGCAGCTGGTCGACGACGAAGACGTCGACGACGAAGGGGAGCTGTCAGCGGGAGAGGAGTCCACCGACAGCGACGTGGTGGAGGTTCCGGTCGAGAAGCCTGCGCCGGAGCTGCGACGGTCTGGTCGAGCTCGACGACCGCCGGAGCGGCTGAGCCTCCATGCATGCCTGCCACCAGCTGCCTTCACCACGGTGTACGACGAGGTCGACGACGACCTGTTGTACGACGACGCCGAGGAGGATGAAGAGCTGCCGGAGCTCGACCCCGATGTGCATGCTGACCCCGAACACCGCTGGGACATCGCCACAATGACGGTGAAGGAGGCTCTAGCGAGCTGGAAGGGCGATGCGGTGAAAGCCGCCATGGAAGAAGAGATTCGCAGCCTCATCGGCATGGGCACTTGGGAGCTGGTCGAACGCCCACGCGGAGTGAACATCATGAAGAACCGGTGGGTGCTGACGACCAAGTACCGCATCGACGACACCGTCGAGCGCGAGAAAGCGAGGCTGGTCGTGAAGGGCTTCACACAGGTGTACGGCGCCGACTACGACGAGACGTACTCGCCGGTGAGCAGCTACGTCACGCTGAGGATTTTCCTCAGCATCGTCGCCGTCCTCGACCTCAACCTGATGCAGCTCGACATGAAGAACGCTTTCCTGCAGAGCAAGCTCGACAGGGTGCTCTACATGTACCAGCCGGACTACTTCGACGATGGGACCGGCCGGGTGTGCAAGCTGCTGAAGAGCCTCTACGGGCTGAAGCAGTCGCCGCTGCTGTGGTACAGGGCTCTCGACGGAGTGCTGCTGGGGGCTGGCTGGAAGAAGAGCCAGGTCGACGAGGCGCTCTACTTCAAGTCCGGCGATGACGGAGTGACCTGCTGGGTGCTGGTCTACGTCGACGACCTCCTCGCCGCGAGCAGCAGCACCGCGATGTTGAAGGAGCTGAAGGAGCTGCTGGAAGCCGCCTTTGAGCTGCGCGAGATTTCGCCGGTGCAGAAGTACCTCGGGCTGGAGATCGTGCGCGACAGGCCGGCGCGGAAGCTGTGGCTGCACCAGCAGGGCTATGCCGACAAGCTGCGTAGGCGCTTCATCGACGAGGAGCAGGGCGGTCGAGTCCCGAAGACGCCGGTCTCGGTCAACGCCTACGCCGAGCTGACATTCGACGACGAGGAGGCGCAGGAGCGCGAGGAGGAGGAATACCGGCAGAAGGTTGGCTCGCTGCAGTTCGCGGCGACGACGACAAGGCCGGACATCGCGTTCGCCTGCAGCAAGCTGGGGAGCGGCCTCACGGTGAGGAGCGACCAGCATTGGCGCGAGGTCGACCGCTGCCTCGCCTACCTCGCCGACACCCGCGACACCGCCTTGGAGTTCGGCGGTGGACCAGAGTCGCTGGAGCTGATCGGCTACGTGGATGCCGATGACGCGGGCGACAAGCAGAACCGGACGAGCACGGGCGGCTACGTGTTCGTCTACGGAGGGGCCGCTGTCTCCTGGTCGAGCTCGCGCATCAAGTGCGCGACGCTCTCCTCGACCGAGTCTCTGGTGAGTTTGGTTCCACCCAACCCAGCGGCTCGAGGCGCATAGCATACCTTACGCGAACCACTCCGCTGAATCTACTGCCCAGTAGCACCTTGTCACAATGGGGCCTGGACCTGCTCGCCTGCCTCCTAAATTTTCGCTCGTTCGAGAGAGAGCAAGAGAGAGAGAGAGAGAGAGAGGAATAGCCTCTCCCCTCGGCCCTTAGCCTCTCCCCTTAGCCTCTAGGCCCTACTTAAGGCCCTCCTACGGCTGGTTTCTCATTGTTCGTGTGGCGGCAGAAAATTTTCGGTGGCCTGCCTTCGGCGGCCGACGCTCGACGGCGCGGCCTTCGGCCGCGCGTGAGGGGACGGCAAGAAATCACGACAGGACGGTTTATAGTCAGACTCATTACAGACATGGCATCATCTACCGCGGCCTAGCCGCGTGATTCACTAATAGAGCAAACGGAGCCCGCGCCTACATGCGGTGAGCTCCAAGGGCGTGAAGAACGCCCGTCAGGGAGCGCCACAGCTCCCGGACCACAAGCGTGCTTGCGCCGATCGCCGCGGCTCCAGATCCTGCGCGCAAATGCCGCTTCAAGCTCCGGACAGCCTCG
This sequence comes from Closterium sp. Yama58-4, assembly GCA_947470075.1. NCBI lineage: Eukaryota > Viridiplantae > Streptophyta > Zygnematophyceae > Desmidiales > Closteriaceae > Closterium > Closterium sp. Yama58-4. Next base: position 546,677 of record CANIUD010000252.1, read on the forward strand.
TCCAGCTGTCCCGCAGCAGCAGCGCCTCCCTCCGCGGGCGCAGCCAGCACGGGCGCCAGCAGCACGGCGAGCTGGTCCGCCGCATCCAAGCAGGTCTCGCGCGGACGGTCGCGGAACGTCTCAGGAGGAACCACGGGGAGGGACGTGTGAGCGAGAACCTGGATCAGCAGCAGTGCGAGAAGACTCTCCGCCAGGCGGTGGAGCTGGCCGAGAGTCGCCTGGGGAACACGAGTCTGCGGAGGCTGAAGCGCCTCCGCCAGGAACTGGAGCGGCTCATCAGCTGCATACTGAGCCGCTGCCGCGCCACCATCTGCGGCCACAAACTCCATGCCCGCAACAGGCGGAACCGGCGGCAGATGCAGGCGGGAGCCGGGATCCTGCGCCGCAACGGAGGGAGAAGGAGCGGAAGGGGCAGGGTCGAGAGGAGGAGGTGCAGCAGCCGGCGGAGGAACCACAGGAGGCGCATGCGGATGGGGAGCCACGTGCGCCGGCGCAGCCCGTAGCGAACTGCTCTGGCTCTGCGCCGCCCTCTCCTCGCGCACGGCGCGCGACACCTCCCGTGACACTTCTCGCTGGAGGTCCGCCAGCGTCACGGGCGGACGATACCTCCCGCCTCCACTGCGCCCCTGGGGACCCCGCCAGCCCCCATTGCCACCCGGGTGAGCGGGCCACTGGGCCTGCTGCTGGTAGCGCCGGGGGGAGTTGCGCCGGCGCCGCGACGTCTCGCGCTCCTGCTGGAGAATGGGGCCGGGACAGACGGCGGTCAGGCGAATGGGGACGAGACGGCTGAACAACAGGAGCCGCCGGCAGGAGAGCAGGAGCAGGCTGATCCACGCCCTGAGGCGCTATCATCGAGGCCGGGCCGCCAGTGGTGGCGGACGCCGCCCTCGGGGAAGAAGCAGACGCCGGCGCAAGCACGCCGGGGACAGCAATGGCAGGTGCAACGGGAGCGCCGGGCACAGGAACAGGAGGAACAGCGAGCTCCCCGGCAGGAGCAGATGCCGCTGGCGGCACAACAGGAGCCGGGGGAACAGGGGGAACAGGGGCGACAGGCGGAGCGGGAGGAGCAACGACCGGCGCAGACGACGCAACCCCGGTCGCGCCAAGAGGACCTTCGGATTCGAGGGGAGGAGTCTTTCCAGCGGCTATTGTCAAGGGCGTCGGAGCGGACTGCGACGGAGACCCCGTCGCCACGGCCCCCGCTCCTGCGGCAGACGACGGCCTTTCGAGCACAACCGACGCAGCGCCAGCACGCATTGGCAAGTAATCGGTCACTCCAGCAATCACCATCGCGAGGCCAAGGAGCGCGGGGCGGAGGGCGAGAAGCAGCTAGCGGACAGGGAGGAGGGCCGGAGAACGGCTATCAGACGGAGGCGAGAAGGGCTTTAAACAGGCTACGTAATGACGAGGAAGAAAATGACCCCTCTTATAGGGAGGAGCCAATGCCCTCGAGCGAAGATGAAGGGACGGAAGGAGAGGAAGGAGTACGGGAGAACGGGAGGAGGACGGGAGCGAGACCAAGGCAGACCCTTGGCGAGCAAAGGGACACTACGGGTGGACCGTCCAATGGTGATCGTACGGGCGAAACTCCAACCGCACCTTCACAAGCGAGGACGGGCCACACCAGGCGAAATCGGGCCGCGACGGAGGCGGCAGCGGCGCGAGAAAATCCCAATCTCCCTCGCTATTTCATGCCAGAGGAGCTGGCGATGCGGGCAGACTGGTTCGCGGACATCGCGAACTGGGATATCCCAGCCCTCTGCGACAGTCGACAACCATCCCTGGCACGGCGGTTACCGCCAAACTTGTGCCAGTTGTTTTCGCAGGCGCTGCTGACCCCATTTCCCGAAACCCGGAATTAGAGGCTGGTTGGCGCCTTCTCCTCTTTCTGCCACGTCTGACGCTTCGCCAAAACTCGCCACGGAAACCGAACTGGCCCCAGATCAAGGGTCGGCTCCGGGCCTTCCACCGAACCAGCTGTACAGGGACGCGATTGATGCAGACAATACACCCGCGCCACCACGTCATCAGCCCGATGCTACCGGGGTCATTAGCCGAGCCGAGGGCCTGGCTAAACGTGGCAGCCTGCGCCGAGCCGTATTGGCGCTGGAGTCAACGCCAGTCTGCAAACCAACTCCAGAAATTCTGGAGGAGCTCCGACGGAAACACCCGCCAGCCGAAACAGAACAGACGACGTGGCCACCCACACCAGAGACAAAATTGACCATCACCCACGCTGACTTCGCAAAACTGCTGGGGAGGTGCGAGAATGGGGTCGGTGCCGGACCTTCGGGAACAACGTTCGAGCACATGCGCGACGCGGCAATCACGGATGGACGGGTCAGCACCCATCTGTACGCATTGATAAACACTATTTTGGGGGGCAACCTACCAGCACCGGTGGCGGACCTACTGACAGCCTCGCGACTCCTAGCCTTGGCCAAGCCCGGCGGTGGAGCCCGACCAATCGCCATTGGCGAATGCATCACCCGGCTGACAGCCAAGGCAGCCCTCGCAGCCATGGGTGATGTTGCACGTGCCTATTTCCTGGCTCTACAGTACGGGGTAGCTGTTCCAGGAGGAGCCGAGGCAGTTATCCACGTGGCGCGGGCGTATCTGGACAAGCTACCCAACAGCCTGGTGCTGCAGACCGATATCTCGAATGCATTCAACAGCATATCCCGACAAGCTATCGCGACAGCGTTACAGGAACCTGGGCTATCGCCAATTGTGCCGCTAGTGAAACTGACGTACGGTAACCCGTCAAAGTTGCATCTCGACGCAAATTTTGAAAGTGATCCGCTGATCAGCGAACGGGGCGTGCGTCAAGGGGACCCACTTGGCCCTCTACTGTTTGCCGCGGGAATGCACACGGCACTCCGTGACACTGCTGAGGCATATCCCCAAGTGCTTTGTCTGGCCTATGCCGACGATGTCACTTTCCTGGGGGAGGCGGCGGACACTGTAGCCGCATTCAACCACTTCACCGAGAGGCTGGCGCACCTGGGGCTGAGACACAATGCGCAGAAATGCGCGGCCTGGAGCAGGGAGGTAGCGGTGACGGCTCAGCTGCCTCAGGGCGTCCCATTCTCCCAGGACGGTGTGCGTTTGCTCGGAAGCTTTGTGGGTCCCGACAGTGGAGCGTCACAGTTCCTGGCGGGTCAGCTACGGGAAATGGCAAAGCCTCTGCCACTCCTTCAGAAAGCCGACCCCCAGGTAGCTTCGTTACTGCTCACCCGCTGTATCTCAAGGCGGGTGGCATACCTTACCAGAACGACACCACTCCACCTTCTGCCTCGCGACACCTAGAGTCAGTGGGGGACCGATCTGCTTGCAGCTCTGCTCACAGCATGCAGCATCCGCGTCCCCACATGCCGCACGGAACAAGCACGCGTCTGGGCGCAGGCCTCACTGCCGCCGTCTCTGGGGGAGATAGGCATTACTGACCCGCTAATCGAGGGAGTGTATGGGTACGCAGCGAGCTTCACACAGGCCGCGCTTTTCCTGTGATCACTAGACGGCGCCGCTGACGGCGCGCTGACGCAGGCTCGGGACCACATGCTGCTGCCTGCAGACGCTGCCACGCCTCTCCACGCATGGTTATCGGAGTGCGAGGCGGCGTTACCGGACGACGCACGGGAAATCCTGGAGAAAGAGCGGCTGGAGCGATCAGACACCAGGCTACAGCACGCATTGGCGCTGAGGGTACATGGGAGCAGATATGCCGTACAGGTCAGGGAGACACGACGGATGGCGCTGAACCCCCTGTGCGGCCACACCCAGCGGATGTACTCCCTGACTGGTTATGGGACCGGGGATTGGCTGACTGCTATCCCCATTGCGGCCAACAGAAGGATAGGGCCCACTCACTTCTCTAATGCCGTGCGTTTCCGGCTGGCCCTCCCCTTCTCCACGCCAAAGAACTGTGACTGCGCCGACCACACCGCCATCACGGACCCCCGCCTCCCTAACCACCTACTCCGCTGCGGCACGGGCAAGCATCGCATCAACACCCACAACGAGCTGCGCGATGCGTGCATTAGCATGGCCCAAGACGCGGGGTTCATTGTTCACAGCGAGTCGTCGGTGCACTGCCCCATTGAGGAGCAGACAGCTGACTTTACGATGACGGACAGAAGCAGTGGGGCGGTCTATGTGTGCGATGTCACCATTACCGACCCTATTAGCACTAGGGATCCTGAGGCGCGGAAGGGCAGGGGCTGGGCGGCACGGGAGCAAGCGGACAAGAAGATCCAGCACTACGCCACCCTGCCAGAGACTGTGAAGTTCTTCCCTTTGGCGGTGGACACCTACGGCTGCCCCTGTGCGGAGGTGCCAGTCTTCCTGAAGCTCTTGGCGGACACTGCAGCTCGGCGCCACTTCAACGCCGACTCCAAATCGTTCTATGCTGCAAAGTTCCTGCACCAGTTCAGGCAACGCTGGTCGGTGGCGCTGCAAAGGGCCCAATCTGTGGGCCTCCTGCTCAAGCTTGGTGAGGCGGCAGCGGTAGAGAACCCGCCTGTGGGGGGAATTGGGGACGAGTTGCACCTTGGGGACTGCTTCGCAGTCATTGAGCCCCTAGTGGAGTTGTAGATCTGATGTGCTTATCCCTAGACACGTTTTCCATACTTGCATGTTTGTACTTTTCGCTATATCAATACACGGACCATTAGAGAGAGAGAGAGAGAGAGAGAGAGAGAGAGAGAGAGAGAGAGAGAGAGAGAGAGAGAGAGAGAGAGGGAGAGAGAGAGAGAGAGAGAGAGAGAGAGAGAGAGAGAGAGAGAGAGAGAGAGAGAGAGAGAGAGAGAGAGAGAGAGAGAGAGATGGCATAGTCTTAGTCCTTAGCCATTTCTAGGCCTCTCTTCTCTAGGATCTAGTCCTTAGCCATTTCTAGGCATGTTTCCCTAGTATACGTGAGGCACACGAGTTTGCACAAAGTGGATGGTGCTCTAAATGTAGCGCTCGAACTTCGGGAATCGAGCAATAATTGCATATCAAACTTCACCGACTAAGAGTGTTGTGACACGCCCGGTGTTTCTACTTGGCGACTTGTCCACGGGGGGATCACTGAGCGTCCGCCGCTTATTAACATCGGGCTATGGCTCAGTACTTGCTGTAGGTTCATTCTTCGGAACCATGTGCGGCTCGGAAGGGTCTAATACTTGCATGGTGAGAGTAATATGACCTCTTGAGAAATCTAAGCAGTCTGCGGAGATGGGCGCTGAGATGAATTAGGAGGAGCTAAACGACCACCATTATCCATGGCAACAGGGCCCTGGATGGAGGATGTTAACATGGGAAAAAAAAGAACTCCGCGAAGATTGTTGGGCTAGTGTTGGAAGGAATAGATGAAGTAGGTGGGGAAGCCTGCATGGATACTACTGTTGAATCTAGTGCGTGCATGAGCTTGCCACGCACCGCGGTACCCCAATCCCACCCTCGTCCAACGTCACATTGGACCATCGTCGGTGCGAGTCGCGCGACGCGCTGCCATCCTTTTTTTTCTTTGCTGCCGAGAGTTGACCAATAGCAAGTAGAGGTGCAGCACAGACATCCGAAAGTAAAGTGGGGACGTTTAGCACCATCTGCATCAGTCTGTCAACTCTTGATTGCTGGCGGTGCGCTCCACTGCGCCGTCACGTCAATCAGGGTGCATGATTTACAAATCGAGCCGTGATTGACGCATTTTCCGTAACTCGGGCGACAACACAGCTGACTGAATACTTTTCTGGTTTTAGTCGGAACTGATACTAGTGCCTGATAATTCAGGCAACCAGCCACACACACTTCTTATTCACCCAACAGATCATTAAAGGCGTATATTCGGTTCGGGTCATAAGGCACTGTTTGAGTCATCAGTACACTTTGGGTCATGAGAGGACCAATGGTGTTCGAGTAGTGTACCTAAAGTGCACCTGATTGGTCTTCCAAGAATCTCGGATGCCCCAAACAGTGGATGACCGGGACTGAAGATACGCCCTAACTTCATTTACGATCCATCAGATATTCAAGCATTTCTTACAAATCAGATTAGCGTAAGAACCCCATGTGATATTTCAGAATAACATGCAAAAATGCGTGATAGAGAGGACCCTGGGGGTTTGTCAGTTGCAAGGGGACTTACATAAGAGCGGTTGTGGAGCAATAACTGTGCTCATATACTAGTTCTATGTCTAGATATTTAAATGGTGCATAAATGACATGAAGAACCTTAGCCCTGTGTGGAAAAGCCACACATTTTGATTTAATTAGTCTAGCTGTATAGTAGATATCACGCATACAACAGCTAGAGAATCCAAAAACAGAAAGTCATGTCATTCAAATCAAGCGCATGGACAAGCTAGTGCTAGAGATGTTGCTTCAAGTGTAGTGTAGTTCGCTTCACAACCCGTCACATCTGCTGTGACCATGGCATGGAACTGAAATCCCTTTCGAAATGTCTATCATTTGGCCTCGTTGCTCCCAACCCACATATTACGATTTCCATGTTGCCAAAACCATTGGTTTCAAGTTTGCGGCGTAAACGAACAAGGTGCTTGTTAAAACTAAGTCTACGATATCCTGGTGGAAGAGCCACTTGGCATCGCCGCGCGCTTTGCACGAGCTATTTCAGCAGTGAAGGAAGGGGCACTAGTAGATCTTCCAACTTCCGTGTCAATGCGCGATATTGACTCGCTCACCTGTGCTCCAAAAATTTCCTGCTTAACCTTCAACAGTTCTCCCAGCACTTCACTCATGGAGGGGCGGGAGGCTGCAGGCATGGTAGTGCAGGAGAGGGCAAGACGAGCCAAGCGCAGCACCAAATCATCTGGCGCGTCCAAACGAGGGTCTTTGAATGATGCTGCAGCATCTGATTCCACCAATGGGGCCACCTGCCAGGTTGTATTGATATGCCACATGGATTATTCTCTTAGAAAAGATCAGCGAGTGTTACATCAAGTGAAGATTTCTCAAAGGGTATAGGCAATACAGAAATGAGAATAGAGAGGGGGATGGATCGCATGGGAGGTTGTATGTGTTCAATGAATAAGCGCCAGGAAGACAAGAAGCGGAGTGATTGGAAGGTTAATTGTGTCACATATAAGAGGGGAGGCAAAAGCTGAATAATTATCAATAGTACACCTCTCCTGCTGATTGGAACCAGTGTCCTGCTGGGAAAGGATGTAAGGAGCATATCAACTTGGCGAAGTGCAGCAAGAACAACTTAGAAGAGCGTCGTTAACAAGCGAACTGCCTCACCCACCTCACAATGTATCTGGCTTTAGCATATGTCCTGTTGCAATACCTCCGCTAGCCTTGGGATACCATTGTTCACTGTGTCTCACCCATTGCTTGAGACTGATCTGGTTGTCCCCTGTAACATGCACAGCCTTGCGCGCCGTGATAACCACCAACATCACGACGCCAAAACTGCGAACCAAGCAACAAATGAAATCATTTTTGAAAGGATGCTCAAAGGTACAGACTTCAGGTAGTTAGATTTTTTCAGAAGCGAATGTGTCCAAATTTCGTACCTTAGATAGCCGAGCATCACCAAACACTTGGATGGTCATCCATGCCTAGGCTTGCCATCAATGCAAGCCATAAACTGCCCCTAAGTGAGACGCATGGACTGTGTGTTCCAGGTGGAGTTCTCTTATCTACTCTAGATGCTTGCCGAAATGGACTTTCCGTGTCAATGTGCTTCTTGCCTGCACTGATATTTCGCTGATCTCGTGACCTGCACCATTTTTATCACCTGTGCACATCTGCTGCTGGAGTGGCCTTGTGAGACTTGTAGTAGGCAGGGTCCACATAGCCTGGTGTTCCCATCACTCTAGTGGCCGCTACATTCGTGCCCCAAGCGGTGCCTCCACTTAGCTTCACAAGTCCGAAATCCGCAATCTTGGCCTGGCCATCAATAACAACAGCACTAATTTGCAACATGAGAGGCATGCTCAAAATATCACTTGGTAGTTGATAAGAGTACAGAACGTCCACCATATGTAAAGAGTCTTAGAAGTATTTTGACATACCTGCATTTTTGCATCAAGAAGAATGTTGGCGGGCTTGATGTCATGATGTACAATGCCGAAGTCATGAAGATATTCCAATCCCTTTGCCACTCCTATCAGAACGTCCAGCCTTTGGCGAAGCGAAAGTGGGTTGGAGACATCAAGACCAATCCATCTCTCAAGGTCGTTGTTGGGCATGAGCTCGTAAATGAGGATCTGCTCCATGATTCGAGTTGAAAGATTCAAATCAATACAATAGCCCAACAGACGCACGAGATGCGGATGGTGCTTGCTTGCCATCTCCTTCACCTGAGAGGGAAATTGTGAGCAGATACAAAAAAAAAAAAGAATTATCCAACAAACAAAAACACTTAGAGTAGTGAATGTATTGAGCGCTAACTCTCCAGCAAAAAGTCACAACATGATACCTCTTTCTGGAAGTCGTTGGTGAGCACTCGAGCACGTTTGACCGCCCAGGCTTGATTGCAATCATGAGGCGACACACCCTTGTAGACATCTCCAAAACCACCACATCCTATCTTGTTCCCCTCTGCCCACTCTCCCGTGGCCTTGGCCAGCTCTGCCAGAGAGTACTCTCGACACACGTATGGCCGTTCTGCCCCCATCTCCACCACAACACCATCACCCTGCTTCCCTTTTTCTGTTGCTAATGATAGGGCTGCTGCTGCAGCAGCTGCAGCTGCTGTGGCCTCATCCTCATCTTGTGGTCCTGCAAAAAGAAAAAGAAAAAGAATGGAGAAGAAAAAGAGAAGACCCAGGAAGGACCACCAAGCACCAATGGCTTCATTGGACGAATTGTGTCAAGTGAAGGATAAGGCTAGAGGAATTGCTACGAGGGTACAAATTCAGTCCCATCCGTGGCGAACAATTTTGCCGACCCTGGACCAAAACTCTTGCCTAAAATTGTACCTTTCCCCCTTGAACGGAACCTGCTAGGTCTGACCCAGACCCGATATTCCGAGCCAGGCAATTCATGAATCAGTTTGACCTGGACCATTTAGCTTTGACCTCGCACCCGTTCAAGTGGAGATGAAAATACACATTAAACCAATTTGGTCTCGTCTTCCTCACGCCTATTTCACACAGATTTACAGTCAAAAGACAATGGAATACCAAAAAGACACGTCTGTGGGGCACCAGCAGCAGGTATGGGATAATGCGCCACACCCCAAGTATAACATTCGGGACGGCAACTCGAAGACTCCAACCAAAACCCATGGGTCAGGCCCAACCAACACGCATCTGCAATGACCTGGGCTGGTAAGAAAGCGCCCATGGATTTGCTTTTACAGTTGTGTTAGTGTTCTTTAGGTTTTGATGATGCTAAACTATTATTTCAATCTCTTGCCTTCTGATTGCTTCATCTAGCCTAGGAGTCTACGAATAATCTCACCTTGAGAAAAAACTTTATCTACTGATTTCTTGCCATCCACATTGGTGCTGGTATCGTCTCCTCCTGCTTCCCCTTTGGTGCGGCATCGTGTGCACAGCAGCCAGCTCAGCATCAACAGCATGAGGACAGCCACACAGCCAGCAACAGAAATGCCAACAATGGCTCCGTTGGATAAATCGCCTCCAGACTGGGAGGGAGAGGACGGAGGTGGAGAGGGTGGCACTGGCGATGGGGAGGGTACAAACATGGGGTAGGAAGACATAGATAAGGAAGGAAGGGAAAAGGCTGTTAGATATGGGGACGACGGCAGATGTGGCATCAGGCATATTTTGCACAGGGAGAGGAAGCAAAGGAAGACACTGAAGTGTTGAAACAGGTAATCTTCCTTGGAAGCCATGAGAAAGCATGCAATAGAAGTGCAACAATTCTTATTATGAGGAGTAACTAGGCTGCGGATGCCTGGCATTGGAAATGCTTCTTCTGTAGGTGGCAAAGAAATGCTAATGCACTCAGCACTAGTGTGTTCAAAGTAATAATAGGCAATACAAATTGCAGCCACTTGCGCAAGGAGTGTCTAACCCGATGGTGGCTTATCACATGTGGAGCAGAAGGAGCCACAACGCCTGCAGAAAGCACTTGAATTGGTCTGTGGGACAACGCAGCTGCTGTAGTCAGTAGGGCATGTGATTGCAGTCGAATATATATTCCTGCATGTACACATGGAGCGTTCTCAAACTATGAATCAGAAACGAGTTTCAGCTTTAAGTTAACGCTTTGAGGCTGCTATTGGACATGTATGGGAACACAATGCGATACTCTCCTATGCCAAGATGTTTTACAGGCTGAAAAAGCTGATAAACCATACATGGAAGAACGTCCTGACGTGGAATATTGAGCTTTGCCGGTCCAAGTTTGGTCATTGTATTTTTCCTACCTATGGCTGCAATAAAACTTTGGCTATGGTACACCACGAAAACATCTTGTATACCTTCTCTTCATGAAACGCTTCAAGATTACTGCGATAGTCATTGCAACAATTGAACATGCTAAAATGCCTTACAGATGTGAAAGACGGGTGAGAATGCCTATTGTTGGAGGGAGTTGGCCAGTCATGTTGTTCTTGCTGACGGAACTGCAATGGATATGGAGATGACCGATAATAGACAGAACAGACATTTCCAAAGCATTGCTAACAAGATGTAATAGGTTTCACATGTACAAAGAAGAAAACACGAAGGAACGATCCAGATATTAGTAGAAAGTAGAAGACAGTCAGAAAGGGAGATGGAAAAGGCATGAATCGTGGCAGGAGTTGTGGCGGAGATTTCAAGAATGAGGGGGCAAAAACAGTTGAAGGAAGCACAAAGAGGTTAACTGAGATATTTTCTGGACAGGCAAAAGACACATCTTGGACTCAACCTAGGATATCCGTAAGGCTGTAAATAGGTTGAACCGAGGAAGTCCAAGTCCGGCCCTTGGTGTATTATATATTTGCTACCTCAATTCAAGTTGGCTTAGTGTCACCATAGTATGTCCTCTTATTTCTAAACCTTGGCGAGGTCATGTAGGCCCTGTTTCTTGTTACTTTGGTGGTACTCACAACTTAACGAGGTTGCTCATGTTGACGATGGTGGATGGAATAGACCCACTCAAATCGTTGACGGTGAGATCTCTGATGGTACAGCATGCAAAAGGTTGTTATTGTTGGGAAGAAAAACTAAATACAACAAACAGAACCACTAAATGTTGTTATTGTTGGAAATAAAAACTAAATACAACAAAGCACATGAGAAGGTTGCCATAAAACTAGGCATGGGCATTCGATTTAACCAGGCCGGGTGTATCCGACCCGACCCGACTTTAGGCCTAGGGTTGAGCATTGACCCTAGGGTCGATACAGCACTGCTTTGCGTGCACCCATTGCACGCGCACATTCATTACAGGCTCATTTCCTTCAGTTAAAAAACACAATATCGAACAAAAATCTTTACAAAGTCACTGTAGAAAATGGATCGGTGAACTTCAGGCCAAAAATATCTTTGGCAGGAAGAAGGTACAAACTTCCGAGACTAGAGCAATGTTCTTGTCCGATGATAAGTTATAGTGAAGTAGCAAGCAACAAATGTACAGCCGTACGGTTTGAGAAACCACAATCCGACCATGACTGTGTGAGAATGAGATGTAAGCATAGAATCAGGCAAGGGCCAGCCCTTTTGCATTAGGGCCAAACCAACTTTGGCCTTCTTACCTATCGAGTAGGACTTTGGGCATTGGACCACGGCTGGCTTGCTGCAAGGAGGTCATGTACTGTGTCTGCCATGCCATGGCCCCAAAACAGGCGTGTTTGGAGCCATGTCCACTCGGTTGGCATGCAAGATGCTTATTGTCGCAGATTTGGTTGGGAGATCCCAACTCCAACTGAATCAGTGGGCACCCCTTGCCTTTTACAAACATCAGGCAACCATTTGGATCACAGCTGGTTTACTGTGTTGAGGACCTGCCATGTCAAGGCCTGATACGGGGGTGTTTGACACAAAATCTAATGCGAATTGTAACCAGATTCACTTGATACTGACAGGTATGTAAGTCTTCTCATGTTGCCGATGGTCGATGGAATAGACCCAGAAAAATAGTTGTAACTCAGAGACCTAATGGTTGTTTCATCCAAGAAAACAGAGAGATAGAGTACTTGGTGGGGGGGGGGGGGGGGGGGGGGGGGGGGGGGGGGGGGAGGGGAGGGGCAGGGAGGGGAGGGGGCAGGGAGGGGGAGGGGGCGAAGTGGAAGCGGAGCTTGAAAAGGCCGTGGGAGTTTATCTCATAAGCCGTGGGAGCACTTATTATTGCCCATTTGAATTGCTTGCTATTGTACTGTCACGGTTTTGATATACTCCCGTGCTCACCTCTCACGGCAATGAGCCTGTCACCGCAGTACTTGCCGTCTGGTGGCGGATATTATTCGCTAGAGGGCGCATTGGGCTTGCTCTACTACAGGCTGCGGGCGACAATGTCGTCTCTTGACACGCATAACACTATCTCAGACTGGCTCGTATCGACCACCCGCTTTGGTTTTTACGAAGTCGGCTTTTTTGCGGACAAGGCGCTCGCTTTGTTTATAACGAGAGGATATGAATGGTGGCGCTGGTCAAGCGTCCTACCCTTGCTTTGCTTGGTGGACGTTGAGCTTTCAAAGTTACGGATAACCTGTCTCTAATTTCATGGGAGCTCTGTACTATGCTTGGCCTGCCTCCGGTAGAAGTTTGTTGTGAGTTTTGGTGTCCCACGCCATCATCAAAGACATGTCGTTCATCATCGTCAGGTGCATTTCCAGTCACCAGCAGTGGTCTTGATTCGAAGGTTGGGTTTGGCAGCTCGGTTTACAACACTGTTGCTAGTCATTTTGCATGTTCCCAACCACCCCCAACCCTGTACAAAGCGCAGGTGTAGTTTGGCGACGGAAGGTCGGTTACTGGATATCAACCGTATTACACTTGGTCGAGAGTTGTGAAATATGAGACGCGGGCTTTAATAGGCAGTGTTGGAAATGGAGGATGTTACACTCATATTTCAAGCCAAATACATGCAAATTGGCATGCAATAAGCTCACTGTCGTAGATTTGATGGGGGGATTCATGCCAATTAGCGGGATTAGCGGGAAGCCCCTTCCTGTCCCCATGTGATGGACCTCCCATAGACTTGTTGTGAAACCAACCGATTACTGCTCTGGTAGGCCTCGACGGCGGGCTGGCCCGGCTCTCCTTGCTCATGCCTAGATTAAACAAAAAGCAAGCTCAAACTGTAGTTGCAGGAATGTATCAGCCGTGCAAAGCTGAAATCTCAATTATATTCCTCTGATACTGACAGGTAATTGAGGCTGATCATGTTGCCGATTGCGGATGGAATAGACCCTTTCAGATTGTTGATCGATAGACACCTGATGATACATACCGCAAAGGGTCCATCCAAGGAAAGAGAGAGATTGAGTAAGTAGGTGGGGGGGGAGAGAAGTGGAAACGGGATGTGAAAAAGACATGAGAGTTAAACAAGCAAACATAAAATCTTACACATAATCTATTAGGCAGTGTTGGAAGTACCTACTTTAATAGGTGCCTTCATGTGTAAGCACAAACATGTTTCTATACCTGAAGTTTGACTTCACTATGCATTGTTGTAAAAAGGAGATATCACAAAAATGGACAACAAGAGAAACCATAAGAGACACTGTTCTGATTGTTACACAAGCACAAAAAGATGTAGCAAGCAGATCAATGATGATTAGTACCCAAAGTGGATAACTGGTTACACAAATGTGCTCAAAACGCTGTGCTTGGATAGCAAAATGCTAACATCTAGACAAAGAATGAACACTGAAGCAACAATTTGGCCATCCTTGAGAATGACAAGTTGGAGGCTCCATCAAGGGGACTCACAACCTAGAGTTTTTTTATACTTGAGGGTGTAACTACCGACAAAGCTATAGACAGGAACGAGGTGACTGCTTCAGGATAATCAGGCAATATCATGGTTGCAGCAGCTATTCTAAGAGGGAATACAAGATCCCACTTACATATTGGGGACTCAGGGATTTGGAAGAAATGTGGTCAAAAGTGATACTGGGCTGGTTGGATGAGTGTTGTGCTCACAGTTTCACTGGTGCGGGTCTTGATCAGCTGGCAATTGAGTGGGTGTTTGAACAGATTCGCCTTAAGAAGGAAAGGTTGTCAGCCAACAGCTATGGTTAGAGAAGCTTACCTGACTGGGAAAGGTGAGCTCATGATTAGCTTCGGGTAGACCAATTTGGAGGCCTGGTAGATATTTGAATCCGAGACTTGGGTATTATGGAACTAATAGAAGCTTATACCGGGTGGGTCTGCGTCATTGATCTTCACTACCAGCTCGATGTCCGAGATTCCCACCTTCATCATCCTCCCAGGTATGGTAGACTCAGTCAGAATCACCCTTGCCCATGTACGTTGTTGCATGAATGTTGCCGGACCATATTTTGAGGCTAATGTGGAGGTATCGGCAGCGGCAGACCCTGGTCTGGTAGCCAACACTGTGCGTGGCGGGCTGGACTGATGACACATCACTAGGTTGAGGAGAGATCTCCCTCGCACCTGCTCTGCCAATGTTGGTCTCCCTCCTCAACCCTGAGTCCCAAAGTGCACAGTGGTTCAGCCATGTGGGTCAAAGTGTACATGGTTAGCAGAGCTTGAAACCCTCCTTCTCAGCACCAGTCCTCCCTTGCGCGGCTGCCATCACAGCGCTGTGTGTCTGGCAACACGCAGGGCATAGGACTGCCAATCAGGATGGTCCCCACATTTGTCAGCCAATCTGCGGCAGTGGCTGCTGCTGCAGTTGAGTGAGCCTTGAAATGAGGAATGGCGTCGTGCCTCCCCACCAGTCCCTCCCGGTGCACATTACGTCCTACTGCGATTCCCTCCTGGGGTGCACCAGTCTCACCAGTCCTTCCTGGAGCGCAAGGAGGGGGGACATTGCCCAGACCAACGTGCTCCGATAGCGACGCGATAGACATGTTTGGCCTTGGAGTCTCAAATCGAAACAAAACATGTTTGGCTTATGCTCTCTCTAGATTCGCAATACGATATGTTCCTCCTATCACTCCCAACACTAGCAACACAAGTCCTGTGTGAGGAAAATAGCCACATTCCAGCCATCACTGTGCCGCTGTGCGGGAGTCAGAGATAAACATAGGGCCAGGCAAGGGCCGAGTACATTAGGCTCTTTCAGTGGGCCAGACAAAGGCGAAGCTTTTCCAGCTAAGCTGGCTCCTAAGACACCTACCCATGCTCAGCAGGTTCAGCAGCACCCATCAAGTGACACGTGAAGTGATGAGTGACACGCACACCAGGAGATGAAGGTGTGTCAGTAGCGGCTTTATAGCAAAGTCAAGCCACTTGCAGATTTATGTGGCAGATGCCTCGGAGGGGGCATTTGAGCTGCCGAGCACACAGGGTCTGCTCGCATGTACAGGACAGCAACCAATAGCCCAATAACTTCCCCATGATTTTGTCACTTGCCGGCTCATGACAAATCAACCTGGACCCTGACCTGGCCGAAAAAAGCTGGCCCGCACCATCCTGGTAAACGTGCAACGATCCAGGGCAGTTCGCAACCTCTTGGGGACACCCGCAACAGGAGCTCATGATGCTGGAGACGTTCTTGACACATATGACCCGCGTTTAGTCGACTTTTAAGATGTTTCTTAATTTCAACTTCCATCGCACTGAGCGCTTGAGATTGATGGTGACAAGGGATGGTTAGAGCACTGACAGTATATCAATTCTAGGTCCCTCAGTAATCCGTGAATGATATCATGGGTTCACAAGCCGTTCATGTATGCGCACTCTCATCCGTCATAGTTACTCTATGCACAAGATTGTATCACACTCATTGGTGCATGTAGAAACTCCTTTTCATGACATTCCACTCTTGGCAAGCTGGCAACGGGCAAGCCACACGAGCTTGTGGCTCCCCTCCACTACATTTCATGACTAGAGTCGTTGGTTGTCAAATCTCAATCATGAAGTTCGACATGAAAGGAGGTTTGGCCAGTTTGGGAGGATGCTGTAGACATATTTCTTGTTCCCTCCGGAAATTTTCATTCAAAACCTTGGTAGGTTAACCACAAACCTGGCAGGACTATCCTTTGGCTTGTGACAAGCTGGCCACTGGCAATCGTACGAGTTCGTCACATGTTGGCAATTTTTCATGCCCTGCTCATACTCATCTGCGCACATGCCATCTCTACATGCTCACACTCATGTGAGGATAATCCCACTCATATCAGATCAGATCTACTGTTACTCACAAATTGGTCAACCTTTTCAAGTTACTGATGGAAGCTGGAATGGATCCGGTTAATCCTTCGCCAGGCAAATAGCTGGTGGGCAGTGGAATGAAATGGGTGGGAAACATTGCAAACCAATTAATAATGGAAGAAGCAGGGTGGTTGGTGAATCCGTGGGGGTGCTTTGGGTATGGTGTGAGAAGGCGATCCTGGCAACCTGGGAGCATTTAGTTTGGTAATATCCTGCACTAAACCCCTTCCAGCGTGAGCCACACAAGCGAAATGGAGCAGGAGGGGGATAAGGGGGAGATGGGGGGGACGGGGAGGGAGGGGGGTTGTGAAAGGTTTGTAAGGCAACATTGACACTGAGCTTCGCTTATGAATGTGTAAGTTCAGTTTTGATGCTTTCAAGTGGATGTGATGAAACTCTGAAGGAGAGCAGTGTCTTCTAAATAACGGCAGTTTCGATTGCAGTCCTCCCCACAAAATAACATGGGAACTCTGAGCAAGGAACAACCCCTCCAGCAAGATCCCCAGCAACGGTTTCCACGGCCCCACCATTCTCATTGCTTCCTACGCCTACCTTATGTCACAACTTAGGCTTAGAACTGATGCATTGGTAGTGAGCTCAAAGCTCTTTAACTACATCAGAAATGAGCAAGGTATGGATGAGGAGGGAATCAGGGGGCAATCCTAGGGAATCAAGGGTAATCCCAAGGCAATCTCCAATTGGTGGGTTGGAGATTACATTTGGGTTTGGTTGGGATGTGGGTGTACACCCAACCAAACACAAAGTGCAAACTACACTAAACTAGGATATAAAATTACAATTACAAATTGTGAGATTGAGGGCTAACACCAACACCTTATACACCACCCCCGCCTCAACCTATGTCTCTACTTATCCCTCGACTAAACCCTGCTGTGGCCCCAACTATTGCCACCCATGTGGAATGGAGTGAAACGGAGGGGGAGGAGTAAGGGGGGGGGGGGGGGGGGGAAGGGGGTTGTGATATAGTTTGATAGAATAAAATTATGCCAAGCTTCGCTTACGATTGTGTACGTTCAGTTTCTACGCTTTCAAATAGTACTTTGGCTCGGTGATGACATTCGGAGGGAGATTGCTGGCTTCCAACTAATGGCACCAGCAGGTTGAATGATATTCGTCCCCACACGAAGTCCCAAGTGCGAACCCTGAGCACGGAGCAACCCCTCCAGCAAGGCCCCCAGAACCGTTACCCAGGCGGCCTCACTGATTGGGAACTTTTTCCACGCCTCTTGTAAATACCATGCAGCCTCCCTCCTTCCACTCGCCCAATTGCACTACTTCTCCTTGAAAAACTCCAGCACCAGTCTTTTCACGCACGTAGCTTCTGTAGCTGCAACTATTCCATGCCCCTCGGCATGCCAACTAGTGCTCTGACCTGCGTGTATTAAAATAAAAGTTATTAGAGCTGTGTCCATCCTGCTCTCTACCTCTGTAAAACACTATTTCGCCTACACTTTGTGCCTCAAAGATATGTCTGAGTTGCCTTCTCCATGCCTCCAGAAGCGGTAAGACCATTCTAAATGGGTGCATTTTAATCAGAGGGTGGTCTCGAAAGAGCGGGCACTGGGAAAAGCAGCTCATAAAGAAAGGGAAGTGCAATAGAAATAGAAAGAAACGCACAAAGACATCAGGAGATTGCATGGCCAGCACGGCACTGCAATCACAGAGCATGCAAGACGGTGGAGATAGAGAGAATAGAGACCACTAGTTGGCATGCCGAGGGGCATGGAATAGTTGGAATTGGTGTACACATGGGGTTTGCAAGTCAAACTAGGGTTGGTGCTCTCACATTTCGGTCACCATGCCTTGGGCATCGCACTGCAAATTGTAGGCCCGCGTGCAGTCTCCCCCAGCCATCCACCCAGAAAAAAGTCGCTCCAATGTCTGCTGCAAGTCCAGCAGGACTTGCACTGGTGGCAGATGGTGGGGGGAGAATGGTTGGGGAGAAGGGGGGGCGGAGGGCAAGAGAAGGATAGAGGGACGGGGTGGGACATTGAACGGAGGAAGGAAAAATCAGCTCTCATCACCTGTGCCGCACTCATCAGCCTGTGCCGCACGACTGTGGAATGGACCCACGTTGCATCCATCCACCCATGACAGCAAGCCACCCACACGTCAAATTTCCCCCCCTACTATGCGTGTTGGAAACCAGTTATCAGGAATTGCACTGGCTGCGAGGAGCTGCAAGGGAGCGGGAGACAGAAAAAGGTGGTGAGAATATCTGCCTGCTCTTGAGGAGGTGCAGGCACAAGTAAGAAGAGATGAACTGATCAGCCCATCTACTCTGCCTTCCCTCCCCCTCTCAAATCCAGCACCAGACATCAGAAAAGACAGGTGTGATGGGCAAGCACGAGGAAATTGTTCCACGTGTGGATATCGCTCATGCTGGGAATCAATTTGCATGCTGCTGCTGTTCCGAGCTTCAAGTTGGCCAGTCAATCTGCAAGCAAACGTTGCACGAGATCCATGACCTGATGGATATGAGCGGCCACTTTGACTTTGGTGATACGCCACCTCCGCTCCTGAACTCAAAATTCTGACGTTGATATTAACCTTTGTAGCGGAGGGACACAGCAGGACTCGGGAACTGTGGCGAGACGTGTCTGCGCAATTACAGAGCCGAGCCAAATGCGCCCCGGAGTGGTGCAGAGAGCCCTAGACTGCATACTACCGTCACCAAGACTCCATAAGACATGAGATTTACCATCAGGGCAACAGAATACAGGGGGGTTGGAGGTGCGGGTGGGGACTGGGGGCAGGGCGGCCGGCAAAGCCAAGTTCGCCGCTCAACAAGATCAAACCTTGGGAGGTGGCAAACGGGACACAGCGGACTGGAGAAATCACGGCGAGACACGTCAGTAAGATAAGTGAGCCGATCCGAATGATGCTTCTCACGCCGTCTGTTGCCATCGGAGTCCGTGCGGCGACTCGCCGCTGGAAGTTTCTGTCGCTTGTGACTCACAACGGCTCGGAAACCGTTCGGCGCAACTTTCTAGTAGGTGTGATTCTAAGCGTCAATAGAATGTGAACATCTGTAGACGGCTAAACAAAGGAACTGTTACAGGGGATGCAGACGACGTCAACTTACGATGGATCCAAGGATGAACTTAGCAAAAAGCTTAGAAAATGAAATCTTGGGGAGCGGCAGAGGTGAGGGTGGGAGTTGAGGGGAGATGGGTGGAGGAGGTCCAGCTTCCTGCCGAGATTGCTTCATTCGGGTCTGTGTGGGTGAGACAGGCGAACATCGCTAACAGCCGTGCAATTGCGAATGTATCGTCGAGTTACCCTGCTCTCGCGAATTCCAGGTCTGATGGTGGTGTGGCGTGGCATGCCAGCAGGGCGTGTCAAGCTACCAGAAATCTCGCCATCTCTGCGGGTCGACGAATCAGGGCAGTGGCTGACCCTGTTTGACGGGCACAAACCTTTTCATTCGCTCTCGCAATAACGGAACTAACGGAACCATACAGACCGCTACAGAAATATGAGTATGAGTACTCGCGTATGAGTTGTCATTAATACACCAATACTAATGCCGTCATCCCTAATGCTTCCTATTGGCGGCAGTGACTAAGCAAATGTCACGCGCATCGTTAGCTGCTCCACGAGCGCCAAGAAATCCACGAGCGCCAAGAAATTCACGAGCACAGCGTGGATTGCGAGGCGGCGTCGCGAGCATCGCAGGTGTCGAAGCTGCAAGAGCAGTAAATCGAATGGCGATTTAGCAATGGCGAGTCAAATGGCGATGAACGGCACCACCATCATCGCCGCCGCCTTCTCCCTCCCTGCTTCTCTCCCTATGCATGCTCCTGCTCCCCACCAACTTTTGCTCCTTATCATCCTCATTCTGTGTTATGGGCAATAAGGTCCATCCTTTATGTACCCCTTCCAAGACATCGAAATCCCCTTCTTGCCTCCAACCCTTTCCTCTTCTCCCCATTTCCCCCCTCGATTCTCCTCCAGTCCAACCTCCTACCCTCCTCTGATTCCCCCCCACTCCCTCCCTCATCATGCTGCCTGCCATCCTCTCACAGCCTATGGCGACATGCATATACTAGGGGAGTCGGATGGGGAACCGAGCCTGGGCGCTGCACACGCAGGCAGTGGGTCTGGGAGACCTTAGCCTTCGCCACCAGCAGGTAGCCGAGCAGGTGCGTCCTGCTAAGGCGATGCATGGTTTGGTGCTGTATGGTTGGGTATTGCATGGTTGGGTGCTGTATGGTTGGGTGCTGCATGGTTGGGTTCTGCAAGGTTGGGTGCTGCATGGTTGGGTGCTGCACACATTTGGACGTCATGCACAACAAGTTGAGACGGTAACTGCAGGTGTCGCCTTATGTTCGAGGTTGATACCTGTTGATATCTGCGTGCGTGACCCATGCAAAATGGCAAAAGTGTAGGAGAGTGAGTAAGAGTGGAAGAAGTGGTGAGGGTTGAGGGCCAAAGGAACAGCCTGTTAATGCTGTTGGCAGTCATTGCTGCCTTGTTCATATACATTCTGTGATAACGTTGTAGTATACACGTCAAACCTGGTATACTTGTAAAGCCTTGCAAAACCATGTGGTAAAAGATAACATTTGCAACAGATACACGAGACTGGGACAGTGCACACCTCACGTTGTCGAGAGTGCATCCTATCGTATAGTTGTTTGCCCTCCTTGGCTATGCACTGGAATGCCTCCTCCACGTTGATTCCTGCTTTAGCAGACTGGATAGAGTAAAACAGGGTAGAGATTGGGGTTTCACCAGTATGAACAGCCGATTATGACACAGTCCATGAGGAATGCAATATTAGGGCTTAAGAAACAAGGCTGTCCTCAGTTATGTGAATGTCAAGTTCCTAATCAACAGATTAGTCGCCCGCCTTCCACGAGTCGTCGCCCGCGCCAGGTGGCTGCGACCGCAACGGCGAGTCAGGCGCGCATCAAGCTCCAACCCTCGCAATGTGCGTTTTATCTTTTTTCTTCGCCGATTCATTGTGGTGGTTAGCTGAAACAAGGCTACGGCGCAGCTGGCCTGGACGGGCTAGCGCCTAACATCCCAAAAAAATTGGCCGCAAAAAGATGCCGCAAGGTCACCTTTGGGATACCTACCAAAAAAAAACTTACTGTCTCAATAAAGCTGACTTTAAACTCGTGAGCCAGTTGCTGCCCTTGTTCCCTGCTGATAACCTGATGCACATGAAGGACGGCGAGCGTGGAAGTGTGAGAAAGATCATAGAGAGGGAGAGAGTAGAGAGAGAGAGAGAGAGAGAGAGAGAGAGAGAGAGAGAGAGAGAGAGAGAGAGAGAGAGAGAGAGAGAGAGAGAGAGAGAGAGAGAGAGAGAGAGAGAGAGAGAGAGGAGAGAGAGAGAGAGAGAGAGAGAGAGAGCGAGAGAGAGAGAGAGAGAGAGAGAGAGAGAGAGAGAGAGAGAGAGAGAGAGAGAGAGAGAGAGAGAGAGAGAGAGAGAGAGAGAGAGAGAGCGAGAGAGAGAGAGAGAGAGAGCGAGAGAGAGAGAGAGAGAGAGAGAGAGAGAGAGAGAGAGAGAGAGACACCTTAGCCCTCTGCCCTCTGCCTCTCCCCTCTGCCTCTCCCCTCTGCCCTCTGCCCTCCCGGCCTACTTAAGGGCTGCTTGTGCCTGCCTCTCTTCTTTCCAGTGTTGGTTTCAGTTTCTCATAATCCAGGGGAGAGCAGGGTTAAATGTGGGGCTTTTGCTTCAGAAGTTTATAGGGAGGCAGCGTTCAAAACAGGCAAGAACATGGTTCCTTGTGTTAGAATATAGCATGTATATGGCTAGAACTAATAGTGTACACCCAAATCATGGGTGTACACATTGAGGTGGTCTCCCAACTTTTGGTTGGGTTTCCACAACCCAGGCGACCATTATTGTTGGGGAGCCAACATTGGTGGCCAACCCCTCCAATGTTTGGCCCCTCCAATAATTGACTCAACCTCAATTATTGGGCTGGACCCTCACCACATTGGTCAACCAATAATGGTGTGGGGTAACTCTGATTTTGGTCACTCTTCCCATTCCCTATTTGTACTGCTCTTCTTTATCAATATACCAACTCTTGAGTTCACCCCCTAATCCCAACTATGGGATTCTCACATGGTATAGAGCTATTTTGGCTAACGCCACCTTCTCCCTCCCTAGGAGATCCTCGGCCTCTTGCCAGCTTCATGGTCTTTGCCCCATCAGCCTGCTCCCCTCCCTTAGGCTTTTCCCTGTGGCTTTTGAGGCGCTTGTACGCGCCGACCCGCGCGACGAACGCGCCGAGCAGCGGGACGTCCGCGCCGATCAACGCAACTACCGCGCCTACCACTTCGCCCGTCAATTCCGCTTCCGAGGGCATTCCGCCCGTCAATCCCGCTCCCGAGGGCATTTCGACCCTCAATCCCGCTCCCAAGGGTATTCCGCCCGTCAATCCCGCTCCCGAGGGCATTTCGCCCGTCAGCTCATTCATTCGCATCGTCACCACGCTTCCGCCCCCCTTCTAAGGGCCATCCAACCCACCTCCCCTCGCTTCCTCCTCCTTCGGGCCATCCAGCCTTCCTCCCCCTTCCCCCTCGCTTCCTCCTCCTTCGGGCCATCCAGCCCTCCTCCCCCTTCCCCCTCGCTTCCTCCTCCTTCGGGCCATCCAGCCCTCCTCCCCCTTCCCCTTCGCTTCCTCCTCCTTCGGGCCATCCAGCCCTCCTCCCCCTTCCCCCTCGCTTCCTCCTCCTTCGGGCCATCCAGCCCTCCTCCCCCTTCCCCCTCGCTTCCTCCTCCTTCGGGCCATCCAGCCCTCCTCCCCCTTCCCCCTCGCTTCCTCCTCCTTCGGGCCATCCAGCCCTCCTCCCCCTTCCCCCTCGCTTCCTCCTCCTTCGGGCCATCCAGCCCTCCTCCCCTTCCCCCTCGCTTCCTCCTCCTTCAGGCCATCCAGCCCTCCTCCCCCTTCCCCCTCGCTTCCTCCTCCTTCGGGCCATCCAGCCCTCCTCCCCCTTCCCCCCTCGCTACCTCCTCCTTCGGGCCATCCAGCCCTCCTCCCCCTTCCCCCCTCGCTTCCTCCTCCTTCGGGCCATCCAGCCTTCCTCCCCCTTCCCCCTCGCTTCCTCCTCCTTCGGGCCATCCAGCCCTCCTCCCCCTTCCCCCTCGCTTCCTCCTCCTTCGGGCCATCCAGCCCTCCTCCCCCTTCCCCCTCGCTTCCTCCTCCTTCGGGCCATCCAGCCCTCCTCCCCCTTCCCCCTCGCTTCCTCCTCCTACGGGCCTCCCAGCCCTCCTCCCTTCGCCGCCGCAGCTCTCCCGCTGCCGCCGCCGTTCCCTTCGCCGCCGCAGCTCTCCCGCTGCCGCCGCCGTTCCCTTCGCCGCCGCAGCTCTCCCGCTGCCGCCGCCGTTCCCTTCGCCGCCGCAGCTCTCCCGCTGCCGCCGCCGTTCCCTTCGCCGCCGCAGCTCTCCCGCTGCCGCCGCCGTTCCCTTGCCGCCGCAGCTCTCCCGCTGCCGCCGCCGTTCCCTTCGCCGCCGCAGCTCTCCCGCTGCCGCCGCCGTTCCCTTCGCCACCGCAGCTCTCCCGCTGCCGCCGCCGTTCCCTTCGCCGCCGCAGCTCTCCCGCTGCCGCCGCCGTTCCCTTCGCCGCCGCGGCTCTCCCGCAGCCATCTCGTGGCCATTTCACCGCCCTGCCATCTCGTGGTCGCCAACGCTTCCTACCCCACCTCGTAGTGGCCTGCTCTGCCACCTCCCGCTGCCGCCGCCGTCTCCCTTCGCCACCTGCAGCAGCCCCCCCTCCCTGCTGGTGTGCGACCTCACCGCCACAGCACGTTCGGCTGGCTTGCTTCCTCACCTGCAGCAGCCCCCCCCTCCCTGCTGGTGTGCGACCTCACCGCCACAGCACCTTCGGCTGGCTTGCTTCCTCACCTGCAGCAGGCCCCCCTCCCTGCTGGTGTGCGACCTCACCGCCGCAACACCTTCGGCTGGCTTGCTTCCTCACCTGCAGCAGCCCCCCCCTCCCTGCTGGTGTGCGCCCTCACCGTCACAGCACCTTCAGCTGGCATGCCGCGTCATTCGCCGCATCTATTACCGGGTCCTCGCTTCAGGGGTTGTTTGGTCTAGCCATTCTCATGCTAAGGGGTTGTGTTAGAATATAGCATGTATATGGCTAGAACTAATAGTGTACACCCAAATCATGGGTGTACACATTGAGGTGGTCTCCCAACTTTTGGTTGGGTTTCCACAACCCAGGCGACCATTATTGTTGGGGAGCCAACATTGGTGGCCAACCCCTCCAATGTTTGGCCCCTCCAATAATTGACTCAACCTCAATTATTGGGCTGGACCCTCACCACATTGGTCAACCAATAATGGTGTGGGGTAACTCTGATTTTGGTCACTCTTCCCATTCCCTATTTGTACTGCTCTTCTTTATCAATATACCAACTCTTGAGTTCACCCCCTAATCCCAACTATGGGATTCTCACACCTTGTACATTGTGTTGAATAACATACCCTATGGTCGTCCATGTCAACCTTGTTGCCGACAAGAACCACCCGCACCCCTCGAGTCGAATGCTTCTCAATGTTGTCGATCCACTCTCGCACATCTACACAGCACAGCCGTGCACAGAACAGCAGCTAAGTAAGAATGGAATCACACAAATGAACGGTTTTATGAAAGAGTGCTTACTGTTGAAAGATGATTGGTCGGTGATGTCATATACAAGCAGGATTCCATGAGCGTTCCGATAGTAGGCTGCAAAGAGCAAGATGAAAGGGCACATTAGGAATGGTGTGTAACCCTGCCCAGGTAATGGATCAAAAATTACTTTTGTGACAGATATAGCTGGCTTGGATGTGCATTTGTGCAAGAAACATTCAACAGCCTCGGCAATTTCGTTCAGCAACAAGAACAGGGATATAGCTGGCATGTTGTTCGAACAAGAACTACAGAACACGAGTTACCGGCTATCTACCTTCAGTAATGGTGCGAAATTTCTCCTGCCCCGCCGTATCCCATATAGACATCTTCACCGGTTCACCATCAATTTCCATCGTGCGGGTCCTGAAGTCAACGCTGCAGTCAGGAGAGGGAGGGTAAGGAGTTTCTACATAATAAGAATTCACAGTCTTGAGTATGCATCATTATTCACCTACCACAGTAAGAGTCTAATTGCGTGTGTAGGTGAGAGTGGGTCTGAACTTGAATAACTTCTGAGCATGTGGGTGTGGAAAAGTGAGTCTTGGTGTGCATAAATGCTCTTATGTGTGCTGGTCTGCGTGGGAGCGAGAGAGAGAGGAAAGAGCGGGAAGGAACGAGAGGGAAAGACCAAAGGGATGGGGTTGGGAAAGAATACGAGAATTATAGTGGGAGAAGGGGAAGTGGGGAAAGGAAATTCTGTCTTGCTCATACCCAATGGTAAATGTGGGGCAGGAAAGAATACGACAAGAAGGGGAAGTGGGGAAAGGAAGATCTGTCTTGCTCATTCCCAATAGTGGATGTGAGGTCGCTATTGAATAGGTCCTCTGAAAACCGAAGAAGAAGAAGACTGCTCTTTCCCACAGCTGTCATGACCGTATGGAAGAATATAGAATGCAGAGCAAGGATTTATACAAAAGGCAGGCTTTGGCTCCACGGCTTCAATTCTTGTTCTGCATATTAAGTAGTTGTTAATGCGATATAGAAAAGAAAGTATATATTGTGTATATATATAAACCACGAATAGATAGGAAACTCTTGCAATTCACGCAAGAGGGGTACAATAACATGCATTGATAAGATAACCTCGCAAATACGTACCACTGTCTCCAATGAGGAGAATCTTAAGCGCCGCAGCAAGTTTAGCCTTCTGTCTTGGCACGACAGGGTCAGCGTTAATGATGTGGCCAGTGCGTGGCATATCTCGGACCTCATTGCCCAGCCCACCGTTCAGCCCACCGTTCATTCTTGCCATCTCTTCACAGCCTGCTCTTTGCTTAGAGGTATGAGGGAGTGAGACATGCAAAGTCATTCATTAAAGCTTCTTCGAGAATAGTAAAAACGCTTCTGGACTCGGTTCTGGTGTTGGCTCTCGCTGCTGGTCGCACTGCTGTTTGGAAAGGAGATAATGAGCTAAAACAACCCACGTTTTATTCAGGGCCTCAGCTGAGTGCTGGTGATTGCCGAAATATTCTCACAAGTATGTGCCGTGTAATGCAACCTCACGAATTGCAAACGAAGCGTCTTACAGAGCATAGAATGTAACTGCGATGCTACAATTCTATTGTAGAAGCCCAAGATCGACCCTTCACTCACTTTACCAACCAGCCCTGGACTTCCATCTAAGCTGGTCCAGGAACACAACCCCCGAGCAGAAAGAAGTGTTTGGAGACATCTCATCCTTCACGTATTTTGAGAATTGTTAAAAGCAAAGACCCCCGAGCAGAATTACCACCAGTGGTTAGTCGTGACAGCTCCTGTGAAGATCCGATTTTCAGTTCAGATGAACAACTTATTTGAGCTCAAGGCCTTGGTTGGGTTACTCCAACCAAGTGTTAATGGCAGGGCTCATGACAAATTGCCACGTAGTGGGGGAAAGGCAGGGCAGGGAGGGAAGGGCGGAGGGGAAAGGCAGGGCAGGGAAGGGAGGAATAAGGCTGACTCACCTTGTGTTGGAATGCGGATTCCGTGGGTGAGGCAGGGGGGAATACGCGGTGTGTATGAGCTGGCGGACGTGCCTTCTGTGAGGGAGTGGAGCCCTAATGAGGGGCAGAAGAGGGGAGATGGTCAAACGAGTGGCAGAAGAGGGGAGATGGTCAAACGAGTGGCAGAAGAGGGGAGATGGTCAAACGAGTGGCAGAAGAGGGGAGATGGTCAAACGAGTGGCAGAAGAGGGGAGATGGTCAAACGAGTGGCAGAAGAGGGGAGATGGTCAAACGAGTGGCAGAAGAGGGGAGATGGTCAAACGAGTGGCAGAAGAGGGGAGATGGTCAAACAAGTGGCAGAAGAGGGGAGATGGTCAAACGAGTGGCAGAAGAGGGGAGATGGTCAAACGAGTGGCAGAAGAGGGGGATATGTGTTAGTGTTAGTCTTCAATCTCACAATTTGTACTTTGTATTTTCTATATCCTAGAGTAGTGTAGTTTGCACATTGTGTTTGGTTGGGTGTACACCTACATCCCAACCAAACCCAAATGTAATCTCCAACCAATCTCCAACCCACCAATTGGAGATTGCCTTGGGATTACCCCCAATCCCTAGAGATTGCCCCCGATTCCCTTCCCCATCCTTTTCCTACCCCTCTTGGATGTACTTAAAGAGCTTCAAGCTCATTACTAATGTATCAGTTCTAAGCCTATCTCTGACATGGTATCAGAGACGTGCAGGGCCTTGACCTCAAGGACGTCCTCCTCAACCGTGGCAAGGGGAAGCAGCCTACTCTCCCCCGTGAGCCGACCGAATCCGCAAGTGACACTGACGTGAGGGCGTACGAGGAAGCTGTTGAGAAGTACCGGAAATGGGAGAAGGCCGATGCTGCCATCATCAGCGTCTTCATCGCCTCCACCCCTCCCGAACTTGTCAACACGTTCCATAACTACCCTACCTCCAACGCCATCTGGAAGTACCTCCAGGATCGGTTCATGAACAAGACGGCGGTCGGCGTGGCCATTCTCATCCCTAGCATGTTTCAGGTCCGTCTTGAGGACTGCTCGGGAATGGCCGACTACATTGCCAAGGTGCAGACCATTCATGGCGAACTCAAGGAGCTGGGTATAGTCTTCCCCGAGCAAGCCCCTGCAGCCGCCCTTCTTGTTGGACTCACCTCGGCATATGAAGTCACGAGGAAGATGCTCCTCACGCTCTCAGCGGAAGACCTCACCTTTTCTAAGGTCTCCACCGCACTCCTCTCTGCCGAGAAAGACTCCACGGCTCAGGCCAAGGCGTACGCCATCCGCGCTCCCATGCCCCAAGCAAGTGTCGCAGCGGCTCTCGCCTCGGCGCCCTTCCAGCGCAACCGCTTTCCTCCGTGCCCCTACGTCGTCAAGTATGGCAACCGCAAGGGACAAGTGTGTGGTGGCACTAACCACCCCCTTGCTACGTGCTTCAAGAAGAAAGACGACGAGTGGTATGCCCTCCACGGAGTTGACAAGAAGCCGCCAAACTGGATGCGCCCTCGTAAGGCCAACCTAGTTGAGGTCCAGGACCCCGCTTCGACTAGTGCTAGTGATAGTGCTCCTGCTGATGTGCGTATCAACCTGTTGTTCCCTGGCACTGCCATGATTAATGAAGCAACCTCCCAGTACATCGGCTCATCACAGGCACCACAATACATAGAGTTCACACTCGATAGCGGGGCCACTCACACCGTGCTCAAGGAGACCTTCTCCTTCAAACCTTACCCAACACCTATCCCTCTCTTAGGAGCTGACTCAAGCTTCACCACCCTCGCCAAGGGTACCTCCACAGTCCCATGCCCCGCCTTCCCATCCGGCACTGTCACTGGCATGTGCGTGCCTTCACTGCGTCACAATCTAGTTGCCCAAACAGAAATTCAGGAGGCGGGGCTACGCACCATCTTCCCAGAGAACGAGGACTATTGCGACATCATCGATCCACGCACCAACAAAACTCTGGCCCGCTACACCCTCAACAGCAACGGCCTCTACACGCTACGCGTCCCTCTCCCACAGGTGTCAACCACCCAAGCACAGGCCACTATCACACCATGCTCATGTCGCACCCTCTCCAACCCGACCATCCTCTACCACCATCGGCTCGGGCACCCAAATTTCCTCTCGTACCCTTGCTGACATGGCCTCCAAGAAACTTCTCCTCGGCCTGCCAGCCGCACTTCCTCCACCACCTGACTCACCAGCTCCCACGTGCCTTGATTGCACCAAGAGCAAACTGCGCCAACAGCCCCATCCTGCCTCACCCACAGTCGCTGCAGCACCACTGGACCTCGTGCACATGGACGTCTGGGGCCCTGCCCCTGTTCTCGCACGAGGTGGCTATCGCTACTTCCTTATTATTGTGGATGACCACTCCCGCTACGTCTCTGTTCACCTCCTCCACACTAAGGCTGAGGCTCCAGAGGTCATCATAGCGTGGGTCAAGCAGGCACAGACCACCTTTGACCGCAAGGTCAAGCGCCTTCACTCGGATGGGGGGGGTGAGTTTTGCAGCGACAAGCTCAAAGCCTTGTGCTCCTCCGAAGGCATCCAGCAAAACTTCACCCTCCCTGACAGCCCTCAACAGAACGGCATAGCTGAGAGCCGCAACCACACCCTGGTGCAGATCACTCGGTGCCTCCTCAGCCACTCCAACGCTCCACACTCTCTTTGGGGGTACGCTCTCTACCACGCTGCCCTCCTCTACAACCTTTACCCCCACCCGCACCTTCCCGACACCACTCCAACCACACTCTGGCTCGGGAAAACGCCCACTGCTCGCTCTCTTCGCGTTTGGGGATGCACCGCCTATGTCCTCCTCAACCCTCAGGCTCGACGGCATAACGGTGGCAAGCTCGGTCCCAAGACTCAGACGTGCATCTACCTCGGGCACAACGCCGACTCACCTGACTACCTCTTCCTCAATCCCTCCACTCACCAGTTGGTCAGGAGCCGTGACGTTGTCTTTGATGAGACCCGCCCATTCTACTCCCCTTCGGGACGGGACCCTCTCCCTGATCCACCCTCCCTCGTGTGGGCAGACTTTGATGCGCCTCCCGACCTCCCGCCTGCTCCTGCTCCCTCACCTCCTCCCTCTCCTGCCATCGCACCATCTCCCTCTGAGGTCACTGACCCGGCCTCACCGGTGTCTTCGGCAGCTGCTCCTCCCTCCCCCTCACCTTCCCCACTTCCCGCTGCGCCGCCCCCTCCGAGCGCACCTATCACCTACCATCGGCGGTCCCACCCTCCGGCCCCACCTCCTCCCCCGGCTCCCCCCACCACAGAGGAACCCGCTCTCCCACAGTCGCCCGAGCTGATCACGTACCGCCGGCGGCCCATTCCCCCGCCCAAGCCTCCTAAGTCACCCTCTCCAACACCGCCAGCCCCACCCTCTTCTCCGGTGGCTCATGGCACTCGCTCCCATCGCGCTGCTCTTCCCCTTGCGATGGTTCTTCGATACACAGCGATCACACCGCCTCCTCCTGCTGGGGGGGATGTGCCCTCTACCCTTCTAGAAGACAGGCATGAGGAACTGTGTGATCTCCATGCAGACATTCCTCAGCTCTCACACATCTTCCCCGACATCACTGGCTCACCCTCCCTCAACTTCGCGGAGAACCCGACCATCCCTATCCCTCTCACCGTCCAAGAGGCTCTCTCAGGCCCTCATGCTGCCGAATGGCGTGCTGCCATGGACGCGGAGATTGCAGCATTCACCCGCAACCACTCCTTCGACGACGAGACTCCACCTCCAGGAGTCAACATCGTCGGGGGCAAGTGGTTGTTCCGTGTAAAACAGCTCCCAGACGAGGCACCGGTGTTCAAAGCGCGCTACGTAGCCAAGGGCTTCACCCAGCAGCAGTACCGCGACTTCTTCCTAACCTTCTCCCCCACATCCAAACCTCCCACCATTCGTACGCTCATGGATGTCGCAGCTCGAGAAGACTTTGAGATCAAATCCATGGATGCCTCATCCGCCTTCCTACAAGGACGTCTCAAGGAGACAGTGTTCATGGACAGACCAGAAGGCTTCCCAGGAGAATTCCCTCCCAACACTGTCTGGAAGCTGAATCGCCCCGTCTACGGCCTTAAGCAAGCCCCTCGCGAATGGCACAACAAGGTGAAAGAAGTCCTCCTCTCCCTGGACTTCCACCCTTCAACTGCTGACCCGACTCTCTTCATCCGCCGTCATTCTGAGCCCTTCTACATCCTAGTCTACGTGGATGATTTCATCCTCGTTGCCAAGGACTCGGCCCAGATGACCTCAGTCCAGGCAGCCCTAAGCAAGGCTCTCCAGATGAAAGACCTCGGTGACCTCAAGCACTACCTGGGGATGGAGATCACTCGTGATCGCAAGGCTCGCACCATTTCACTCTCCCAGGAGTTCTACATCGACAATGTGCTCAAGCGATTTGAGATGGAGCTATGCACACCTGTTGCCACCCCGCTGCCGCTGCAACACCTCCTCACAGCTCCAGCGGTACCCACACCAGAGGCCTGCTCTGAGCCATACCCGGAGCTTGTTGGGTCCCTCATGTACGCCATGATGTGCACCCGACCGGATCTAGCCTATCCTTTCAGTGTCCTCTCTCGCTACGTGGCCCCTGGACGCTTCACTGATCTTCACTGGAAGGCAGCCAAGCGGGTGCTGCGCTATCTTCAGGGCACCAAGTCTCACGTCCTCACACTCGGTGGGCTCTCCCCTCCTCGCCTGGAAGGTTACACCGACTCCTCCTGGGCTGATGACCAGACCGACCGACGCTCCTCTCAGGGGTACTGCTTCACCCTTGGGAGCGGAATTGTCAGTTGGCGCTCCACCAGGTCGTCTGCAGTCTCCCTCTCCTCCTGTGAGGCAGAGCTCTACGCATGCACCATGTTCAGGAGGCTCGTTGGCTCACCTTCCTCCTCCAGGAGCTTGGCTTCCCACAGTCCGCCCCCACCCTCTGGTGTGACAACCAGAGTACCATCCACATCTCTCAAGACCCTGTGTATCACACCCGCACCAAGCACATTGAACTCCGGCACTTCTTCATCCGTGACCTTGTCCAACAAGAGCAGTTGAAAGTGGAATACGTTGCATCTGACTGCAACCTGGCTGATCTGTTCACCAAGCCCCTTGGGAAAGTTCCCCACCACCGTCTCCTTGGCGCCATGGGGCTCTGTGCTCCACCCTCTCTACCCTGAGTTCGATTGACGCCTATGGGGGGGTGTTAGTGTTAGTCTTCAATCTCACAATTTGTACTTTGTATTTTCTATATCCTAGAGTAGTGTAGTTTGCACATTGTGTTTGGTTGGGTGTACACCTACATCCCAACCAAACCCAAATGTAATCTCCAACCAATCTCCAACCCACCAATTGGAGATTGCCTTGGGATTACCCCCAATCCCTAGAGATTGCCCCCGATTCCCTTCCCCATCCTTTTCCTACCCCTCTTGGATGTACTTAAAGAGCTTCAAGCTCATTACTAATGTATCGGTTCTAAGCCTATCTCTGACAATATGATATTAGAGGAAGCAATAGGGGAAGTGAAGTGAGGGGGTAGTAGGGGAAGGGAGGGCAGTAGGGGAAATGAGGGGCAGTAGGGGAAATGAGGGGCAGTAGATGGGGTAATGAGGGGCAGCAGATGCGGAAATGAGGGGCAGCAGATGGGAAAATGAGGGGCAGCGGATGGGGAAATGAGGGGCAGCAGATGGAGAAAGCCTGGCGAAAACTAAGGGCTAGCAGTGGTGGAATTGTGCGTATGAATTGAGGAAATGCAGGGGAAAAAATAGGGGCATGCAGGGGGGGACGTGAGGGCACGCTTGGGAGAAAATAGGGGCACGCAGCGGAAATGTGAGCCACGCAGGGAAAATAATAGGGGCATGCAGGGGGGAATGCGATGGAAATAAACGGGGAACGTGTGGGAAAACAAGGGGGAAAATGAGGGCTAGCAAGGGGGAAGTGGGGGCAAATGGGGGGGGGGGTGATGGGTGCTTGCAGGGGAGAGTAATGGGGGATATGGAGGATGAGATGGAGATAAGATGGGGGGACTATGAGTGGAACCCCGGGGAGAATTGTGGGCAAGCTGCGGGGAAATGGGGATGAGGGAGGGATGAGGATGCGGGGAATACTAGGGCAAGCAAGCGGGACTGTGAGTGCATGCAGTGGGTCAAATGAGAGCTAGCAGGGGGGTAATAAGATCCAGAGAAGGGGGGGGGGGGGGGGGGGGGGGGGGGGGAGGGGGGGGGATAAGCGCATGCAGGGGGGAAATGGGTGAGTGGGAGGAAGGAATCATAGCGCGTCTTTACCTGCGCTTGAGTGAGGAGATTGAGGGGCACGGGGATGGGTGGAATGTGAATGCAAGGGAAGGAAATGGAGGCGAAGGGGAGACATGGGAACGGTAGCGTACGGCAGGAAGGGAAATGATGACTTAGCTAAATTGGGAATGGCAAGACCGCCTAATGTGATCCGTTGGGGCGTTGACGGGCTCTCCGCACTGAACGAGGGTTGTTTTAGAGTCTAACGGACACGATGCGGCCGGCCCGACGAACGGGATTGAGCGGGTGTGACGAAAGGGGGCGAGCGGGTGTGACGAAAGGGGGCGAGCGGGTGTGACGAAAGGGGGCAAGCGGGTGTGACGAAAGGGATACCGTTGGCCGGACGACTTGGCGTGTGAGGTGGGCAGCGGGTGAGGCGAACAGGGGGTGAGG
The DNA here is from genome assembly GCA_947470075.1 of Closterium sp. Yama58-4. NCBI lineage: Eukaryota > Viridiplantae > Streptophyta > Zygnematophyceae > Desmidiales > Closteriaceae > Closterium > Closterium sp. Yama58-4. The sequence continues at coordinate 580,225 of CANIUD010000252.1, forward strand.
CGAACAGGGGGTGAGGCGAACATGGGGTGAGGCGAACAGGGGGTGAGGCGAACAGGGGGTGAGGCGAACAGGGGGTGAGGCGAACAGGGGGTGAGGCGAACAGGGGGTGAGGCGAACAGGGGGTGAGGCGAACAGGGGGTGAGGCGAACAGGGGGTGAGGCGAACAGGGGGTGAGGCGAACAGGGGGTGAGGCGAACAGGGGGTGAGGCGAACAGGGGGTGAGGCGAACAGGGGGTGAGGCGAACATCGAATGCGGCGACAATAGGACAATCAGGTGAGGCGAACAACGGCTGAAGCGACAACCGGGTGAGAGGAACAGCGGGTGAGGGGACGAGCGGGTGAGGGGACGAGCGGGTGAGGGGACGAGCGGGTGAGGGGACGAGCGGGCGAGGCGACGACCGGCAGTGGCTCGAAGCGGATGAGGCGTGCAGCACACTAGTGAGCAAGACTTGAGGCGATGGTCGATTAGCAAATAAGTCGCGCGGGGAAGTCGAGCAGCGGGTGAGGCAAGCAGCCCGTCGGCGAGGCGAGCTTCCCGAACTCGGCGGTTCCGATGGTGAGGACACTGCTGGGCTCGCCAATTGCAAAGATTTCAAATGAAGCGATTGCACCGAGGCGAGACCGCCGAATGCTACTCGTCTAGAGGCTTTTGAAGGACTCCTTATATCGGGTATGGCGGGCCCGTGGCAACACGGCAACCTTCGACGAATTCAACGCAGTCGCCGTTCCGAATGGTAAGCGGCAGGGCAGCTCAAACGCACCTGGCGAGCGCCTGGACACGATAGACGCGACACTCTTTCCGTACCGAACGACGCACGGTGCTTGTCCGATTTCGTTCCAAAGCCCAGAATGTACTTGCGAGCCCGGGAAACTCACCACCGTCTATTTCTTCCCCCAACTGCTGGTCTCGCCAGTTATAGTGGCTCCTAAGAGTTCCACGGTACACGTCGCTGCTGGTGAAGGTACGCCCTAGGCCTTGCGTAGTAGTAATTAATCGCTTTATTCTCTGGGAGCTGTGCTCCGTCCTTGGCGACGGGAGCACAACCCGTTTTGCGACAACACAAGTGCTCCAATGTTCAATTTTTGAGTTGGGGTTACCGCCAATCCCCTCGGCAAGGACTCGTATATTCGTTATGGCGAAACCTTGGGAAATACGGGTCAAACTCGTTTACTCGTTACAGAGGCAGACGAATTCAACAGACCAACCAAGGGCTCCAAGAAGTTTGCTTCCTGCCCCGTTGGCTCCTTGAAACGCGGGTTCCCTCGCTTCACGTCCAATCAGGGCGGCTCTTTGAAGGCACTTCACTGCTCGCTGGAAACTTCCACCAACACGGGTTTGGGTTTGGGTCACATGTCCTCGGTGCAGCAGCCTGGTTCTCGGTGCAGTACAGTACTTTCATGCAAAACGCTTGGGCACCCATAACAGGAAGGTGAGCTTGCGAACGACAGGTACGGAATTGATATCGAGAATACGCCCTAAAGGTCTCGATTCCAGGGTTGCATGTTCGGTGTCAAGCCCTGGCTTCGTCCGTCAACGTACAGCTCTCGGTTGGTGCCATCAATCTTGTCAGTGGAGAGGTGGATGATGGTCCGCCATCTCGACACAGACTGAGACGTGTGGTAAGTGCTAGACTTAGGCCTGAAGCACATCGGGTTACCCCACCAACTGAAATGTTGTTGGTGCGTTTCAATTTGATACATAGGGCTTCATCTTCACCCCACCCGTGTTGTGATGCCGGGGTCGATGTACAGTGCAGACAGAATCTTGATCTGGCTTGGATGGACCACAGCCGACGAGGCGGCGCGACATTCTCGGGGTCAGGTCGGGCGGGGAGATCCGCTCAGGTCAGCGGAGGGGTTGGCGGGGTTCGCAGCCGAGGGGTTTGCTGGCTGCGGCGGAGCGGAGCTGCCAGGGTCACACAGACCTGCGGGCTACTGCGATGGTGTGAGGGAGGGCATGAGAGAGGCCTGTTTAGTGGTGAGGTGTGGCGTAGCGTTCTGGCATGAGTGATAGTAGGTCCCTGCCCTCGTTAGACCGCCCGTTATTCACGTAAGCAAATCTAACTTGGGCGTGTACATCTAATCCGGACCTACTAAACAGCCCTAGATACCAGCTAGATCTTTACGATTAGTACGCGTTGGGTTAGCCTCCTCGATTTGATTGGTTTGCCGTCGACATTTTCCACTTCTGCTGCGGAACCTGTTGGCGGAACTTTGTATAAACTAAGCTATTTCGAGTCTGTTGGTCTCAGCGACCATGGGTCAGCATCAGTTTGTCGCGACGCGATTACGACTTAGGCGATAGGATCTCCCTTTCTGTGCCTCTCGCGTCTATGCACGGGCGTGCGGTCAAGTATGCCTCCCAGGCCAGTCAACTTCTTCCATAGGTCAACGAATCTCCGGTCAACGTTAGGTCAAACCCGCGGCTCGACGTCGTGCTCCGGCTCGCCCGCGCGGTCGTCGCAATCCTCCGCCTCCTCCTCCTCGCCCTCCTCCGCATGTCAGATCGGCATCGAAGGCGCAGCAGCGGATGAGGCGCGCCGGCAGCCGGTGCTGACAGCGGGCGAGACCATTTCGCGCTGCCTCGCGACGCCCACCACCAGCCCCATCTGGCCGCTCAGCACGCCGCCCTGCTCTTCCTCCCCGCACGCCGCCTCCCCCGCCTTCTTCTCCCCCTCATGGCGCCCGCTCCTTCCGCTCTCCACCTCCATCGCCACCACGTGCCTCGCGTCGCTAGGCGCGCCGTGCGCGCCGGATTTCAACGCGGGAAAGGAGACGCCGTGGTGCTTGGCGCACGGCGGCGGTAACAGACCGGCGGGCGGAGCATCGGCGGGCGGAGCGGCGGATTCCGCGCGCGCCGCATGGACGCTCCCAAGGATCACCTCCGCCGCGCCGTACGGCACGTGGCGGCGCGTGATGCCGTGCGCGCCGCCGCCCGCCGCTGTGATCACGCGCCGCCTGCACGACGCGCAGCTGCTGGGGCAGGTGCCGGGCCTCGCCTTCTGCTCGCGGCCCGTCGACGGCGACGCGGATAAAAGGTATGGTGGCGCCGCCTTGGCCCGATCCGTGTTCGCTCGCAATTCTTGCTTCCACCATTCGTAGGATACAGAGCTTTCGTGTAAAAAAAAAAAAAAAAAAAAAAAAAGATTAGGACATTTCTTGACTTTCTTCATTTCGCTTGCGGGTCGCAACTCTGTCATGTCGTGCTCCGCCATTGTTCCGTGTTTATTTTTATCCGTTTATTTGCTTGTCGTCTCTCGCCTTGTCTGGGTGCGTCTTCCTCACCTCTTCCATCGTGCTCCCTGCTGCGCTGCTGCTGCCCTCTCTTCGCTTCTGCCCTCTCTTCGCTGCTGCGCGCGCAGCAGCAGCGGCGCCCCCGAGGCGGCGAAGGAGGAGGAGGCGCTGCGGCTGGTGGCGGGCGCGTGCGTGCTGCCGCACCCCGACAAGCTCGACCGCGGCGGCGAAGACGCCTTCTTCATCCTCCCCGACGTCTCCGCCTTAGGTGCGCGCTTGCCCCCCGTACCATCCCTTTCCGCCTTAGGTGCGCGCTTGCCCCCCGTACCATCCCTCTCCGCCTTAGGTGCGCGCTTGCCCCCTCTACCATCCCTTTCCGTTTCAGGGCAGCGCTCCCGTTCTGACCGCTTTCTAGCCCAACAGACCGGCAAACCTCCTCCCCTCCCCTCCCCTCTCTCTCTCCCCTTTCTTCCCACACTCTCCCTCCTTACATCAGCCATCCCCAACAAGCACCTGGTAAAACATTTTCTTTCTCCCTTTTTTTTTAAATAACTTTATTTATTCTGTCCTTCAGTACATTGCTGACCTTACGCCCCACCTCCCCATCGCACCTCACCCCCCCGCTCTCGCCGCATTGTCGTGTCGTGGTCCATCCCATCCCATCCCATCCCATCCCATCCCATCCCTACTCCTCCACTGCTCTTCTTCCAACCCGATCGCCCGTGCTCGCGCCCCTCTGCTGTCCTAACCAAGTCCGTCTTCCTCCTCTCCCCCCCACCTCATCCCCCTCTGCGTTCTCTGTCTCTGCTGCCCTTGCCCGCGCTGCCTTCGGCCCCGCTGCCGTTTCCCGACGCTGCCCTTCCGTCGCCCTGCGCTTCCCCCGCACTGCCCTTGCCCGTGCTGCCATTTCCCCGCGCTGCTCTTTCCCCGCGCTGCTCTTTCCCCGCGCTGCTCTTTCCCCGCGCTGCTCTTTCCCCGCGCTGCCATGGCAGGGGTGGCGGACGGCGTGGGCGGGTGGGCGGACGTGGGGGTGGACGCGGGCGCGTACGCGCGCGAGCTGATGGGGGAGGCGCAGGCCGCCGTCAGGCGCGAGCCCAAGGGGTGCGCGGACACCCTCCGCGTGCTGACGTCAGCGCACGCCAACACGCGCAGTCAGGGCTCGTGCACCGCGTGCCTTGTGGTGCTCACTGCTGACGTAAGCAGTGGCTTGAGAGGAGTAGGGCGAAGGACGGACAGAGGAGTGTGGGGGGAGGGATGGAGGGATGTGTGGGGGGGTGAGGAGGGAGGAGAGTGGGGGAAGTGATGGGGGGTTGTGGGGGGAGGGACGGAGGAGAGTGGGGGAAAGGATGGGCGGTGGTGGGGGGGGATGGGGGGCGCGGGGGGAGAAGTGTAGGGGCTTTCGCGGCACAGTGAGAGGTGGCTGAGTCAAGCCGTGTATGCATGATTCATTTGGCTTGCATGCTTTGTCAGTGATTCATCATGCTTGATGGTACACTGTGCGTGATACTTACTAACCCTATCCCCTGTGCAACACCTCCCCCGATCCCTCCCTTTCCCCCACAAACCCTCCCCCCCCTCACCCTGTCCCCACGCTCCCGCATCACTGGCTCTCTCCTGCATCGGTTGCAGGCGGCGAATCTGGGCGACAGTGGGTGTGTGGTGGTGCGCAATGGCCGCATCATCTTCAAGTCGCCTGAAACGCCTACTCCTCCCTCCCCCCTCCCCCCTCCCCCTTCCGCCCTTCCCCCTCCGCCCTGCTCCCCCCCCTGTCCCCACGCCCCCACGGCTCTCTCTCCCCCTGGCAGCGGCTGCAGGCGGCGAATCTGGGTGACAGTGGGTTTGTGGTGGTGCGCAATGGGCGCATCATATTCAAGTCGCCCCCGCAGCAGCACGACTTTAACTTCCCTTTCCAGCTCGGCAGTGACGGCGGCGATTCGCCCTCTGCCGCTGAGGTGAGCCGTGCAGAACACAGAGTGGTTAAGAGCGGTGATGAGTGGTTATTGGAGCATGGCATCATATTCAAGTCACCCCCGCAGCAGCACGACTTTAACTTCCCCTTAAAGCTCGGCCTGACGGCGGTACACAGAGTGGTTAAGAGCGGTGATGAGTGGTTATTGGAGCATGCCATCATCTTCAAGTCGTGCCCGCAGCAGCACGACTTCAACTTCCCCTTCCAGCTCGGCAGTGACGGCGGCGATTCACCCTCTGCCGCTGAGGTAAGTGAGCTGCATTGCAATGCAGAGCGGTGAAGAGCGGTGAAGAGTGGTTAGTGGTGCACGCTATTGTTTTCAAGTCGCCCCCGCAGCAGCACGACTTTAACTTCCCCTTCCAGCTTGGGAGTGACGGCGGCGATTCGCCCTCTGCCGCTGAGGTGAGTGGTGCAATAGAGGGAAGCGGTGCAGATGGGTGAAGAGTGGTGAGCGGTGCAGATGGGTGCAACATTGGGAGGTTCAGATGGCATTGCGTGGAAGGTGGGCGAAGGGGCGATGTACCACACACACATTATTGTACGACCAGCAACATGCTGCATTGTCCCATGCGTCCTCCCTCCCGCCCTCCCGCCCTCCTGCCCTCAACTCTTCCTACTCGCTCCCCGCACAGGTGTTCTCCCTGCCGGTGACAGCAGGCGATGTGGTGGTGTTGGGAGCGGACGGCCTGTTTGACAACGTCTTTCATTCAGAGCTCGCCTCCACCGTCATGCACTCTCTTCTCGCGGGGCGCGAGCCGCAGCACACGGCGGAGCACATCGCCACGCTGGCACGCACTCGCATCCCACCCTTCCCCTCTTCCCTCCGAACCCCCTTCCCCCCCACAACCCCCTCTGCTCGCAGGTGTTCTCCCTGCCAGTAGCAGCGGGGGACGTGGTCGTTCTGGGCACGGACGGCCTGTTCGATAACGTGTTTGACTCGGAGCTCGCCTCCACGGTGATGCACTCGCTGCTGGCGGGGCGTGAGCCGCAGCACACGGCGGAGCACATCGCGACTCTCGCCCGCACGCGCGCGCAGGACCGCATCCGCATCTCGCCCTTTGCACGCGCCGCGCAGGAGGCGGGGTACCGGTACTATGGGGGCAAGCTGGACGATATCACCGTTGTGGTGGCTTATGTGGCCGGACCCAAGTTTGGACCGGGGTGGTGGCGGAATTGCCGGTGACGGGAAGGAGGGTGTTGAGGAGGAGGTGGGGTGGGGAGATGAAGCGGCAGGGAGGGGTTGGAGGGTAACGGAGGATGCGGAAGAAGGCAGAGGCGGAGGCAGACGCATATGGAGAGAGCGATTGGGGTATAACGGCCAGAGGCAGAGGCATATGGTGAGAGCGATTGGGGTATAACAGACAGAGGCAGACGCATATGACGATGAATGAGGGAGAGCATAGGCATGCAGCAGTGTGCACGGTGCACGGGGCTGAATCAACACTGGCAGGGCTGCTGGCGTGGCTGTCACTCACCCTCGTGGCTCATGGCTCTTGGCAACCACGAGCACTGCATTCCTTCCTATTCGCCGACATGACATGACACAGCAGGCTTGGTTGCTCCACAGACAGAGCAGCTGTCACTGCTTCCAGGGTTCGCCCATTGCAAGCAGGGCACTTGGCATGTGTTACCACATTTCTCATGCTGTCACGTGTCACCACATGTCACCACGTGTCACCACGTGTCACCACATGTCACCGTGTGTCACCGCATGTTATTACGTGAACATGATCACGCCACACGGACACCGTTCCCCACCTCAGGGGCATCAGTACCCCCCATGCATAGATGTGTTACCACCTTAGTCGCGGCAGCACAGCTCACGCCCAGGCTTGCAGGTATTGTGGCGGTGCAAGCTGGTGTGGGTCCTCCCTCCTCACCTCATGACCCCGTGTCGTTCTTCAGGTCTCCTTTGGTTCCACTCAGCAGCACCAGTCTTGACTCGAATATGAAAGTCTGCTGCCGCCATTGGCAAGCAGAACCTGTGTTTTTGCCTTGACCGTGTGTGCTGGTTGGTTTTGGGGCTGTGCCTCTAGCACACCCTGTGTATTTTGCTTGTGTTCTAGCTGTTAGATATGAGTGTAGTGTAGACCATAAATACTACCATATTATTGCCTACAGTGGTTAAAACATATCCAGCTTCCTAAATATCTATACGCATACCCAGCTTTCTTCACTCAGGGCGCATTCCCGAAAAGAAGTGTCGCAAAATTCGTCACAAAAGCAGTGTACCGCTCTGCACCGCATTATAAGTAGAAAACGTTCCCACATCTCGTCTTTTGTAACGTGCTCCAGGGACGTACCCTACCACACAGATGAGATAAAGAGCAGCAGGGGGATGCGCTAGAAGCCCTGGTAGAGCAGGTCGTAGTGGGGAATGCGGTCTCTGGGCAGCGGGCACGTCACTATGAGCTTGCCCCTCATCGCCCCCCTGTATATGGTCTGCTAGCCGGGGGTGAGAAAAGAGGGATGGGAACAGGGGGAGGGATGGGAGAGGGGGAGGGATGGGAAGAGGGGGAGGGATGGGAAGAGGGGGAGGGATGGGAAGAGGGGGAGGGATGGGAAGAGGGGGAGGGATGGGAAGAGGGGGAGGGATGGGAGAGGGGGAGGGATGGGAGAGGGGGAGGGGGAGGGAGGGATGAGGGGGAGGGATGGGAGAGGGGGAGGGATGAGAGAGGGGGAAGGATGGGAAGAGGGGGAGGGATGGGAGAGGGGGAGGGATGGGAAGAGTGAAAGGGTTGGGAAGAGGGGGAGGGATGGGACGAGGGGGAGGGATGGGGAGAGCGGGAGGGATGGTTAGAACGAGCGATGCGGAAAGGGGGACGGATGAGGAGAGGGGGAGGGATGGGGAGAGGAAGGGATGGGGAGAGGGGGAGGATGGGGAGAGGAAGGGATGGGGAGGGGGAGGGATGGGGAGAAGAAGGGATGGGAAGAGAAGGTAGAATTGGGGGGAAAGTGTTGAGTTAGGGAAAAAGGAACATGTGGAGATGACAAAGAGTGGATGCACATGAGTGGGCGATGGAATGGGATGCACATGAGTGGGCGATTGAATGGGATGCACATGAGTGGGCAATGGAATGGGATGCACATGGAATGTGCAGAACGCAGAAAGCAGCACGCAAACAGCAACACTCCAACGAGCAACGAGCCCTGTCTATCCCCAGAATCCTTGCTACCCCTGCTCCTTCGTCCTATGCTTCCCCCGCCTTTTCCTCCCCCTTCCTGCCTCACCTCAACAACATCGATGTAGTCCTGCTTGCATTTGAACGGCCCCACCCACTTGGTGTGGTCCGCCGTGCTGCCGGGCACAGAGGTGCAGAGAGGTTGAGAGGGGCGGAGGTGGTGGACGGAGAGGGGACAGGGGGGGGAAGGGGGGGTAGCAGCGGAAGGGAGCGGGAGAGGAGAGCAGGAAGGGGAGGCAGTGGCAGAGAAGGGAGGGGTGTGGGATGAGTTAACAAGAACGGAAACTCGGTGATGAGAGGCTAGGAGGAACGAAGATGGCATGCCCAAAACGGACAACCACTTCGTACTACCTCTCAACTCCGCCCCCCACATCACCCGGCATCCAGCTTGACGTGCGTGAGCCCCCCTCCTCCCCTCCTCACCCCCTGCTGCTCTACCCCCCTCCCACCCCGCGCTCAACCCCTCCCGCACCCCGTGCGCACCCGGAGTACATGTGAAGGGGAACACACATCCCGCGCCCACGCTCACCCCACACCCCTGCTCAAGACCCCTCTTCCTTCCCTCCCACCCTCCGGTCAATACCCGCCACACGCCCAAGGCCCAACTTTGTCCCCGCGCACCCCCTGCTTAGTCCCCGCGCACCCCCTGCTTAGTCCCCGCGCACCCCCTGCTTAGTCCCCGCGCACCCCCTGCTTAGTCCCCGCGCACCCCCTGCTTAGTCCCCGCGCACCCCCTGCTTAGTCCCCGCGCGCCCCCTGCTTAGTCCCCGCGCACCCCCTGCTTAGTCCCCGCGCACCCCCTGCTTAGTCCCCGCGCACCCCCTGCTTAGTCCCCGCGCACCCCCTGCTTAGTCCCCGCGCACCCCCTGCTTAGTCCCCGCGCACCCCCTGCTTAGTCCCCACGCACCCCCTGCTTAGTCCCCACGCACCCCCTGCTTAGTCCCCACGCACCCCGCGCTCAACCAGTGCGCACACGCTCTCCCTCCTGGCCCCCCATCCCCCTCACAACCCCCGCACAACCCGCCCTCACCCGGCGTCCATCTTAATGTGCGTGGCGCTGAAGAAGAACACACACGCGGGCACCACCTGCACGTCCACGCACGCCCTTTCCCACCCCTCCTTCATCCCCCCTCCCCTCACACCCTGCTTGAATCTCCCCGCACTCACCCGCAGTCCATCTTGATGTGGGTCGCGTTGAAGAAGAACACGCAGGCCGGCAGCACCTGCACGTCAAGGCACGCCACGTACGCCGCCACGCCCGCCGCCCGCACGTCCACCAGCGCCGCCCGCGCGAACCCGCTCACGTCCGCCGCCGCCCGCTCCAGCTGGCGAGCCGTGATTGGCGGCGGAAATCGCAGGCGTGGAGGCAGAGGGAGGGCAGGGGAGGATAGGGAGACGAAGGGGGAGAAAGGGAGGGGAGGAGGTGGAAGGAGGGAATGGGGGGAAGATGGGGGAACGGGGATGAGGTCAGATGGGCGACGCATCGCTGCGTGGCGCTCTGCCATGCGACGCTGTCGCACAGAATCTTCAGCAACCCATTCTCAGCGGTCCGCTAACGGTGGTGCAAGCATCCGCACCATCAAAAGCACTACCAGAGCCGCTCCTTTGCTTGCACCTCGGCCCGAAATCGACCAATCAGGGCTCACCACGTCATCAAGCTGCATGCAGGCGGAATCATCAGCGAGGCCGAAGCGCAGCACGAGCACGGCGTCGACGGTGTTCCACAGGAACGCGTCGATCTGCTCCTTGCGCGTCAGCACCGGCAGCTCGCCCGCCATGCCGTTCGCGAAAAATAACGAATTCGCGAAAGCGGGACTACGAAAGCGCGACTAGCGTCATGAATTCGCGTGAGACCTTCCGCATGCACGACGCGAAACGCGACCTCTCGGCCCGGACGAAAGCCATGCAGCTTCCGCCGCTGGCGAGGTGGTAGCTTGCGCGATCTTAGTACATGGCACGAATCGGGAAAGAGACCAAGAAGCGGAAGGGAGAGGGGAAGGCGAGAGCGTGAAAAGGGAGGGGACGTGGGGGGAACGCGATGCGAGAGCTCGGGGGCGGGTGGAACGAGCATGGTTGGGATGGGCTGCAGGGCGATAAAGGGGGGGTGAAGGCATTGCTGTACGCGCTAGTGTAACTTCGTTAAGTGTGGTGAAAAAGAGCTGTGGTAATAGCTAGGGAGTTTAGATATCTCGAAACCTGGGAGTTACCTACTCGTGGGAGTGACGCCAAGTTTTGTGGCTTCGTGCTTTTGGGCTTCCCGCCAAAATATTCCCTCGATCACCAATCACGCACGACTCGGCGAAAACCAACCCCTCCATCCACATCCTCCCAAGGACCATCGATCCTGTCCTCTCCCCCATGTGACCATCACACGAGCATCGAGCAACTCCCCCAAAACTCAAACATGACTGCTTGCAAAACCAGAAGCAAGGCATCCCGCTTTCAACTCACAGAGACATTACATCTCTTCACACCAGAGCCCACTTAGCCGCAACGACGTTCCGCATTAGGCCGTCGCCAGCAGCAGCAGCGTTCAGCGCCAACCGATCTCTTCTCGCGCAATGCCGCCCGCAATGCCAGCGGCAGCAGCGCCACCAGCCGTGTTTTTGCGGTCGTGCGGCACGGACGGCGTGTGCATGCAGTGCAACACGCTGCCGCCCGACGACCGCGTGCTCGTGTGCGACGCGTGCCGCGGCGAGTGGCACATGTCATGCCTCGTGCCGCCACTCACCGCCGCGCCCGCCGGCACGTGGCACTGCCCCGACTGCCACGAGGTCGAAGCAGCGATGAACCGCGCGCCCAGCAGCGACGGCGGCGGAGCGGGCCGTGCCGCGTCTGGTGCTGCGGCAGGCGGGGCGGAAGCGCTGAGAGAGGCAGATACGGCGGAAAACGACGGGGAAAACGAGCTGCGGGCGAGGATTCGTGCGATCGAGAGCGACGCGTCGCTGAGCGACGCGGAGAAGGCGAGGCAGCGGCAGGCCTTGGTGAGCCGCCAGGCGACGACGGGCGCGAGCGAGAACGGCGGTGGGACGCACGCGGACGGGGCGAGTGCGACGCGGGGCACAAACGCGGCAGTGGCGTCGGAGGCGGCGGCGGCGTGTTTCAGCGAGGCGATGAAGTGCCCCATCTGCCACGACCTCGTCGACCGCCCCGTCACCGTGCGATCCTCTACATTCCCCTCCCGTCACCGTGCGATCACCTTCCCTGCTCTCGAATGCTTCCATGTGCTCTAAAGCCGCTTTTCCCCCCGTTCCTTTCTTCACCGCCCCTTCTCCCCGTTCACCCACTCTCTCCCCATGGGTCCTTACTCCTCCTCCCCACATCCTCCCCCCTATGCCCGCCAGACCCCCTGCGGGCACAACTTCTGCCTTGTGTGTTTCCGCAAGTGGCTGGCGCAGGGCAAGCGCAGCTGCGCCAAGTGCCGCCGCGCGGTGCAGCCCGACATGATGAAGCAGCCGCGCATCAACCCCGTCATCGTCGCCGCCATCCGCCACGCCAAGGCCGCCGCCGTCCGCGCGGCCGCCGGCGGGCTGTCCACGTCAGCACCAGCGAAGCCGTACGAACCAATCTGCAACAAGAAGCGGCCCGACCAGGCATTCACCACGGATCGCGCCGTGCGCAAGGGGCTCTCTAACGCGGCCTCGGGCCGCATATTCGTGACTATACCGGGGGACTTTTTCGGGCCAATCACAGCAGAGTACGACCCGGAGAGGGGGACGGGCGTGGAGGTGGGCGAGACGTGGGCGAGCAGGCTAGAGTGCCGGCAGTGGGGCGCGCACCTGCCGCACGTGGCGGGCATAGCGGGGCAGTCCCACCATGGCGCGCAGTCAGTGGCGCTGTCGGGGGGATATGAGGACGACGAGGACAATGGCGAGTGGTTTCTGTACACTGGCAGGTGAGAGGAGGAAGCGGGGTGGGTCAAAGGCGAGCAGGGCAGCGCAGAGCTCGCATGTGTGGGCTCTCGGTGGCGCGCAGTCGGTAGCGCTGTCAGGGGGGTGTGAGGACGACGAGGACAACGGCGAGTGGTTCCTCTACACTGGCAGGTGGGCATTCGTTAGCGGGGTTGAGAGGAATGGAAAGGAGAGGAGAGGAGAGGAGAGGAGAGGAGATGGGGGAGGCAGCACACTGCGGAGATGGGAATGGGCATGCGCTTTCCAGTACCATGCATGTTCCCTGCCGCTTTCCCTGCTCCCACTCCACGCTGCCCTTACTTACTCTCTCATAACCCTCCTATCCCCCACCTCAACGACCCCTCTTCCTTTCCCCCTCCCCGTTGTGCGGTGCAGTGGGGGTCGCGATCTGAGTGGCAAAAAGCGCACCAATAAGGAGCATTCGTTCGACCAGCGCAAACAATCCTCCCTCCTTCCCCCCTCCCCGGCGCAGTGGGGGCCGCGATCTGAGTGGCAACAAGCGCACCAACAAGGAGCATGCGTTCGACCAGCGCTTTGACAAGAGCAACCAGGCGCTGCGCCTCAGCTGCCTCAACGGCTACCCCGTGCGCGTCGTCAGGTGGGTCTCTTTGCTTGCGCGGGTTGTCCTACTTGCATGCATGTTTGCGCCTCAGCTGCCTCAACAGCTACCCCGTGCGCGTCGTCAGGTGGGTCTCTTTGCTTGCGCGGGTTGTCCTACTTGCATGCATGTTTGCGCCTCAGCTGCCTCAACGGCTACCCCGTGCGCGTCGTCAGGTGGGCCTCTTTGCTTGCGCGGGTTGTCCTACTTGCATGCATGTTTGCGCCTCAGCTGCCTCAACGGCTACCCTGTGCGCGTTGTGAGGTGCGGCGCCCCTGCTGCTGCACATCACACCGTGTGCATGCATGCGTCTGTGTGTATGTCCGGGCATGTCTGCGGATTTCCGTGCATTTGTGCGCGTGTGTGTGTGTGTGCGCGCGCGCGCGCGCGCGTGTGCGTCTCGTGTGTGTGTGTGCACACAGGAGACGCATCCTCACTACCCACTGCATCCCATCCTCTGTCCTCCTGCGAGAGCGCATTTTTTCCCCAATGACTTCAAACCCACTCCTTCCCGCACAACTCTGGAAATAGAGCCTGATTTCCTCCTGGGTTCACCCAAAAGCCAATAGAAAGAAGGAAAGAAACAAAAAAAACAAAACTAAACAAAAAATCCTGCACAACTGTCCGCCGAGCACATCCCATGGCATCCTCGTGCTCGCATGACTGCGCCGTGGCTGCAGGTCGGAGAAGGAGAAGCGATCCAGCTATGCGCCACAGGCAGGCGTGCGGTACGACGGCATCTACCGCATCGAACGCTGCTGGCGCAAGAAGAGTGGCGCGGTGGTGAGGAAGGGGACGTGGGGGGGGGGGGGGGAGGGGGGATGGGGGGGTGTGGTGAGGAAAGGGGGGACGTGCTACGCGATGAGTGGGTATGGTGCGTTGGAGGGACCACAGAGGCAGGTGTGCGGCACGACGGCATATACCGCATCGACCGCTGCTGACGCAAGAAGAGTGCCGTGGTGAGGAAGGCGGGGGGGGAATGGGAGACGTGGTGAGAAAGTAAGAGGAGAGACGTGGTGAGATAGGGTGGGGAAAGGGTGAGTGTGTGGGGCGACACAGTGACTTGGTGGGAGGTGCGATGGGGAATCAAGAAGCTGATGGCTGGCAGGGGTCAGGGACGTGGTGAGTGGGAGGGAAGGCGCCTGGACTTGTGGGTGTTGCTGCTGCAGAAGCACGAGTGCAAGCAGAATGAGCAGTGCTTTCGTCTTCCTCTGCTGCGTGCCCTTCTGCCTCCCCCCCTCAGAAGTTCCTCGTGTGTCGCTATCTCTTTGTGCGCTGTGACAACTCGCCTGCCCCCTGGACCAGGTACGTACACACCTTTGCCATCCGTACCAGGTAGATACCCCTCTCTGCCGCTCATACCAGGTAGGTACCCCTCTCTGCCTCTCATACCAGGTAGGTACCCCTCTCTGCCGCTCATTCCAGGTAGGTACCCCTCTCTGCCGCTCATACCAGGTAGGTACCCCTCTGTACCGCTCATACCAGGTAGGTACCCCTCTCTACCGCTCATACCAGGTAGCTCCTGGCCTCCCACACCACTCTTCCGCGTGCCCCTCCTGGCCCCCCACAGCACACCACTTTCCTGTGCAGTGCCCCCTCACCTCTTCAACTTTTTCCACTCAATTCTTCCGTTAGCCTTCTCCCTACTCGAACGGTCCTTTCATTAATGTAAGTACTCTCGCTCTCACAGCACCCGCCCTTCCCTCTTCCCCCCACTTTCCCCCCACTTCCCCCCATCCCCTCTCCTGCGCCCCCAGTGACGACGAGGGTGACAGCCCGGGGCAGCCGCTGCCGGAGGTGGCGGAGTTGGCGCAAGCGGTGTCCGATTTTGCCTGTCCTGCCCCTGTTCCCTGCCCCCCGTGTGTGCCACGCAGTGACGACGTGGGGGACAGCCCTGGACGGCCGCTGCCACAGGTGGCAGAGTTGGAGCACGCGGTGGACATTACAGAGCGCACGGGGCCACCCGCATGGGACTGGATTGTGAGTGATGGTGTGCGTGGGGATGGATCGGGGTGCATGGGGCTCCATGGGGCTGCTGCCGCAGGTGATGGAGTTGAAGCAAGCCGGGGACTGGAATGTGGGTGCGTGGGTGAGCATGGGTGAGCATGGGTGAGCATGGGTGTTCATGGCGCACGTGGGACTGGAATGTGAGTGGCGCAACTTGACAGCTGCTACTGTGTGTTTGTTGGGGAGAGCATGCGTGCTTGCTTTCACAGCACTTGCACGCTTGATGAGTGGAGCACAGCACACACAAACACGAGCGAGCCCAACCCAACTCGCACGTCACAGATTGTCAGAGCTCTTTCCCTTAGGCTGCCAAGCTGAATCAGCCCACCTTGAGCTGGCTTATCACCTGACACGACACACAGGAAAGTTTGTTTCTCCTATGCTCTCTCTCCCCGCTCACAGGAGGAGAAGCAGCAGTGGGGGTGGGTGCGCGCGCCCCCAGCGTGCACCAAGCCCATCGGCGGCACCAGCACGGCATGGCGCTCCGCCAAGAGGCTGGCGGCAAGCAGCACGGGCGAGGCGGTCAAGAAGCGGAGGGCGCTGGCACAGAAGCGGCTGGCCAAAGGTGAGCGCGCTGGGAGATGTCTTTTAGTCGACTCAAACGTCACCTCGTTACAATGGCACGTGACACTTTTTGAGTCGACCCAAACGTCAGAAGGGACTGGCCAAAGGTGAGCGCGCTGGGAGATGAGATTGGAGTGTCTCTGAGGTGCCTCGGAAAGGGGCTTGCGGTGGGCAGCACGGGCGAGGTGGTGAAGAAGCGGCTTGCCAAAGGTGAGCGGGATGGGAGATGAGAACGGGCTGGGCGTTGAGAGGGTGCTGGCGTATGGTCGTGACTGGCACTGCGGCAAATAAGGGTTAGTAAGGGTGAGATGATGAGGAGGGTGTATACGCGGTTCGTCTCTTGCACAGGCAGGCCGCCCTGTTTCACCCTCCACTCCCCTTCCCCCTTTCCCCCTTCCCCCTTCCCCTCGTCCGCCCCTCTTCCCCCAACAGACTCTGCCTGTCTGCTATGCAGAGGAGTGCTGCGCGACCCTGCGTCCACGCCCTGCCAGCACAGCTTCTGCCTCGCATGACTGCAGGCGCGCTTCCACAACCTCCACTGTCCAGCTACACCAAAGCATTCCTCCGCATGTCCCCTCCTACAACACCCCGCCCAATCCTCCCCTGCAGACTTCGCGTGTCTTCTGTGCAAAGGGGTGCTGCGCGACCCGGTGTCCACGCCGTGCCAGCACAGCTTCTGCCTGGCGTGTCTGCAGCAGCGCTTCCACAGCCTCCACTGCCCAGCTACCCCAAAGCATTCCTCCACATTCCCCCACCTACAACACTCCCCTCTTTCCCTCCCCCCCCCCCCTACGCGGATCCTCCCCCTCAGACTTCGCGTGTCTGCTGTGCAAAAGCGTGCTGCGCGACCCGGTGTCCACGCCGTGCCAGCACAGCTTCTGCCTGGCGTGCCTGCAGCAGCGCTTCCATGGGCAGGCCGACACGCGCGACCGCTCCAAGACAGCGGGGCGGTCGCTCCGAGCGCAGAAGATCGTCAAGCAGTGCCCTGCTGCTCGCTGCACCGCTGACATTGCGGACGTGCTGTCCCGGCTGCAGGTGAGGGTAGCGGGGGGGTGAGGGGGGCTCACGAGGCGGCTATCAGGGTGTCTCAGAAGGTGGTTGGGTCGGGTGGGTTCGAGCGCAGAAGATCGTCAAGTGCCTCCCCGCTGCGCGCTGCACCGCTGGCATTGCTGATGTTCTGTTTTGGCTGTAGATCAGGGGATGGGGTGAAGGGCCACATGTATGTGAGGGTATGGAATGGTGCGATGACGTTGTGAGGCTTGGTTGATCCCTCAGCCTTTGCAAAGCAGGCAAACACAGCGAATGGTGTTCTGGCCGTTGCCATTCTCCCTTCCCTTGTGCAACACAACTCCCCTCATGGCACCCTGGCACTATTTCCCTGTGACTCCTCCCTGCTGCCCTGTCGCGTTCTCATGCCCTTTCCCACACGCTCACTCCTCTTGCCATCGCCACAGTCCCTCACCCCTCGCCCTTCCGCCCACTCTCACTCCCCCTTTGGCCCATGTCCTGGCACCTCCCTCCATGGCGCCAGGTGACTCACGACATGGCCAATCTGATTGCGATGGTGCTCGCAAAGACACATGCGCAGGACACAGACAATGGGGGGCGCATTCTCATGCCCTCTCTCAAACACTCTCCCTTGCCCCTCCACCCTTCTCGCGCCCTCTTTCCATGGCGGCAGGTGAATCACGACATGGCAGATATGATTGCGATGCTGCTCGCAGAGACGAATGCACAAGAGGCAGACGAGGGGGATGCAGGGGAGGGTGGGGAGGGAGGGGATGCAGGGCAGGACGGTGAGGAGGATGGGGAGGAGGGCGCAGAAGAGGAGGAGGATGAAGAGGATGAGGGAAACGGGGAGGATGAAGGGAATGGCAGTAGCGGGCAGGACGAAGGGAAGGAACGCGATGGAAGCATGGAAGGTGCAGGACAGGAGGGGGTGAAGGAGGAGGGGGGGAGCAAGGGGGTGCAAGCGTTGAATGCAATCGGTGCTGGGGGGACCAGTCGAGGAGCGGGTGAGGGGAAAGGCAAGGGCGCGCGGGGAGAGGTGGACGGGGGAAGGGAAGGCAGGGTGGTTAACGGGAAGACTGGGGGAGTAGCAGGTGCGTTGAGTACCACTTCAGGTGGCGTTGCTGGTGGTGGCGTTGCTGGTGGTGGCGTTGCTGGTGGTGGCGTTGCTGGTGGTGGCGTTGCTGGTGGTGGCGTTGCTGGTGGTGGCGTTGCTGGTGGTGGCTTTGCTGGTGGTGGCGTTGCTGGTGGTGGCGTTGCTGGTGGTGGTGTTGCTGGTGGTGGCGTTGCTGTTGGTGGCGTTGCTGGTGGTGGCGTTGCTGGTGGTGGCGTTGCTGGTGGTGGCGTTGCTGGTGGTGGTGTTGCTGGTGGTGGTGTTGCTGGTGTGGCGACAGCTTCGGTACCAGGGGGGGCAGCAGCAGAGGGGACGGCAGCAGAGGGAGCAGCCGTGGAAAAGGCAGAAACAGAGAGGCCGGCAGCAGGAAAGGCGTCAGCAGCAGTGGCTCTGGTGGCGTGCAGCTCAATGGCGGGCGTTCCAGAGGGGTTGCGGGAGGTGATGAGGGACTACCCTGAATTTGACGAGGCAACGCTACGAGACATGCTGGTGCGAATGGGGGTGGGGAAGGGGGAGGGGGGGAAGAATGGTGATTTGTGCGACAGGGGGAGGGGAAGAATGGAGGGCACAGAATCGTGGGACGATAGGTGGTTCTGTTGTGGTGGATGGGGTTGTTGGAGGGAAGTGGCCTGGAATACATGCAAGGACTACACACATCCCTACTGCTGTGCCGCTGTCATCCCATCTTCCCCACACTTTTCTTGCTGCTACCTGTTTCACTGTCTTCCCTGCACCACACACACCTTTCCCACGTTGCTCCCCTCACCCCCCTCTCTCGCCCCACAACCTCCACCCGCTCCTCACCGCCTGTGCACCACTGACTGGCGGGGGGCATCGGTTCGGATGAGTTGGAGGTATTTGTTTGCTCCCCTTTCCGCCATCGTTTCCCTGCACTTTCTCACCGTTTGCGTCTCACTCACCTCACGCCCCTCACTCACCTCACGCCCCTCACTCACCTCACGCCCCTCACTCACCTCACGCCCCTCACTCACCTCACGCCCCTCACTCACCTCACGCCCCTCACGCCCCTCACCCCCCTGTGCGCCACTGACAGGCGGGGGAGGCGGGCGGCGACGAGCAGGAGCTGCGCGGCATGCTGAAGCGACATTGCCCCCACTGTTTCTTGATCCTCACCCCTCTCTTGGCCCTCACCCCCTTCCCGCCCCTCATCCCCATCCCGTGCGCGCCACTGACAGGCAGGAGAGGCTGGCGGTGACGAGCAGGAGCTGCGCGGCATGCTGAAGCGCATGCGCTGCCACCAGCAGCAGGGGGACAGTACTGGTGCAGGGAAGGGGACAGGTGGAAGGGGGCGCGGGAAGGGGCGAGGGAGAGGGAGAGGGACGGGGAGAGGGAGAGGGAGAGGGAGAGGGAGGGGGAGAGGGAGGAGAGGAGTGGAAGAGGAGAGCTCAGGGGAAGACGAGGAGACGGAGGCAAGGAAGCGGCAGAGGGAGGATGATGTGGTGGAGGTGGATGGGGGCTGCTCTGATGATGATGAGGTGGTGGAGTGCTAGGAGCATGAATAGGCTGCCCTAATACCGTACACTGTTCTCATAGTGAGTTGAGTACTGTACCGTTCACATGTCTAATCTTTTGCACCCCATTCTTTTGCCAATGCTGGTTTTGCTTGCCAAGGCTCTGTAAACGGAAACATTGTGAGGGAACATTTAGTGCATCTACACAGCACGAAGCAGGGAGGGAATCCTCCTCAAAGCGAAAGTTTTATGTTTGTCTGGGTTAGGCAAATATAAAACCTCCTCAAAAATATTTACCTCCCCAACGCATGTTGCCAGGACGAAGGTGCCTCAACTTATCGAACAAACATGGCATGTACCCTTTTGTGATTGTTTGTTTGACACCAAACTGTTATCATATCACACCTTACTACCGTATCCACCTGGATAGAAGCGCAACCTTTTATTGGGCGCATGTGCTTATTGTCGAGATAGGAAACGGGAATGATGGCACTAGCATGAGTGAGGGGTAAAAATAGAGGTAACCCTAATGGGTTGTAATCAGTACAGTCTACCCCACTACAGCCTACACAACATTTAAGTTATTTTGACACACCCCCACAGGCGAAGTGGGGGACAACATGCGGTCACAAGACCAATCAATAAAAGCAAAGCAAGCTCAGGGTGGATCACGAAGTCACCACACAGTCCGAGCACAAGCAAATGGCCACAAGGCCAGTTCACATGCAGAGTTATATAAAAGAGAACAAACAGTACAGTGATCATAACCTAGCAAGAGTAAGCATGCAGGTATACATAGCAAAGTCACGCAGTGAGCAAGTGAGACAAAGCAGGCAAAAGGCATGACGCAGTACAGAAACGCTGATAATCACCAGACTGAAGTGCCTTGGTGAATATATCAGCAGTGTTCAGGGCCTACGTTATCAGGGCAAAACATCCTGATTACCCTGAATTCAGGATGCAGTTCTGTATTTACCCTGCAATTTCAGAATAGTCATAATTTTAACCCTGAGGTCACAGGATGTTTTTATGTGAAATGCCCTGGAGTTTCAGGATGGCCGTAGTGTTCTTCCCTGTAGCGTCAGGATGAATGTCGAGGCCTGCCCTGACGCGGATTTTGGCCGGGGGGGGGGGGGGGGGGAGGGGGGGTAAGGGGGGGTGTTCCGTTTCGGGGGGAATTTTTTCCCCGAGGATTTTTGTCTCCGATGAAATTTTCCCCCGTGTATGTTTCCCGCCTTTGCACGATCTCTTCCCCTTGACATTTCCGATCCCCCGCTACACCAGCCAAGCCAACCCCATCACCCACCGCCAAGGCAACTCGTCCTCTGCCTGGCTAGCTCTAGCTGGGTTTCTCACGCTGACGTTCAGTAGCACTCCATCCAACACCCTTGCAGTGTTGCTGTTAGAGTAGCAGCAGCACTAGTGATGAAGTTCGGCTGGATGACGGCAAAAGAGGACGATGGCGCGGCGCCAGTATCACGGGGTCTAACCGGATTAGATTTCTTGCGTCCGGTTAGAGCTGTGTCCGCCTTACCAACAGGTTCACCTGCAGCTGGATCATCTCGTACTCCCGCAGTCACACCCGCCTATGCTAGCACAAACGGCACCAACATTGTACCACCTGGTGCGGAGCTACCCCAACCTCGTCCGCCTCTGGACAGCGGTGGCTGTCCTGCCGCTCAGCACCGTCGAGTGTGAGCGCGGCTTTAGCCGCCAGAACGTGATTAAGTCCTGGCAGAGGACCAGCCTCTGTGATGCCAGGCTCAGTGACTTGATGTGCCTGAGCCTAACTGAGTATGACATGGAATGGGGTAAAGTTGTGGATTTGTGGCGCAGCAGCAAGAAGAGGAGGCCTATTAAGAGAAGGGAGCAGCAGAGGAAGGCGGGGAAGGGGAACGGCTTGGAGGACGGACAAGAAGCAGATACTGAACATGGCAGCGGCAGCAGCAGCGACAGTGGGTTTAGTAGCAGCAGCGAAGATGATGATGATGAGGAGGAGCGCTAAGAGGTGGTGCAGGAGTTAATTGCCTAGTAAAACACCAACTATATGTGCGCTGCAGCGCTACGGCTGCACTGCTATGCTAAACAGAGTCTGTTCTGGTCTGTTTGTGCTAAAATCAGAACCCTGAACACTACTATTTTCGCCCTTACAAGTCAGGATTAGTTTTTGCAAAAGCCCTGACCAATCAGGAAGGCTCTGAAGATTTGCCCTGAGAAATCAGGGCATTTTTAGGATTCTAGAAAAGTGCCTTGAGGGCTCAGGGTGCCCCAAAACCTAGCACGGGCCCTGGCAGTGTTGGCCCGAGCGGCCACGTGAGCAAGACGAAGCTGACCACGCTGCTGCAACTCTCGAGCAAGGAAGTAACGCAGAGCGATGTGCTTCGTTCTGTGCTCCACTCTGTGCTCCTCACACAAGACAATCGCGTCCTTGTTGTTTACGTACAGAACTGGAGGAGATTGAGGCCGCTCTCCCAAGTCGGTCAGCAGGTAGGTGAGCCAGCGTAACTCCTGTACAGCCATGGCTCCTGCGTAAATCGAAGCCTCACAACTGGAGCTGAGAACAGAAGACGAGCGGGTAGACCGCCAAGAAACAGAGCCGGAGCCAAGGCTGAACGTGTAACCCTGTGACGACCGCTGTGTAGCCAGGTCGTCAACCCAAGACGCGTCTGAGTGTCCAGTGAGGACAACTCGACCCCGTCCTCCAAGCACGAGCCCCATGCCTGATGTACTGCACAAGTAGCGCAACACCCAGTTCGCGGCCTCCCAGTGCTCTCGTCGGTGTCTCCCGGGCGCAACGTAGCGAGCCAGGATGCTAAGAGGGTACGCAAGGTCATCAGGTGCATGAGGCAACCCACAAGCTCTGGATACGGGCCACTCGGCTCTACTGACTCGTCTGAAGGTGGAGCTGAGAGCGAGTGACCGGTAGGCAGAGGAGTGGACTGTGGCGAGGAGAATCATAAGCCGAAGCGCTGAAGGACCTGATGCACCATGTGTGACTGAGTCAGGGTGATGGTGCGCCGTGCTCTGACTTGGGTGATCTCCAAGACAAGATAGCTGCGCAACTCACCCAGGTCTGTGCACGTGTGTCTCCTCTGCAGCTCCGACTTTACAAGGGCCAGTGCCTCAGTGTCAGCAGTGGCAAAAACCAAGTCGTCAACGTACACGAGGATGTAGAACGGTGGCAACGAAGTGTCGGTACGCAGAAACAGCGACGGGTCTGCAGTCGAAGGAGCAAACCCAAGAGCCGCAAGTGTCGTCCTCAGTGTGTCGTGCCACTCATGAGGCGCCTGGCGGAGACTGTAGACTGGCCGCCGGAGGCTCCACTGGGTACCTGCAGGAAACGACCCAGTGAAGCCAGGTGGGCGGCGCAGCTAGATCTTTTCGTGCAGGCTGCCGTGTAAGAAAGCTGTGCTGAAGTCAAGAGAGTGAAGCTCGTAGCCACGCTGAGCGGCAACGTGCAGCAATTCCCGAAGAGTGGTCATTTTTTGGGGTCGGGGAGAAGGTATGGAAGAAGTCAACTCGTTGTCGCTGACTAAAGCCTCGTGCAACGTAACGAGCCTTGAAGACAGGCGGAGAACCCGACGGCCGCTTCACCCTGAAAATCCACGTGCCATCGACTATGTTCGCCCCAGGAGGGGGAACTGCATCGACGTAAGTGCCTGTGGACTTCCAGGATGCCATCTCTGCGTCCATGGTTGTTCGCCACTGAGAGGAGTAGGGACCCGTAATCGCCTCTGCGTAAGAGCGCAGAGTCGGAATGTCCTGTGCATCCGGGTCTCCCTCAGGTGCAAGCAGCATGGCCACGAGATGAGGTGCAGCGGCTGCAAGACACTCAAAGTCCTCCTGCCTGTCCTCAAGGACGTCCGTGCCAGGAGCACACTCACCCCCGACGGACGGAGGACAGTCAGACTCAGACTCAGCAACAAGACTAGCGGCATAGTCGAGACGACAAGCAGCAGCAGCAAGACTAGCGGCATAGTCGAGACAACAAGCTCAGTAGCTAAGGCAGACGCAGCAGTGGACTCAAACGAAGGGTCAGTGACAATAGTGGCTAGGAGACGTCGGAGACTAGGGTTGGCAGCACGAACCAAGTCAGACTCAGGATTCGTAACGTCAGGAAGAGAGGACGCGGTAGGAGACGGCAAAGGGGCACGCTGTGGAACAGAGGAAGGACGAAGTGCCATAGTGTGAGCGCCGGGGACAAGAGAAGGACGCGGACGAGGAACACGATGACCAGTGCGAACAGCGCGAACAGGCGAGGCAGGACAAGGCTCAGGCTCACGATGCTCTGTGAGAGTCTGTCTGCTTAGTGTAAGGAGAAGGAGCAGGCAGCGGGGATTCTGGCTGTAATTGTGGCTGCGACTGGTCAGGCGGTGGACATAGTAAGGGAGGAGTAAGGCCAGTAGAAGACGGGAGACTAAGAACCTGGCGAAGCACCGAGCCAGATGGTGGCAGAGATGACGGTGATGGCAAAACGAAAAACGGTCGCCGCTGTGCAGTACCACCTGCTCCAAGCACTTCCAATGCCTCCAGCACCAGTACCACCTGCTCCAGCGCCTCCAGCACCAGCGCCTCCAGCAGCTCCAGAACCTCCAGCTCCAACGCCACCAGCACCAGCACCTCCAGCAAAAGTACCACTAGCTCCGACGCCTCCAGTACAAGTACCTCCAGCACCAGTACCTCCAGCACCAGTACCTCCAGCACCAGTACCACCAGCTCCAGCGCCTCCAGCACCAGCGCCTCCAGCAGCTCCAAAACCTCCAGCTCCAGCGCCACCAGCACCAGTACCACCAACTCCAGCGCCTCCAGCACAGGGCCTCCAGCACTAGGGCCTCCAGCTCCAGTGCTAGCAGCACCACTCCGAAGGGGGGTGCACCGAGCAAACCACTCGCGCAGCTGCTGTGGTGAGAGAGGCTCCCGCCGGCTAGACTGCTGGGGCGAGGCACCCATAGCACCTCCAGCAGATGCAGTAACCCTAGGCTCGGTACCCCCAAACTTAGTACCCTCTGGCTCTGCACCCCTAGGCTCAGCACCCGCAGGCTCAGCACCCCCAGGCTCCGCAACCCCAGGCTCAGCACCCCCAGGCTCCGCACCCTCAGGCTCAGCACTCCTAGGCCCCGCACCCTCAGACTCAGCGCCCCCAAACGCAACACCCCTAGCAGCACCACCCCAACAGCACTAGAGTCGACAGCAACCGGTTGCAGAGGCGGCGAAGACGGTCGAGGTGGAAAACCCGGAGGGGTCTCCAAGCGTGGTGAGTGGCAGGGGGCCGCCGCGCCGTCAGCAGCAACGTCACCCCCCTCAGCTGGGCCAGAGGTGTCGGAGGTTCAGCTAAGGGGAGTGGGTCTACTTGAGACACACCTGAAGGAGCAGGACCCTGAGGGGGAAGGGGGTCTACCGGAGGGGGACCTGGAGCGAGGAAGAGCGGCGGGGGGGGAGCGGGGCAGTGCGGTAGGGGAAGAGACGGTAAAAGGGAACCGACTCGTCAAACATGACGTCCTAAAAGGACAGGACACGACGTGTGGTAGGGTGGTAAAACTGCCAGCCAGGCACGTTTGTGGGAAAGCCAAGGAAGACAAAGGGAATGGCGCGGGAGGAGAGCTTGTCCGCGGAGGTATCGCAGATAAAGGCACAAGAGCCCCAGACCCGAAACATCGACGAATCGCCAACCTCCTTCGTCCAACTAGTGTCGGCGAGGTCTCTGGCAAGGAGACACGGGGCCAGAGGTTGAGCTGATGCGCAGCGTACCAGACCGCAAACGGCCACAGAAAATGGGGAGCAGCCGCATGGATCATGGAGGTACGAGCCACCTCCATGACTAAGCCAATGCGGCGCTCAACAACCCCATTCTGCTGCGGGGAGGCCGGAAGCGTGAACGACTGGAGGATGCCCTCCCCATGACAAAAGTCCCGCAGGAGGTCGGAGGAGAACTCACCACCTCTGTCGGAGTGCAGACGCAGGACAGGAAGGTCCTAACGGAACCGCTCGCGAAGCTGGAGACGAACAGCGCGGATCCAAGGGATCAAGATATCAGGGACCTCCCCCTTGCTGCGCAAGGGGAAGACCGTGGTGTAACGCGAATAGTCGTCGACAACCAGCATGAAGTATCGCTCGCGACCCTGTCCCTCGACGCGGGCTGGGCCCCACACGTCCATATGGAGAGTCTGCAGGGGAGCCTTTGACGGGGGAAACGAGGAGGAGTGAGGAGCGGCGCGTTGCCGCCCCTCGACGCAAGGAAGGCAGGGCGGGGCAGGCGAGGGCAGGAGGGGAGGCAGATACCTGGGAAGACCAGAGACAAGGAGGCGGGAGTGCATGCCACGGAGGCGTGGCAGGGAGGGGTGACCAAGGCGGTGGTGACAAATGAGAGTCTGGTGCATAAGGAGGTGACACGAACAGGGGGCTAATACGTGACCTGACGCGTACACTTGACCAGACGCAACCACCTGAGTAGGCTCAGTAGTCAGTGTGAACAGAATCTAAACCCAGGCCGACGGGTGAACGTGGCCAGGTGACGGCCCGTCCGTGTACACGTGCAGATCGCCACACGCTGACCCCCAGGAGTGTTGGTAGTGACCATCGCATCCTGGAGGGCAGCGGTACTCACCAAGTTAGTAGATAACGAGGGAGGTGAAGACCTCAAAGTGAGCCAGACGGAACTGTCGGACATGGGTGAACAGTGGAGGAACGTGCTAGAACCGGGCCCCCTGAGGGGTCAGCCAGAGAGACTGCGACCGGTGCATGGAGTGGTGTGAATGTGGTACTGTCGTGAAAGAAGCAGCGGGAAGCACCTGAGTCAAGTGTGAAGGTGTGCAAGGCCTCAGCAGGCGCAGTACCAGAGAGAGCAGACTCACTAGCACCTAGAGCAGCAGCCTCTATACCTGGGTCGGGCGGCACACACAGGTAACAGTGACCCCCGGCACTAACAATCAAAGCATACGTGACAGCAAGTATAGCATCATAGTTAAGAGCAAATATATTCACACCGTTCCTAAGCAAATCTAGCCAGCGGGGGAGCTGAGCCTCGTCGTCAAACTGTGCGCACCAGGCGTCGTCAAGACGGGAGAAGCAGCGGTACTAGTACCGCTGTCTGACCAGCCCGATCACCTGTGCGAATGATGTACGGGCAACGACCACTACCCCCAGAGGCCCCACGTTGATCAAACCACTCACGAAGCTGCTGGGGCGTAAGGATGTCGCGCGGACGCTGCTGCTGCTGCCTCTGGCCACCGCCAGAACCTCCCCTCTGAACGACTCCGCCCCGACCGCCATCACTGCCGCTGCCACCACTCCCACCGCTGCCACCACTGCCGCCACCACTCCCACCGCTACCACCACCGCCGCCACCGACGCCTCCACTTCCACCACCACTCCCACCGCCATCACCGCCACCATCGCCACCTCCACCGCCTCCACCGCCTCCACCACCGCCTCCACCGCTGCCACCCCCACCACTCTTGCCTCCCTTGCCCTTGCCGTTGCGGCGCCTCCCACTAGGAGCAGACGCAGCCCCGACCTCCTCAGCACGAAGGAAGTCAACAGCAGCAGCAGAAGCGACAGAGGGGGCAAGGGGGGAGGGGGGACACTCCTCAAAGAAGGGAGTGCGAGGAGTGCCACGAGAAGCACCTATAGGGACTATGTTAGACTCAGCTGCAAAGAGGTGCTTCTCGAGTAGGTCGACAGTGAGATTTGTGGGGTTAAGGGCGAGAAGGAGGTTCATGACGGGGTGAAGAGAGTCAGGGAGGCGGGTGACGAGGATGTACAGAGTGATGTACATTGGGAGGGGTTCTTTGTCTAGAAACTCGGTTTTAAGCGCGGTGCGGTAGCGAGTGTCGCTAGTGAGAAGGTGGGTGATTTGGTCGGTGACCGTGGAAGGCTGACAGTCCGGGAAAGATGTAGGGCAGTATAAGGCGGCCCAGAGCAGCAGTGGCAGGGGAGGAGTAACGAGCGACTACAGCGTCGAACAGTGCTTCAGTAGTGTTATGCTGGCCAAAGTGCGCGCGTTCGGCTAACGGCAGGTGGATGCAAATGGCGAGGCGAGCAGTAGCGACATGGGTAAGCCACAGTAAGCGAGTCGCAAAGTCAGCTGTCTCGGGAGGAGCAAGAGAGGTCCCAGACGTGTGGTCAAACAAGGAGACGCCGTCCTTAAACTCGCTCTGTAGGTACAACTGTAAGTTGTATAGCCAGGTCTCAAACTGGATCGGACGGCCCTCAGAATCGAAGGTGAGAACAATATTAGAAGCCATAGCGGGCAAAGCAGGGCGGCGCGCGGCCAGCAGGGCAACAACGAGGAGCAGGGCAGGGCAGCCGCGCGTGCAGGGCAACAGCGTGGAGCAGGGCAGGGCAGCCGCGCGTGCAGGGCAACAGCGCGGAGCAAGGCAGGGCAGCCACGCGTGCAGGGCAGCAGCGCGGAGAAGGGCAGGGCAGCCGTGTGTGCAGGGCAACAGCGGCAGCGCACGGGCAGCTCGTGGGTCGCCGGCAGAGCGCAGGGCAGGCGCTCGCGGGCGGCGCAGCGCTGACGCGTGGGGCAGGGCAGGTGCGCGCGGGCTGTACGGCCTGGTGCGGGCTGTAGAGGCTGCGCGCGGGCCTGGCGCGGGCTGTACGGGCTGCGCGCGGGCCTTGCACGGGCTGTACGGGCTACGCGAGGGGTGCGCAGGCTGTACGGGCTGCGCGCGGGCGGCGAGTGGGCTGTACGGGCTGCGGGCGGCAGGGCAGGGCAGGGCAGCGCGAAAGCGCTGGGCAGAGCAGGGCAGCAGCGCAATAGCGTGCTGGGCAGGGCAGAAACGTCAGGCAGGGCTTGGAAAAAAATCAATAACGAACGCGGGGCAGGAACGAAACTAAGCAGTGGGCCCTTAAAAACGGTCCTTAGAAAGGACCCGCTCTATAGCATGTCAAGATAGGAAACGGGAATGATGGCACGAGCATGAGTGAGGAGTACAATTAGAGGTAACCTTAATGGGTTACCCCACTACAGCCTACACAACATATAAGTTAATTTGACACTTATGTCCGGGTAATTGCTCTTGGTATGCACTTGCCGTTCATAACTGCAGGCCTAAGGGAACATTCCGAGCTCTTGTCAGAACCTCTGGTCAAACCTCTGATTATCCGAAATCATGCATATTTCTCACCAATTGTGCTAATTGTAAGGCTGGCTAGAGTGTTAACCAGAGGTTTAACCATAGGTTAAACCAGAGCCCGGAGTGTACCCTAAGTATGTCAAGCTTATTACCGTATAGGCGCCTTGGTTGGGAAGAATAACCATTTTTGAAAACGTTCTATCTGTGCATGCATGCCATAGGTTTCACATGCACTTAAAATCTCTGTCGACTCTTCGCTTCCTCTTCCTCATCATTGGCCTCCTCGCTGTTGGTCTCCTCCTCGCCGCCCTCCTCCTTGTCGTCGTTGACTGGTCGCGTTGTTGGCGAAGAAGCTGTCAGCTAAGGGTACATTCATGTTGTTGGGCTGAGAAAAGCCCTTTTGATCATTTTCAAGACTAAGACTTTGCAGTGATGATGTAATTGCGGAAACGTTTTAGTAAACTGATTGAACCACCTTGTACTGGTGTGTGAGAACAAGATTATAGCAGGAAAATACAAGCTTTTATAAGATTACAAGGAATACGAGGGATTTAACTAATTATTGCTGTTGCGGTTCGATACAGCGACGACTCGGGCAACTGCTCAATAGCGAGTCAGTTGTGTGTCCTTGCTGTCGCGCTGCTTTCGGCGAGTCAAAGGTCGCTAACCTTTGACCTTCGCTTTGTTGGGCTGAGAAAAGCCCTTAGGATTATTTCAAGGCTAAGACTATGAGTAAAAGTGTAATTGCGGAAGCGTTCTTAGTGAACTGGTTGAACCACCTTGAGCTAGCATGTGAGAACAAGATGTGTTAATTATAGCAAAGTAATAAAAAGCCTTTATAAGATTGCAGGGAATATGAAAAGGTGCAATTAACTATTCCTGTTGCTGTTGCGGTTCGATACAGCGACGACTCGGGCAACTGCTCAATACCGAGTCAGTTGTGTGTCCATGCTGTCGCGCTGCCTTTTGGCGAGTCAAAGGTCAGCGACCTTTCACTCAACCTCTTGTTGTTAATTTTTGTCAACCTCCTCGGTTGACTCGTTGTTGATTCGCTGTAGTTCGCCTCGCTTACAGCTCAGTGTTTCAATACACAAGAAGCACAAATTACATGTTTTCAACACTCCCCTTCGCTTCTGGAGTGTTGCTGGTGACGTGGCCTTGTCCAGTCAGCAACATGCAGTACTCGAACTTCTGCTTTCCGAGTTTCTTGGTCAAATTATCTGCTGCAATCTCAGATGTAGGGTAGTAGGATAGCTCGAGTCTTTCATTCTCGATCTCGTCCTTCACGAAGAAATATCGCAGGGCGATGTCCTTCATTCGGTTTGCGAACCCGTTCTTGTTCGCTATGCGAATTGCCAACTGATTATCGCAGAAAAGGGAGAAGCTGGGTAACTGGGCCAGCTTTGCTTCTTCCAGCAATTCGCGAAGATACAGTCCTTCCTTGATGGCTGAGTAGAGTGTGATATATTCTGCTTCGGCTGAGGAGAGAGCAATCAGCTCTTTTGTGCTCGACTGCCACAAGATAGGACCGATAGGCTCGAGTCGGTAGATGTAGCCGGTGCGCGATCGCCGGTTGTCGAAGTCGCCAGCGTGGCCAGCATCCACGTAGCCGTTTAGTTTAGGCGTCGTGGTTCCGGTTTTGTGGTAGGTTAGGCCAATTGTCAGTGTGCTGATGATCAAGTTCTGCCATATGCTCTGCTTCAGGTTTCTTGGGGTAGGTAGCGAGATGGCTCGCTGAGTATGATAGGTCCGGTCGGCAGGTAACAGCTGCGAAGATGAGGCATCATAACTTTCGATGGTAGTTGCGTACGCCGGCGGGTCTGAGCGGAGCGGAGGCTTCCTTGTGATTTCTGGCGGTGTAGTGGTATGGCGTGGAGATGGCGTTCGAAGCGTTTTGCGATGGTGTCGGCGTATTTTTCTGCGCTGAGGTATATCGGGTTCTCTCCGTCTTGTATGTTGAGTCCCAAGCATTGAGTTACGGTAGAGGAAACCGTGAGTGTAAGGTTCCGCTGCAGCTCCCCTTCGAACCAGGTCGTGATGCCGTCGGTGGAGCCTATGTAGAGCAGGTCGTCTACATAGACGATGAGTAGGATGTAGTTGGTGGCCTTTGTGAGTCGGTACATTTCCTGATCGTGTGGCAGTTGGCGAAACCCGATGCGGATTAGTCGGGCGTGTAGGTACTGCTGCCACAGCCTCGGAGCTTGCTTGATGCCATATAGAGACTTCAGCAGCTGACATCTTTGGTTAGGGTCTGTGTCGGATCCATGTGGCTGCTCGACGAAGATTTCGGCGTCGACGGGAGCGTAGAGGAACGTGTTAGCCACGTCGACTTGGCGGAGCTTCTTCCGCTTCATGGCGGCTATCGCGAGAAGAACTCGCAGGGAGGTATGTCGGCTGACCGGTGCGAAGCGTTTGGTGAAGTCTCGTCCGTGTTCTTGGTCGAAGCCGCGTACGACCCATCGTGCTTTGAGCTTGTCAATCGTTCCGTCTGCTTTCATCTTCACACGGAAGACACATTTCCCGGTGGTCTTGTCGCGTGCTACTCCGATGGGTACTATTTTCCAGGTGTTGCGTTCTTCCAGCGCCTTTAACTCTCTGTCCATGGCTTCGCGCCATTTTTCCCTGTGCTCCCTCCCCACAGAGCCTGCTGAACTGTAGTAGGCTCCTTCGGCGGCGATGCTCCGTGGACGGCGGTGACGAGGCCGAGTATCTGCAGTCCACTCTTTGAGAGACGGGGGAGATTTGGGTCCTCGGGATAAACAGCTTCGTCTCCCGCTTCTAGATCAGGTAAGAAATTTGGGCCTATGCGTTTGAAAATGTTGGTCTCGACCGGTTGGGGGGTAACGTAACCGTTGTCGGCGAAGTCGTAGTAGACTTCGGCGTTGATGCTTTCGCGAGGGTTGTCGTCGTCCATCGGGATATCCACAGAGCAGTAGGGAAGAGGTCCGGCTTCTTCCGATGCTCCACCCATGTTCTGTCATCCCAGTCAGCCTTATCTGCAGCTGAAGCGAAGGCTCGGTCACCACGAAATCTGCCCGTAAGGTCTTGTTCTGCTTTCAAGTTATCTAGGTACGTTTGAAGAGTGAGTCATTCGTAGAAAATCACATCACGTGCTGCTACTGTTTCCTTCTTGTGGACGTAAAAAATTTCAACGCGTTGTAGTGTTTTTCGATGCCCAGGTGTAGTCCCCACTGTGCGCGTTGGGAGAATCGACCGGCTCGTGCAGTTGGGGGTCGGTACTGTACCATGCACCCGAAAACTCGTAACATTTTTGTGCTGCCCAAATTTCATGTCCACAGCAGATGCGGTAATGCGTTGTTTGGGAGCGATGATGACTAGAGCAAGTTGTGCAGCATCTCAGCATGGTCCATTACCTTGGGCCACTGGTGGTTGGGTAGCCGCATGCCACGTAGTGTGGAGAGTCTTGTTCATTCTTTCTGCCACGCCTTGCTGTTGATGGGCGTAGGGAAGAGAGATGAGTCCCTTGATGCCTCTCTCTGCCAGGTACTGCTTGAACCTCTGTGACTAGTATTCCCCTCCTCCGTCTGACTAAAAGCTTTTCAGCTTCACTCCTAATTCCTGTTCTGCTACTGAAAGCCAGGCGACGAAAGCTTCGAAGGCCATGTCGCGGCTTGGAAGGTTGAGATGCCAGACGTATCGGGTGGAGGCATCGATGAATGTGATGACGTATTTGTATGCTCCCTGTCCGCTTTCGCAAGCGTACATGATGTCCCTGTAAACTTTCTACAGTGGTGTATATGCTGGTGCGCTCTGGTTGTGGTGAGAGATGAACGACTGATAGGGTAAGTCAGCTTCAGGGCAGGTCAAGCATGTTCCATGAACTCGTTGAAGTTCTCTGCCGTCGTGTAGAAGTAGTGAATCCTTTTCGAGAACTCCTGCTCTTATCGTGTTGTTTAATGTTGTGTTGCTTGGGTGTCCCATCCTTATATGCCATATTGATTCGCTGGTGCAATGTCCAGGTGATCGTCAGTACAGGTTGGAGTTGGAGTAAGAACTCGCGGTGATGTTGGCGCTTCTGTGAACTTTTCGTGGAGTGGGAGTTAGCTGCTGTGCGGGAGTCGATGGAGAGTCGTCGATGGGCACTTGTGTTGTTGAAGGACCGGCGATTGGTGTTGTCGGTGTTGTCTCTGCTTCTGCCGATGTTATCTCTGCTGCTGCCGCTGTTGTCTCTGGTGCTGTTGTTATCCGTCGAATTGTTGCTAACGCTCTTGTTCGTTCTGTCTCAGGTATGGTGTGCGAGTACCAAAAGCCTCCAGGACTGAAGTCGGGGTCACGATCTGGTAAGTGTGTCCACGTGGTGAAGTTGACTATTGCGTCGCTGTCGGCGGTGCCTTGATCTGGAACGAAGTCGAGGACGAAGACGCTATCCGTCAAGATTGCCTTTCTGATGTAGAGTCCACCCTTCCCGTTGTACAACTTGAACTCATGAGTGGTGCTGTCAGCTTCAAGGTGAATCCCCTTCGCCATGAGTTGACTGAGGCTTAGTAAATTGTACCCGAGTCCCTCTGCGATCAAAACTTTCGACATTTGCAGGAAAACATTAGTATCTCGAGATTGACGTTGAACTACCCCTTGTCGTCGTGTGTGCGGGTTCTGATTGTTGGTGCCGGTGATTACGACTTCAAGATAAAGCTGTTGTTCCCGTTGAACGAAGCGACTCGAAGAACACATGTGTTGTCCGCAGCAGCTGTCCAAGAACCAGGTATAGTTCCCGGACGGCTCGCTTTGGGCGATGGCTGCGTACGTCGGATTTGGCTCTAGTGACTCGCGGCGAGGAGTACTCTCGTCGAGCAGTTCTTCTGGTGAGTAGGTCGGTGGTAAGTCGGTGACGCAGGAGTCTGTTCTTGCCACACAACTGATGATGTCTCTTGTTCCTTGTGCAGGTTGTGTCGTCGTCGTTGTTGAAGACTGCGCTTGGTTTGAGGGATGTGGCTGTGTAGGGGCCACCTGACTGCTTGAAAGTCGAAGTTGACGTCGCGGTGGTGTTGACTGCTACTGATTTGGACAGTGAATGCGGGAGTGCCCTGACGTTCGGCAGAGAGACAAAATGGTGGTACGTGTTTTCGATCGTGATGCTCGTTGTGTCGATTGTTGTTGTAGCGCCGTTGAATTTCGGTGCAGAGGGCTGCTTCGGAGATCTTCCCGTGTGCTCGGAGAATAGCTCGAGTGGAGCGCCAATAAGGACCAAGACCAATGATGACGACAGTGACGAAGGCTTCTTCGGATATCGATCCTCCGCATCGAAGGAGTCCGTCATGCAGACAACAACAGCGACTGATATACGCCAGTCCTTTTTTGCCAGGTTTTATTTCCACTGTTGTCAATTGTGCCATGAGACGACTCTGATTGACGCTGTCGGTTGTCTGATACAGGTTCTTCAGGTGGTTGTACGCGAGCTCGGCGGAGTTGCCGTATCCTCGATAAGACCGGATGTTCTGCTCTCTCTTGGCGTTATGTTGCGCAGGAGTATTGTGTATGCCATTAGCGATTGATACGTGTACTGCTGCTTGTCGTATTGTGTCCCGTGCGTTTGTAATGGCAGGAAACCGTCGAAGTAGCCGAGGATTTGAGCGCCTTCCATCATCAGCTCGAACTCAAACGACCAGGTGAAGAAGTCTTTGCCATCAAGCGGTGTTGACATTTGCAGTTTTAGGACGTGTGCAAACTGCGACCGTATCTAAAGCGCGTCTGATGTCTTTTCTAGTCCAGGTGGAGGCTGGTTTGGCATGAAGCTGATGGAGCCACGTTGAGGCAGGCTCATACGGTGCAAAGGTAGGCTGCTGCTGATTTCCGCGCGCATAGGATGAGCTGTCAAGACTCATGGGAGTAACGCCGTTGTTGTTGTCGCTGTTGTTTGATTGCGCAGGTGCTGCTTGCCAGTGTCGTTCGTAAAACGACATGAAGGAGAAGAATTTCTCCATCATGCTTGGGTCGAAGCTGGTTGCCTAGTTCACAGGAGTTTCAGTAGACTCAGCAGCTGGTCGAGTTGTGCCTCCCTTTGTCTGTAGTCCAGAGGCTGGAGGTGGAGTAGGAGTTAGAGGAACTCCTTTCCTTCTGTGTTGCCATGTCTTCTGATGTTGTAGGAGTTTAAACGGAGTTGAATCTTGCCTAGTTAGCTCTCATACCATGTTGGGATGAGAAAAGCTTTTAGGATCGTTTCAAGGCTAAAAATCTGAGTAAAAGTGTAATCGCGGAAGCGTTCTTACTGAATCGGTTGAACCACCTTGAGCTCGTATGTGAGAACGGGATGTGTGAATTATAGCAAAGTTATACAAAGCTTTTATAAGAATTACAGGGAATATGAAAAGGTGCAATTAACTGTTCCTGTTGCTGTTGCGGTTCGATACTGCGACAACTCGGGCAACTGCTAAATACCGAGTCAGTTGTGTGTATCGTCGAGTCAAAGGTCAGCGACCTTTGACCTTCGCTCAACCTCTTGCTGTTACTTTTTGTCAACCTCCTCAGTTGACTCGTTGTTGCTTCGCTGTAGTTCGCCTCGCTTACAGCTCAGTGTTTCGATACACCAGAAGCACCAACTACATGTTTCCAATATGCTCAACCGCTTCGTTGTAGTTCGCTTGATTCACTGTTGCTTGGCTGTGATTCGCTTCGCTTATGTTGTAGTGTATGACACATCAGAAGCGCGATCTATATGTTTCCAACACGTCTTGACATTTGTGTCACAAAAACAAAATACCGAAAACCCCCGTATATAGGACCCCCTCCGGTTGTAGACCCCCGGGTCTATAATACGGAGGGGGGTACTCTATTCGAGTACATCTAAGCTATACCCCCCTAAATGGCTCCTAACATTATAAGACCCCCTCACATCCTAGACAGACGCAGATCTTACAAAAAACTGCAATTGAAAATGGTCATATTCCATGTTGAAAATGGTACGGTAATATTCCATGGTCAAACGGTGCCCTGCGCTGTCGTGTGAACACGGTGTTTGTGGCCAATTGGAGGAGGCTCCCAGATAGGGTTCGTGATGACGTGGGTTCGGCCCGTGTGGAGACCAATTCGAGTATTTTTGGGAGGAGCTAAAAACGGAGCAATTCAAAATCACTTCTTTGAGCTCCAAAACTACATTCTTATAAATGTCATCTTGAAAAGACCCGGGTCTTATAAAATATAGACCATTTAATTATACCCCCCAACTTTTTGAGGGGTGATTATCATAAAACCCTAGGGTCTTAGGGTACATTCCTGTGTCGACATTTGTGTCTCAAAGCGTTTGTGACGCGTAAAAATGACATAGAACGTACAATGTCTCAAACGCGAGTCGCTTTCTAGCGACCATTACTATATTTTTTTTTGGTCAGCGTGAAACGCGCTGACGTCGCTGACGAATTGAAAACCGACGCGTCATTTTTTTTTAAATCGCATGCGGTTTGAAATGTAAATGTACCTGGTCTTCCCGAAATGCCAATTTCGTGCGGGAAAGAATCCCACGCGTCGAAACCATACCCCAGCCGCCCGGTTAAAGAAATGGGTGTATAGTAATTTTTTTCACCCAATCAAATGCGCCCAACCAAGGCCCGTGCTAGGTTTTGGGGCACCCTGAGCCCTCAGGGCACTTTTCTAGAATCCAAAAAAATGCCCTGATTTCTCAGGGCAAATCTTCAGAGCCTTCCTGATTGGTCAGGGCTTTTGCAGAAACTAATCCTGACCTGTCAGGGCAAAAATAGTAGTGTTCAGGGTTCTGATTTTATCACAAACAGACCAGACCAGACTCTGTTTAGCATAGCAGAGCAGCCGCAGCGCTGCAGCGCACATATAGTTGGTGTTTTACTAGGCAATTAACTCCTGCACCACCTCTTAGCCCTCCTCCTCCTCATCATCATCTTCGCTGCTGCTACTAAACCCACTGTCGCTGCTGCTGCCGCCGCCATGTTCAGTATCTGCTTCTTGTCCGTCCTCCAAGCCGTTCCCCTTCCCCGCCTTCCTCTGCTGCTCCCTTCTCTTAATAGGCCTCCTCTTCTTGCTGCTGCGCCACAAATCCACAACTTTACCCCATTCCATGTCATACTCAGTTAGGCTCAGGCACATCAAGTCACTGAGCCTGGCATCACAGAGGCTGGTCCTCTGCCAGGACTTAATCACGTTCTGGCGGCTAAAGCCGCGCTCACACTCGACGGTGCTGAGCGGCAGGACAGCCACCGCTGTCCAGAGGCGGACGAGGTTGGGGTAGCTCCGCACCAGGTGGTACAATGTTGGTGCCGTTTGTGCTAGCATAGGCGGGTGTGACTGTGGGAGTACGAGATGATCCAGCTGCAGGTGAACCTGTTGGTAAGGCGGACACAGCTCTAACCGGATGCAAGAAATCTAATCCGGTTAGACCCCGTGATACTGGCGCCGCGCCATCGTCCTCGTTTGCCATCATCCAGCCGAACTTCATCACTAGTGCTGCTGCTACTCTAACAGCAACACTGCAAGGGTGTTGGATGGAGTGCTACTGAACGTCAGCGTGAGAAACCCAGCTAGAGCTAGCCAGGCAGAGGACGAGTTGCCTTGGCGGTGGGTGATGGGGTTGGCTTGGCTTGGCTGGCGTAGCGGGAGATCGGAAATGTCAAGGGGAAGAGAACGTGCGAAGGCGGGAAACATACACGGGGGAAAATTTCATCGGAGACAAAAATCCTCGGGGAAAAAATTCCCTCCGAAACGGAACACCCCCCATTACCCCCCCCCCTCCCCCCGCGCGCAAAATCTGCGTCAGTGCAGGCCTCGACATTCATCCTGACGCTACAGGGAAGAACACTACGGCCATCCTGAAACTCCAGGGCATTTCACATAAAAACATCCTGTGACCTCAGAATTAAAATTATGACTATTCTGAAATTGCAGGGTAAATACAGAAGTGCATCCTGAATTCAGGGTAATCAGGATGTTTTGCCCTGATAACGTGGGCCCTGCGCCCAACTGTGCATTTCGCATGGTCGCCTAGTTTCGCGGTACATAGATTTTTTTTTACGCGAGATTGACAATTTTTTTCGACGCGACTCGGGAAAACGGGGATTGCGACATAAATGTCGACACGGGAATGTACTCTTATATACGGGGAATTACGGTATCGCTCCGTACCAAATCAAACCGCTTTGTTAAAACGTTGGTACGAACTTGGTACCGAACGGTACCTTGTCTTTGTGACACAAATGTCACGATAGGAATGTACCCTAAGTTTCATTGTTACCAACATTTATCACAACAAAAATCTCTACATCATTGAAGGAACACATTGTGCAAGACTTGTACTTGTATCGCGAACCACACAACAGAGTGTTGTCCTTTGTGTCGTTCCTGAACCTACCATAATTCCATAAAACAAACATTTATCATAAACGTAACACCCAGCGAGTGTAAGTTTTCGAAGTCGAAAATGTAACACTCCCCTCCCCACCTTCCCCACCCTCCTCACCACTCTCCCTCCCTCTCCTTCCCTCCTCCTTCCTCAATACAACCTTCCTCGGCAGTCAGCAGCACCACAGCAGCAGTCCAAGCGCTTCACCTTACCATTCTCATCCATCACGCTGTCAAGCTCGTAGTTGTAATCGTAGGTGAGTTCCTGCATTTCACGGCAATGAAGAGAAAGAGGGAGAGAGGAAAAAAAAAAGAAACATGTCAAGCTAAGCCCAAAGTTGGAACTTAGTCATCAGGAGCACATTGACAACATTTGGAATCAGGGTTAAACAAAAAAGAAACCTTTTTAACCAAGTCTGAGTTTTTGGGATATTTTTTTCCCAAGCCTGATTGCCAGGCTGATTTTGTTTTATGCTCTGTCTGAGAGTGGATGGAGAGAGGAATAGCGGAATTTGGGTGTGACGAGACAAACGCAGGGAGGGAGTGGTGAGAGGAGCAGGGGTTTTGGCAGGGAGGGAGTGGTGAAAGGAAGAGGGACTTGGGCAGGGAGGGGTTGAGAGGAAAGAGGGACGTGGGCAGGGAGGGAGTGGTGAGAGGAACCGATGAACTTGGGAAGGGAGGGAGGGGTGACCACTCTAATGCGCATAGCAAGAACCTGCAAGGCCTGAAATACCGTAACCACCCGGACATACCACCCGCCGAAATTGAAGACCCCCCGGGTGGCTTGTGCGGGGTGGGTGCAATAGCAGACCTCGTTTCTACTATACCCCCCTTCTGAGGTGATTTTCTATAACACCCCCCCTTCTTCCAAAGTTTCTAAGTGTAGCTGTTAGCGAGTACTGCAGAACATAGCGGAAATCACTTCCTCGATGAAACTATATAGTAATTTCGACAGAATCTGCCGAAATCACCCCCCTCCCTCTTTTACGCTGCTGCCACGCTGCTAGATTGTTAGGTAAAAAAGGTGCCACCTGACAATTTCAAGGGGGGTGAAAAAGTTCTCGCCAATACCCACATTCTCGCTTCTCGCTGTGAATTAAACCGATTCTAAAAACACCCAAGTTGTCATTGCATCAAAATCATAACACAAAAAAATACTGTATAAAAAGACCCAGATGTTATGTAGCTTTTTCCCATGACAAGACCCTCCCCCTTTTTTTGCTGTAGTCATCATAGCACCCTAGGGTGGTATGTCCGGGTGATTACGGTAGTGACAAAATAAAAACGCAGAACCAAGAGGGAGTAGGAAGAAGAAACAACTGGACTTACAGTGTGGACAAGAAGAGGAAAGAGGTTGACGGATCAAAAGGAGAAACGGAGGTGATGCTTCTTACTGTGAGAGGAGGAATGTTTTCGGAGGCGACGAGCAGGAGGTGGGAGAGCTCAGGGCGCTTGTGGTCCCAGAGGGCGGACTGATAAAAGAGGTTGGGCGAGCAGCTATGGTTGATGAAGCGCGCCACGTTGCCACGCCGCAGCCCGTCGATGGCGTAGTGCACCTCCTCGTGCCCCCCCCCCTCCTCCAGCGCATGCTCCAAGTCCTCAAACATGGGCTGCAGAAAGGGGGAGAACACAATGAGCGGGAAACCCAGACATGTCATAAGAAACCATACCAGGAAACCTGAAAAATGGGGGACACTCGTAACAGTTCTATGAGCATGCGCTGCTTGTGGCATGCACTGCTTCTGGCATGTGCTGCTTGTGGCATGCGCTGCTTGTGCCATGTGTTGCTTGTGCCATGTGTGCTTGTGCCATGTGCTGCTTAGCGCATGTGGCATGCGTTGCTCGTGGCATGCGTTGCTTTTGGCATGTGCTGCTTGTGGCATGCGCTGATTCTGGCACGTGCTGCTTGTGAAATGAGCTGCTTTTGGCATGTGATGCTTGTGTCATGCGCTGCTTGAGCCATGTGTTGCTTGTGCCATGTGTGCTTGTGCCATGTGCTGCCTAGCGCATGTGGCATGCGCTGCTCGTGGCGTGCGCTGCTTGTGGCATGTGCTGCTTGTGCCATATGCTCCTTGTGGGATGTGCTGCTTGTGCTATCTGCTGCTTGTGCCATGTGCTGGTTAAGGCATGTGCTTCTTCTGGCATGCGCTGCTTGTGGCATGCGCTGCTTCTGACATGTGCTGCTTGTGGCATGTGTGTGGGTGCGTGGATTCACGACTCTCAAGTCATACCTACAACGCATCTTGCCCCAATGTTCGGGACAAAGATGCTTTTGCCAGAATATCATCTTGCATTGTAACCTGCATCTACCTTATAAGCTTCGGTTACAGATAGACACCCAAAGTGCCGGTGTGGTTGGCTGCTATGGTGTTCGTGGTTCCCGTCCGTAGCATAGGAAGAAATGAGTTTTCCCGTCCGCATGCGAGGCGTTGTTGTAAGCAAACTCTAGAACTGGTAAGTGTGTATCTCAGTGGCTGATGTCATCTCTGCAAGCTGTGCGCAATAACTGTTCAACCACCTGATTGAGTCGCTCTGTTTGTCGGTTAGTCTGGGGGTGGAATGCTGAAGACATCGCAAGAAATCCCTCAACCCACGGGTGGTACGTACATCTCTGCCCTGCGTGCCGAGCTTGGCGGTGCGCACAGTGTCGATGCTGATGACATACATGTCATCCTCCACGTGGTTCACCTGCTCGTACGGCAGCACGTCTCCCACGTACTCGCACACCACCGCCCCCGCTGGGATGGGGTCCCATGACCGCACCGCCCACCCCTTGTGCGCCGTCTTGTACACCTGCGAGGGAGTGTGCACAGAAGTCAACAGTTCATCATATAAAAGACTACTCAGACAGCATAATGAGTGAGTGCTATTAGATGTATCTTGCGGCAAGGATTGGTGTGCATGATCAAATTAGACCAAAACAGAAGAACACGGAAGGAGCACCCTCCAACGGTAAGACGAAATTACCTCGAGACGGAAGCGCAGCCCCAGCTGGCCGACCCTGTTGATGCAGGCTGGGCCGCAGCCACACGAGGGGCCACACTCCATCACGATGCCGCGTGCCTTGACCAGCCTGATAGACATGTGAGGGTGCACACGTGGATATCTAAAACCAGTGGACGGTTCGAATAACTTCTGATACTTCTAAGAACTTTAAAATTGAAGAGATTGCTCTTTCCACCAATTCCATACTACTCACAGATACCGACTCCCAAGTGGGTGAATTTACCTGCTAAGCAGAAAACGCCATCTGCACCCAGTGAGCATCCGAGCTGGGCCAGATACCAATGGTCAAATGGGTGGAAGATGAAACAACAGGGGCCTAAGTCCAAGACCACTCGCGGCTCGCCTGGATCCCTTGCACTTAAACTTGGTACTTGATTTCCACCTAGCAGCCAAGAACTTTCAATATTCCCCACCCTTATGTTCAAGAAATGGATTCACCTGCATCCATCCACATGTGCTTGTGTATTTTTTCAGAGTTGCCAATGCCTGTTACACATGTACCCCGTATGTCCGATCATTTCGTCCAATACAGATTTGACCAATAAGTTTGCACTCTTCCATACCACCCTTTTTCGTATATTTCTTGCCAAAAACAATTTGCTGTCACAACTCTCGAAAGGCAGCAGATGAGAGAGAGGGTAGCGAGCAAAGGAAGGCCCCAGAGCACCTACCTTCCCCCTCGCACGTAGGGAAAGCCGTCGCGGTTCCTCCTGGCACACGCGCACTCGCTCTCACTCGTGCACGCCCCCTCGCACTCGCACTTGTGCGCCCCTCCCTGCAGCTTGAACCCCTTGGGCATGATGCGCTTCGTCACGTACTCAAATGCTGAACCGGTTGCCATACCGGCAAGAGGGAGGGAGGGGGGAGGAGATGGCAAGCGCAAATGAGTTGAGAAGCGATGTGGTTAGAATCGACTTGCAAACAGTTCAACCTGAACCGAGAATCAGAGGGCGAACCAGAGGGTGAACCAGGGGTTGAACTAGGGGGTGAACCAGAGGGTGAACCAGAGGGTGAACCAGAGGGTGAACCAGGGGGTGGACCACGGGGTGAACCAGGGGGTGAACCAGGGGGTGGACCAGGGGGTGGACCAGGGGGTAAACCAGGGGGTGAACCAGGGGGTGGACCAGGGGTTGGACCAGAAGTTGAGCCGGAGGGTGAACAGAGAGTTCGCCCTCTTTTCCTCCACTCCCTCCCCTTACCACTCTTACCACTCTTACCAACCTTACCACCCTTCCCACCCTCGCCCTTCTGTGGTCCGCTCGATGGCGCACTATCTCCACCTGTAGGGGGTAACGGCAACTCCCGCCCATGGCACGACCCTTCTGCTCTCCGCTCGCGGGGGAACCTTGATTATTTTGACTGACTACTTTGAGTTGCAAGCTGAGCCGGTTAGATTTCAGTTCTTGCTCATGTCTACCAAAAACCACACAGGCAGTAAAACCACCGCATGAAAAGCCACACCCTACCCATTCCCACCTTCCTTCCTCCTGCTCCTCCATCTCCTCTTCATGCCCCTTCCCCTTTAGGCCCACATCCCCTACCAGCATCACACGATGATGCTGTCATGTAATCAGATGTACTATGGAGAGGGACAAGCTTGCTGATTCCAGATATGGAAGGGATAACACGATAATGACATCTCCTTCAGCATGTTCTGTACCGTACTCATCATTCGAAGATCTGTCCACCACGCCGTGACCTAAAAAAACGTTTAGAGTACTTTGTTCAAGTTCTGGGAAACCATGTTGCAGAATGTGTGTACTTATATTTCAATTACCAGGAGGCATGGTGGGTGGTTTGTCGATGCAATTGGTGACGGTTACAGGCAGCCTCTCCTTGCCCTTTGAGAGGTCTGCGCAAACAACACTGGCGCAAACAGGTGGTTCAAACATCATTTGCGTCAGTCAATGTGTAGTGACACTAAGGGATATCAATGCAGCAGCAATACGCTCCCATCCTGAGCTCTACTCACATAGGATAAAAGCACAATCTTTCATTTCATGGTGCCAAGAGCCAGGTGAATGATATTCAGTGCACATGCAGAAGATGTAAGGAGTTTGTCCCAAAGAGGGCGTGGGCTTACTTTGATGCTTTCTTCGCGCTCGTTGGGATCTGGCCGCGCATGAAGCGAACCTGAGGTGCACAAGTGCCAGCAAGCGTGGTGCGATACTAATAAGTAGGATGACGTGAAGAATAAGAAGCAATCGAGGCAAGGAAAACAGGGCTTGAGCAAAGTTGCGAACCCCCATTCGCTTCGTCACGAAGTCGTTCGTAACGAATAGAACGAGGGTTTATTTTGGCAAAAAACGTTCGTGACACACGAGCCCCGTTCGTCAAAACTGACAAGTAGTTTTTGTATGTATAAGCCAACCTCGACATTTGAAGGACATTACACAAGCGGATCACATCCAGGAATTTAGATGAGACGGTTACGTTAGTGTCTGAATGATGAGTCACAACGTTGATGCATGTCTTGGTGGAGAGGTACATAAGGTAGAATGAAGAGAGAACCTTCATTGAACTAAATATAAGCAGCATCGACCCGACCAGAATTTGCACAATATCAACTAGCCCTACTTGGGTCAGTCAACTTGTGGTCGGGTTGAGAACCCGACCTGGCCTAGAGGACAGATCGGGTGAACTCAAGCTACGGAATTAAAACGATCGACCTACCATCTTCACCATCTATCTGCGCGGATCAGTGCACTCAGCCTGTCTATCTGAGTGGACCAACGATTTAAATCACTGATCCACAAAGGTTGTGCACCACAAAGATCTTTATTGCTCGGGCTAGGTCATGGGCTGATCGAGTCCAATGGGGCGAAAGGACCCAATGAGTTAGTCAGGTCTCGGTTCGACCCGAGCAAAGCCAGACCCCACATGGTTGGGCGGGGCCGTTGCACAGGCAAACCGACCTGGCCAACAACCTTTTCTGGTCAATCTGTTACTCTGTAAAGAGCACCAAAGTTGAGGATGGGTTGTACGAATGCAAGTTCTCTACACACATCAAACTCACTAGCTCACAGGCTTGAGCAACTGGCCGGGGCGGGTCGGGTCGACCTGGGGCGGTGATGATGATCTGGGCAATTCGAGTCAGCTTTTTGAGACCGGATCAGGTAGAACCGGGACCCGAGGAAAAAGAATAGACTGAGTCGAACACACCAATCCACTCAGCTCGTCAACTGAAACTGCAGATGCAGATTGACGACTCAGCCTGCTACACATGGCGTTTTGTCCCACCCTTTCTACGCCCACAAAGCCCCCTTCCTGCGCGAGGGGCCCACCCTGTTAAGTGCGCAACACTCCCTTGCTTGCCACGCCTGGCATAAATGTGCAAGTCCTATGCCCTGACTCAAGGTCGGGTCAGGTCTTGCCTGCTTGCTTGGTATACTGGAAAACACCAAGATCACGACAATGGTAACATTGGTACAATTCTCCTATTGTCGATCGTTTTGGTCCATGATAAGGAGAGGTCGGTCAGAGTCAATTTTTTTTCCGGGTCGGCTAAAAACCGTGACGCGTGCAACATGAGCTGCACAATAAATCGCTAGGCTGTGTTATTGCAGGGAGAAATTCTACGAGCTGGGGGTCGGGTCGGCTTCTTAAAGGTACTTACCCGGTCCAACCCGGTACCGGATCTGGGCAGGGCAAAACGGGTCGGAACGGGATGGGTAAACCCGTTGCCCATGTCTTTGAAGAAAAGTGTGACGATTTCGATATGTCCCAAAACAAGTCTCACCACTTGATCCTTTACAACCCAGCCACCGGTCAGGCCGTGACTCCACCCCATCTCAGCTCACTTCACATCTCACAATCCATTTACACAAGCAGACTCAGCTACCGGCAAGAAATATCGTCCCACCTCATTGTCAACGAGAGCTGTGTGTCGGCCCCGTCCTCGCTTGGGTGGACGCAACTTTGTAGTCGGGTGTGCAGGGAGTGCAGCCAACCGACTGCAGTGGGCGACGCCAACTTGGGCGCGCAGGTTAACGGGCTTGGTC
This sequence comes from Closterium sp. Yama58-4, assembly GCA_947470075.1. NCBI lineage: Eukaryota > Viridiplantae > Streptophyta > Zygnematophyceae > Desmidiales > Closteriaceae > Closterium > Closterium sp. Yama58-4. The sequence goes on from CANIUD010000252.1 coordinate 624,689, forward strand.
GACCTGCACGAGGCCACTGCGAAGCCGCCGACGACGGGGTGCCGGCGGCCGACTTCTACGGGTGGTCGACGACGGGGTTCGTCGACCTGGGAAGGGCATCGACTTGGTTTGCGCCAACTTTGGAGGTCGCCCTAGCGAGGTCGACCTGGAAGGACGTCGACTTGGTAACGTCGACCTGGGGAAGCTGGCTGGGTGCGTTCGGCGACTAGTAGGCCTGGTCGACCAGAAGTGGCCGACCTGGGGGAGTGGTCGACTAGGTGAAGTCGACAGAGGGTGGTCATCGACCTGGGTGGCCGACGGGCACGAGAAGCCGCACTTGGTCGACGTGGTTGCCCGGTCAACCAAGTTACCCGGGCGACGAGGTTCTGCGGAGGTGAGCGACAGTCGCCCAGGAGGTTTTGGCGAAGCAGATTTTGGAGGTGGTATTCCGAGGTCGACGTGGCTGATCAAGCGCAGTCGTTGGCACGTGGTCGGATTAGCGTCCACGTTGTGCACGTGACGGGGCACAGCACGCTAAGCAACTGCAAGCACCTGCAAAGAGGGTGCGTTGCTGTCATGCGGGTGCAATGCTGTGCAGCCGACTTGCTGCAGCGTTGAGACGCCGTCGACTTTCAACGTTGGCGAGCCGCCTTTCTATAGCGCTGGAGCGGTGCGGCCGACTTCTACAGGCGGTCGACCGTGCTGTGCTGGAAGTCGACCTGCTTGTATGCTAGACAAGCTCGCTTGTGATGAAGTTAGCCTTGCCAATGTTGTTGCTATCATTTTGTAATGCAATCTTTGCTAGTGAAACTCTTGCCAACTTTGTCTCCCCTCCTGAATGTGTGAGTAGAGTAAGCACCAGCAAACGTTAAGGAACGCTACGATCATTGTCACAACTGTGCCTTCCCCGTAGTCTAGCTCCCGTTGTGGTAGTCACTTATTGCATCCCAACCTATCTAGAGCCAACCAGCAGCCAAAATTCACAAGCCCACAATACATCCACAATCTGTTGTCACTCTCCAACAAATCCTCAATTTTGTTTTCAGCCTACAGCTTAACCAGTATTCATACCCTTACATGGCGAGACATGTCTGTCTTGACCCGAAGACAGCTCAGCCTTACATGCCGCAAGCCCCGTGCTCATCGTTACCGATTCTGAATCGTCACACCCAACGAAGATGACCACTCAACGACTTGGATTAAACATGGGCAGCAGGTATTTGACCGGACCCGACACGTACCCATTTAGGATGACCCAGGACGGGAACGGGTCGGGTCGAGTCGACTTTCCTTGGGTCGCTGCGTGCTGCTGCCTGAGCTCCCGCAGCTCCGCGCACTGCTCTCTGCAGCCATGCATGCTCCTCTCTGCAGTTGCGTGCTTCACGCGCTGTGAGGCGGACGTGCGATCATTAGGGTTTCCGCACGACTCCTCGGCGCGCACTGCTCGCCACAGCGGTGTGACCAGCAGCGACGCGCGCTGCCCTATGCAGTGGCGTGCGGCTGCTGATGCACCGGGATTATGCGATCTATGGCTGGTTTAGGGCGGAATGCCTTGATTTAGGCAATGAAGTGGCTAACTGTACTAGAAGTACTTAAGCTTAGACATGACCCTAAACGTACTCTTACTAAGGTAGGTCGCGAATAGATCAGAAGATTGGGGTTCGAAATGTCGAGCGAAGTTGGCGGGTCCCATTCGACCTGCCAACGGTTGGGATTATCTCAACCCGTTTGTCTATTCATGACCGGTAGTGGGAACGGGTTGTTCCACGGAAACGGATCAAACGGGTCAGCCCGACCCTTCTAATGGGCGTTAAATGGGTTGCGGGTCGACCCGACTTGACTCGTCCGGGACAGGTCGACCCGTTTCGACGGGTTGGCATGACTTGACAATCCGACCCGACCAAGCAAAAAGGGCGGGGCGGGTCGGGCCGAGGGCCTTATGCCCATGTCACAACTTACTAAGGTTCTCGTACAGTCCAGTTCACATAAACTAAACTGGCTTTATAGAAATACAACTATTCAACATAGCTTCCATTTTCAAGCATCCCGTGGAATATTCTGAAAATAACACAATGGGTTGTGCACATGGGCGAAAAGGTGGAACCTGGTCAGTTGTGAGAGGCGGCTGGTCGGGGTTGCGAACGAGAAGGAACTTGTAGACGAAGAAGCCTTGCTCGCCACGCACATACTGATGTTGCTTCACCTGTTGTGGTTACAAGGATGCAGAAAAGTGAGCATGCGCCACCATAAGAACGGTATAGTTCTTAACGTGATCTCAGATTGTGAAAAGGTAAGCCAATCAACATGATACGAAAACGTGTGAGCCAGCTCAAGCAAAGGGGAAGAAAGAGAGTCAGAAGGTGACAAGGGCTGGTCCACGTGAATCCAATAGCCGCAAGGTGTTGAAATGGGGGTGCAGCCGGCCCGGGTCAAACCAGGTCAGGCCAGCCAGCCACCGAGTAAAGGCAAATTCAAACCGGCAGGGTTGACATTGTTTTATGACCGGCCGTAGCTTGGCGCAATTCTGCAAACTGACCATGTTTCCACCCAAATGGTGAGTGATTCGTTGCTGGCCGATTCAATTTTGGTGCATCCTCCAAATGTTTTCCAAACCGGTGGTTGATAAGACCTACTTTATTTCTTAACCACTAGAATCTCGAGCAATAATACACTTATTTAGCCATTTGCTTAAGTTCAGTTTGACTTAAGGGCGTACTTCAGTCTGTGTCAAGATTAATGTTTGTGTCATCCGAGATTCTTGGAATCCAGGCATTCCAAATGCGGAATATTCAGATGTGCCTGGAATCGGTCTAGGTTCATGGTTCCAACAATCTCGGATGACACAAACATTACTCATGACACGAACTGAAAATACGCCCTAACCGAACCGTGTAAGTGGGTTCGATCGAAATGGTTTGGGTTCGATTCAAGCTCATGTTAAATCAGCCAAGCGTTTCTGGTAGGACAACATCTATTGCAGCCACTTCATGAGTTATGGATAGTTGCAAGCAAGTTGGTTGCTCGGGTGTTAGCAAATGCCATGTAGGCTTCCTGCACAATGTATTCCTCACTCACTGTTGATACGTGCTTTGTCTGCCAGTCGTACGAAAATGAAAAGCTGATGACATTTCATGCTATTTTAACATGAGCAACACCTGCCTGTTACTCAGGTGGACCCACGAAGCAACCATATCAGCTATTAAAGACAGACCCACCTTGTAAAGCCCATCGTATGTGAAAGCCCGTCCGATGCTTGATTTCTTGCATTTGTGCCCTCGAATGACTCTCACATCGTTCTTCACCTTAATGCTATTCTGCAACCACCGCAAGCGCACATATTTGGAGAAAGAAACGCAAAACATAACCAAATCAAAATCATGAAGTAAACAACATATAAATATGCCTATATATGCAGCTTGTTTTTAAACCTCTTCACTTTCAAAAACAAAAGGTAGCATCTCACCACCTAGTCAAACTGTGGTGCACCTGACGGACTCTCAAGCCAAGCACCAAAGTATCATTTGTTTCTACCTAACAGAATTTCTGCAGATTTGAATCAAACGGGACAGATTTGATCTATTCGCCATAATGGTTTGACTCTAGCAAACTGCACCGTCACATTGAGGCGTACTCTCAATGTGGCTACCGTCAAATTGTGATGGAGAACAAAAGCGATTGACCCGGTTCTGGTTTGAGCGATACCATTCCGGGTCAGTTAGACAATAGGCTGCTAAGGCACGTTGAACTGGTGCAGTTCGGCACAACTTCGGTTGGTGGAAGTTGAAGCTCATTTTCTAGCTCTAACTTTCTTCACAGACTGATTGAACATCCCTCCTAAGCACTGCGAGACTAGGATTTCGCGGCCAAATCTGCATGGTTCTTAAATAAAGATAGAAGAGTGATGTCATAGCGTTTGTGTTTACAACAAAGGCATACTCAAGTCGAACCGGACCGAACATGCTCGGGTAGAACCACAGGCAATTTGACCCAATTTCTAGCGGTTGCTGATCAGCAGCATAAGATCACATTTTTGAGTTCTTTGACCTAGATATAACTGGTCTGGTTCGGACTTTGGGTTCGACAATTGACCCGGTTGGACCTGAACCTGTTTGGATTCGAAACTTGCACGTGCCTACTCAATAAGGCTTCATCCGACCACAAGCATTTGCAGCATCATGTGTTGATGTATGTGAGGGCGGATATGAGCAACGAACCGATATTACGCTCGCTTGGCTCTATTCGAACAGGTCAATAAGTTAGCGGCGGACCGACAAATGTTTGAGGTTCTCCCGCACCGCGTCGAAACCGGACGGTTCGATTCGACACGTTAAAAAGGGTGACGGACCAAGGTTCATTGCGCGGAGATCTGGTGCGCCACTCGTTAACTGACATAGGGTTAGGGTTGGAAGTCATTTGACATAGCAAATCCAAACATAGGTTAGTTCAGGTTTCTATCTTTATCTCATACACTAACTCCCACTCACATTAGCAAACCGCATACCCACCCACTTGCATCTAGGCTTGAGCATGAGGCCAATCGGTTCGGGTCGACCCGACCTAACTCGGACTTTTGCCAGGGCGGATCGACCCGGCCGGGTTGGGTCGACTCATTGGGCCGGGTCAAGCCTGGTACTGACCCATTAGTGACCTAACTCGGTCGGAATTGGGACAAAATGGCGTAAATCGGGTCGGGTACTAGCCCAACCCGGTTATCTAAGGTGGGATACGAATGGTAAAAACGCTAAAGGCATGTACTACAGGGTGTGTGTTATAGGCCGATGGAGTTAGGCTGAGCTCAATGTCGGAAGATCTCTAATGGGTGAGTGGAAGGGTTAAAGTCTTGTAGATCCCGTGCTGTAATGAGTGGTGAGCAGTGGCGATTTTGGTTGGCAATGTTTGTTTCAAAACATTTGCTGGGGATGAGGGGTGCCTAGGTATGAGCAGAACCCCAATCTGCACAAATTGGTGGCGAAATCACAGATCCGTGCAGATCGGCAAGCGAAAGCGCGGTTTTGGGCAGAGCGAGGGCAAACGCGTTTATTTTGTGCCCGACCTGTTCTTCAAGGGCGGGTCAGGTCAGCATTTCAGAAACGTCGGCCCAGCAAGACACGGCCCGACCCGACGCGGTACCCGCCTGGCCCACTCAAATCGGGTCAGGTCGGGGTGGGTTTGGTCGGTTGCTCATGCCTACTTGCATGTGGGCTTAGGGCGAAATTGAAGGTAGACTCTAAGAACTGTTTTAAGCAGTTTCAGCAGCATTCTGTTGAGGTATTTAATTAAGAAACATTTAGCTCAACATCTTCCGATTTAGCGCACACATGGTGACATCAGGCAGGGCTGGGGATGGGATGGGGTCGTGAGAAAGGGGCCTAAGCTTATGTGGGGCACCAGATGCTCTCATTATAACGCAAGCCACCGACGTTTTTTGGATCTCTTGGCTTCTGAATTTTCTTGTTGTCTACTGATGTTTCATGCTCGTGTGCACATATCCATAACCCTTAACCCCGCACAATAGGTTGATGAAAAAGGGGGAGAACCCAACTAAGTTGAGTTAAGCTGAAACTTGAAAAGTTCGACCAAACTAAAAAACAAATCGGTAACTTAAAGGCAAACATCGACCTTAGCCAAGCAACACAACGTTTGCCAAACAGAACAGGTTTATACAAGTTTGGGCCGAACCTGTTCGGGTATTATTCCAGCTCATGTCCATGTGGGGGTTTCTAAAGCATACCATGAGAGCCAGGTTTCCAGCTCGCAGACTTTGATCGGCCACTTGCTTCCGTGTGCCCAGAAGGTCGTTGCCACCCTGCCCGGTGTACCAAATGCGGCTCGCTTCATCCTTGTCGTCTTCGTATCCTCCAGACACCACCACAGCCACTGCGATGGACTTGTCAAAAGGGCTCTCCTGTTGGGCAAAGTCAATGAATGCATCGCAAGGGATGTCATACCATACAGGACGTTAGGCATGCCGCATGAGCATAGTATCGAACAAAGATCTGGTTCACTCGGGCCTCTAATATTATGGTGCAGAAACCTAGACATTTAGAGCACCTGATAGGAATTGGAGCTCTATTTGTGGTCAGATCTGTGTGCATGGGAGATCAAAGAAGCCGGCTGATCAGTATTTCGCATTTTCGCAAACTCTTACTAATCCGCTTGAGCATTAAACCAACCCATTTTGCTCGATGTGAAGCGGGTACGAGTCGAGTCAGGTTGACACGACGACGAGTAAGGACAGAGGGAAGCCGACCCGACCCATGCTCATGGGGCAGTCGGCTATGACTAGGGTTGAGAAAGGGCGAACACTCACACCCGGCGACTAATTGAACCTCTTGGTGTTGGGCCGAACACCTCCTACGAAATTGGATGTTCGGTGTTCGCCTCTGAGAGCAAACATCAAGGTGTTCGCCTCTGAGAGCAAACATCAAGGTGTTCAGCCCGAACACCAACATATTCGTGTTTGTTTATTAGGCTTATTCCGTCACGCTCTTTTGTCAAGATCGAAACACACTTTGACCCCCAATGTGCATTAACCAGCCACCTTTGCAGCTGATCTGTGCAACCAAGGTTTAGAAATACGGTAAATGTAAATTACGGCTTGTAAATTACGATCGTAATTTACGGTGGTTTTGACAAAAATACGGTCGTTTTTAAATGGATTTTTTTTGCAGCATTTTTTTCTCACCAGAAACTTCAAGAATGATTACAACGATGACTAGGAAGGCGACAACAAACTACACTACAGAGAAACAAGCCTATAATGGACCACTATACCACTACCATGGCTAAGCCTGCCTAGTAGTATCTACCTTTAGGCACATCGTCTCCTACTCCCTCCCCACACTATGCGGGAAAAAACACACCCGCGTGGATTTGGGCACACGAAACTTCTCACAAGCAGGGTGACGGTGGGGAAATGTCGAAATTCGCTAGACACAAACTCGGTTTCAAAATTTCGGTCGTAATGTACGACCGTATTTTTTAACCAACATAATTTTGCAGGGTCGAACCGTTTTTTACCGTAATTTACGACTGTAAATTACGATGCAACTGACGGGTTTGGTTGGGTCGGGTCCCCCAAGGTCCATCATTTCAGATTGCAAATCCGACGCAGCAGCCTTACAAAGGAGGGTCTTTTATGACTTGCCTCCGTGTCGGTTCAACCCAGAGGCGGGTCAAGTATCTATACCCCCTTTCCCCTGCCAGTCTAAGCAGATCAGCGATTTTGCCTGCCAAATTTTGCAAATCGGCAATTTCGCCAATCACTGAGCAAAGCCAGTCACTCCTTCCGACGAAATTAATGAAATGAAAGTTCCCATTTAACTCACTGCCACTTACCACTCATCACCGCGCTGAATCCACAAAACCCAACCCCCATATGTTGTAATTCTTAATTTTGTACAACATCCATAATCTAGAATTAGAAGTGTACCTGCCTTATGAGTTTGGGGGTGGTTTGGTGTACCATGCAACCACATTTTGTGGTTGGCGAGAATTGATCCTCTCCAACCAATCCCAACCAACACACGTATCTAGTTGCTTGAGTCACAAGCAAGCTCACCCACTGTCCAATTTCAGCGGCTAATATGGTAGCATCTCTCTCATTCCTCTCTTGCTACTTGCTTGTACTAAAGAGCTTCTTGGCTCCTTACTCAATTCATCAATTTTATCTTCTCTAACACCATACACCCCAACATGTTACCAACATCAACATTGAGCACAGCCCAATCACCTTCATATCGAAATGCTTTCGACACAATTGGGCTCGGGCATGTATCCGACCCTCGGTCAACCTGACAAAGCATAAAATGATAGATTCGGGTCTGTGGTCGATCTGGCCCGGCCAGGTATACCAGGCCCGACACGACCGGGTCGGCATTTGGAAAAGGTCTGCCCAACCTATACCCGGGTCGATTGTCTATGGGCGTATCTTGCTGCTTGTTCGACTGACTATGCATGACAAATGCTAGCGTGATTTAGCATTGCTTACGGCTTTAGGAATGATGTCAATGCCGTTGAGCCAATGCCTGTGCAAGCCCACCGCAACCATTTCGGCTCGAGCAAAGAAGCGATCGCCCACACGCACACCTGCGCAACAACGGAGAGTCATCAGGATTGAACAGTGGTGCCACCTCATCTTGCTACTTTGTTGATCAGGATAAGGGTACACTCTTGGCTCGTGCTAGACACGAGGTTGGAGGCTTAAATTAAAAGACACAAAGTCAGTCAGCTTGTGTCTTCCGAACATTGCTTTGCCTTAGTTTCTAGTCACTTTAAGTTTTTCGAGCTTCCACTTCGTGTCTGACCTTATGTCTGACACGAGCCAAGAATGCACCCTAAGTATGTTTAGGGAATTCAAAGTCGAGCAGAAGGTCGAACCTCGGTTTCAACTAGAATTAATTTGAGCCAAACCAAACCAGTCGCAACACGAATTGATCAACCTATTCGAGCCGTACACGCCAAAGCGTGAAACCCAACCAGTTTCACGTGCTTTCGGACCACATCAAGGCGGTCGCAGCTCGCCCACCACATCAATCCATCCTCGTAATCTCCACCAGGACTCCTTCCTTATAGCCATTTCCCTCCATCCGGATAACCACACAATGTATTCCACATACCGAGAACACAACGAGGGGAGGCCGAGACGAGCCTGAACCACTTCAACCCAAACAGCACGTGCTTTGAGTCGAACCGAGTTCAGCCTTAGCAAAGCCAGTTTCTTCCAATGGTACAAGTTCAAGTTCGACCCATGGTCGTGCGGATTCAATGCTTGAATAGCTCTCTTCTTCGGAAGGAAACGACGAGCACCACAATTCTTATGAATGAACACAGGACGAACCAAGGTGAATGCTACGCCTGCCCAGGTGGCCCGGCCTTGCGTGCACTTAGACATGAGCAGGTGCCCCGCTCGGGTCGGGCCGACCCGACCTGACCCGTGGTTTTGGGCGGGTCGGGTCAATGTTTCTGGATCCCTGCCCCGTACGGGCCGACCCGACCCGACCCGGGGTAAGACCCGACCCGAGGGTACATTTCGAGCCGGGCCGAGGCGAGCCTCGGGTCGGGCCTGACCCGACCCAATTTCGGGCCTAAATTGTTGAAATCGGGTCGGGCCAGGTGCACGACCCGAGGCGCGACCCGATTTCGACAGGGCTACGGCCGAAACCCTAGCCCAAATGTAAATCGATCGAGGGGATTTTTTCCCCTTCGATTTACATTCGATTCGCCACGCCAGCAGCCCCTAGCCCTAGAGTATTAAGTACCCCCCACTAAACTACCTCGTACCTTAGGCATCACCCCAGGAATGCACACACATACTATCAGTAACATTCATAGATAAACGATTTTGGCTGCACTTAGTATATTTCGCGCTGGTCAAATTCGTAGATTTTAGGGTTTTCAGATTGTACAAGAGAAATTGTACAAGTCATGAAGAACACCCTCAGCCCCCTAAAGGGGCGGGTCTGTCTGGCCCGACCCGGCCCGACCCGAACTCGGGTCACCTCCGACCCGAGTCAGTAGGCCCGGGTCGGGCCAGTTGTTTCATGAGTCTGGCCCGAGCCCGGCCCGACCCGACCCGACCCGACCCGAGGGCCCGTGTGGCCCGGCCAAATCGGGTCGGGTCGGGTCGGGTCGGGCCACATGCTCAACTGTGCACTAGAACCTGTGAAGGTTAAAAATTGTCCAGCTGATTTCTGGCAGCACTAAGATGTCAGTCGTATGGGACATGCAGGCATTGGACCATCTGACTTCCGAGCGCTCTCGATTGGACGCTGGATACGGAACGCAGTGTTGGACGCTGGACGCTTCCCCTTTTGGTTCGGGGCATTTCGAGAAGAAAACACACGATTCGATTGTTAAAAATTTCGTGATTACCAGCGCTTAAAACCGCCCGCCAAATAGCACCCAACCAAACAAACCCTAGAATACGACGTCCCATCACCACCCACACGCCCTGCTAGCTGACCCCAAATTCAACTACACAGTTATCTTTGAGTTAAGATGTACTTGCACTGTAATATCTTGGGAAACACATGTTGTGTTAGAATCTATCTTCTTGTGTAACCTGCATAGATGTTATAGGTTAGGCTAGAGTTAAGCACCCAAACTCAGTTTGGGTGTACAAACAGGGGTCACCCAGTTTGTAGGTTGGAAACCCAACCTTGGTCCAATTATTGGACCCCAAAGGTTGGGTTGGGTAGAATTATTGGTTCACTCCAATAATGTTGGCCCAACTCCAACTTGGCCAACATTATTGGACCCCACCAATAATCCCCCAACCCAACTTCTTGGTTGGGGTCCAATAATGCTCACCTAGGCTAGGATCCAACCCACTCCCTATGTAAACCCCCAATCTCCTCAATTCAATCATCAACTTCTCTTCAAACTATTGTTCTCACATGGTATAGAGCTCTTAATTCCTAGGCCTACTCTATTAAGTTTTCAAAGGCCACTACAACCCCGGCCTTCTTCCTCATTTTTTTTTCGCGGCCATCTTGCCGCCCTTCCCCTCTCATCAAGCGCTCCCTTCCTCGCAGCCCCGCGGCCTCCCACGCCGCCAAGGCCCGCACCACCCCCCCCCCCCCCCTCTCCCCCCCCCTTCCGCGGCCCCATCGCCGCTTCCGCGCTCGCCTCGTCGCGGTCCCGCCGACCGCTGCCGCCCGCGCCATTCCGCAGCCTCGCCGGCGCCTCCACGGCCTCTCCGACCGCCGCCACTCGCGCCTCTCCGCGGCCTCGACACCGCCTCCGCGCCGACTCCGCCGCGGCTCCACCAGCCGCCGCTGTCCGTGCCGCTCCCTTCCGCGGCCTCGTCGCCGCCTCCGCGCCGACTCCGCCGCGGCCTCGCCAGCCGCTGCCGTCCGCGCCGCTCCCTCCCGCGGCCTCGTCGCCGCCTCCGCGCCGACTCCGCCGCGGCCTCGCCAGCCGCTGCCGTCCGCGCCGCTCCCTCCCGCGGCCTCGACGCCGCCTCCGCGCCGACACCGCCGCGGCCTCGCCAGCCGCTGCCGTCCGCGCCGCTCCCTCCCGCGGCCTCGTCGCCGCCTCCGCGCCGACTCCGCCGCGGCCTCCGCCGCTGCCGTCCGCGCCGCTCCCTTCCGCGGCCTCGTCGCCGCCTCCGCGCCGACACCGCCGCGGCCTCGCCAGCCGCTGCCGTCCGCGCCGCTCCCTCCCGCGGCCTCGTCGCCGCCTCCGCGCGCCGACTCCGCCGCGGCCTCCGCCGCTGCCGTCCGCGCTGCTCCCTTCCGCGGCCTCGTCGCCGCCTCCGCGCCGACTCCGCCGCGGCCTCGCCAGCCGCTGCCGTCCGCACCGCTCCCTCCCGCGGCCTCGTCGCCGCCTCCGCGCCGACTCCGCCGCGGCCTCAGCCGCTGCCGTCCGCGCCGCTCCCTTCCGCGGCCTCGTCGCCGCCTCCGCGCCGACTCCGCCGCGGCCTCGCCAGCCGCTGCCGTCCGCGCCGCTCCCTCCCGCGGCCTCGTCGCCGCCTCACCTCCCCGCGTGACCACTGCAGGCCCACCCGCAGCCGCCTCCATGGCTACCGCCACACCCTCCCCCGTCCCCCTCCCTCCACCTATTGACACCTCCTCCGTCGATAAGCTGCAGCTCGCCGCAGACAAATCCGCCATTAATTGGCACTCCTTCGTCGGCAGCATCCGACGGGTCCTCTCCGACGCGTGGGTTCCCCCCTACCGTGTCCTTGATGTCCTCCTCCGCCGTCCCCATGCACTCCCCCCCACCGAACCTGACCACCCGGGCGAGACTCCCCCTCTCCCTCCCTCTCCCGGCGATCCTCCTCTTGAACCCGACCTCCAACTCACCGCCGACCAAGCCACGGCCGATACAGACTTCATCCTACGCCGCCGTGCGTACCTTATCAAGAAAGCAGAGTACGATGCAGCAGTCGAAGCCTATGACCAGGCAGTTACCGGCCGCAACGCTCACCTCGCCGTCGTCGCCAAATACCAAGCCGACATGGCCACCTACACCCCGAAACTTATCGCCTGGACAACTGCTGACACTCGTGCCTACACCATTCTCCTTGGGGCTCTCCCTGACTCTCTCATGCGCCGCTTCCAGGCTCGAGAGCTCCGGGCCTCGGTCATCTGGGCAGAGCTCCATGCGATGTTCGAACGCCGCGACATCAGCTCGGTCGGCATTCTGTTTCAAGAATACTTCTCAATCACCCTTGCTACCTGTGACGGAGCGGTCGACTACATCGGCCGCATGCGGGAGGTAGCTGACCGCCTCGAAGCCCGCCAAGCCGGCCTCTCCGAACCCCTCCAAATCCATCGCCTCCTGTTTAACCTCACTCCCGACTATGAATCCCGCCTTCACGCCTTTACTGAAGCCAATCCCATGGCTGACCTCGCCTCCGTTGAACAGTGGATCATAGACACCGAAGTCAAACTTCGCACCCCCGTCGTCAACCTCGCCTCCTCCCAACCCTCCTCCTCCTCCCTCAACGCTACTCAGCCCCGCAAGCAGGGCAAGCACAACGGCAAGGGGGGCGGTGGAGGCAAGGGAGGTAGCGGTCCCGGCGGCAGCAGCGCGAGCAGACGTGGCGGTACCACTGGGGATGAGCACGGCACCACCACCACAGGCGGAGCTCCTGCAAGCAGCGGCGGTCGCCCCGGTACTCTTCCGCCCTGCACCTATGTTCGCCGCTATGGCCCCCGGGCTGGAACACCCTGCGGACAGACCAACCATCCCCCTGCCACCTGCTTCAAGGCCCTCGATGATGCTTGGTACGCACGAGGTAACGTTGGCAATCCTCCAAAGTGGGGAACGATCTCCCCACGTCCCTCCCCCACCGACATCCAAACCAACCCCGCTTACCTCCCTGCCCACCTCCGCCTCCTTGCTCCCCCCACACCTTTTCTCAACCTCCAGCAGCAGCACCTCCTACAGCAGCAGCAGCAGCAGCAGCAGCAGCACCACCAGCAGCTACAGCAGCTGTTTTATCCACAGCCGCAGCAGCAGCAGCAGCCGCAGCCGCAGCAGCACCCATGGGGATCAGGACCCCAGCCCCAGTGGGGACCTAGCCCTCCTCCCTGGCAGCAGCAGCAGCTAAACTTCGGCACCGCAGCCATGGCCGCTCAGGCCTCACCGGCTCCCCTTTGGGGTACTCCACCCCCCCCCTGTGGCACTGCCACCCCTCTCACTCAGGAGAACTTTCTTGGCAACATTGCTATCTCACCCTCTCTTCCTTCCATGTACCCGTCCACCATTAATGAAACCACTTTCCAGTACTCCGTGCCTTCCTCCTCCTCACCCACTCTGGACTTTGTCCTGGACAGTGGGGCCACTGAAACTGCTCTCAAAGACGCTGGTACACTCACACCCCTCTCTCCTCCCACTCAGGTTCACGGCGCTGACAGCAGCTTCACTATTCCATGCACACACCTCTCCACTCTCCCCTGCTCACTCTTCCCCTCTGGTAAGGTAACTGGTCTCCACATCCCCACTCTCCGAAACAACCTCCTCTCCCACCGTGAAATACAAAGTGCAGGTATCACTGCGGTCTACCCTGGTAATGCCACCTACTGTGACCTTTACCACACTGCCTCCGGCCGCTTCCTCCTCCGCATACCCCTCTGCCCCCGCACTCGCCTCTACACTCTCCGCACTCCGTGGCCATCCTCCTGTCATGTCACCACTCGTGCGGGTACCTCCACTAGCCCTCCCCATCTCCCTCCCTCCCCCCCCACTCCACCATCCCCCCACTCCTTCATCCCGCCCTCACTCGTTCCAGCCCCCTCCACCTCCGACCATCTCTCCCACCCCGCTGTTCTCCTACATCACCGACTCGGCCATCCCAATTTCGCCGCTCTCCGCACTGCTGTCACCTCACGACTCCTTCACAGCCTCCCTCCCACCCTTCCTCCCCTTCCCTCCTCCCCGGCCCCCCCATGCCCCTCCTGCATCCACGGCAAACTCAAACAATCTCCTCACCACAGCCACCCATCCTTTGCTCCTGCACCAATTGACCTTGTCCATATGGACCTTTGGGGGCCCTCTCCCACCCGCTCCCGCCAAGGCCATCGCTACATGCTGGTTCTGGTTGACGATCACAGCCGCTACTCCTCCGTTTTCCTCCTCCACACGAAAGCCCAGGCGCCGACCATGATCATTCACTGGGCAGAACAATGCCGCACCCACTTCAAACGTCCCATCGGCCGCCTCCACTCTGATGGGGGAGGCGAATTCCTCAATCGCGCACTCACTCACTACTGCACCACTCATGGCATCCAACAGACCCACACTCTTCCCCACTCCCCACAGCAGAACGGCGTCGCAGAGAGCCGCATTCGCGAAATCACTAAGATCGCCCGCTGTCTCCTCGCTCACGCCTCCACCCCTCCTTCTCTTTGGGGCTATGCACTCCTTCATGCTACCCTCCTCTTCAACCTTCGCTCCCATCCCTGCCACACCGCCACTACCCCCACGGAGCTCTGGTCAGGGACCAAACCTGACGCTGCCGGACTTCGTGTCTGGGGTTGCAAGGCATATGTGCTCATCCCTCCACCTGAACGCACCCACGGCAAGCTCGCTTCTCGTGCCCTCGAGTGTGTCTACCTCGGCCACAACCGCGACTCGCCCGGTTACCTTTTCCTTCACCCTCCCTCCGGTCGCCTCATCCGCAGCATTGACGTTGTGTTTGATGAGACCACCCCATATTATTCCTCTCCACCACCAGACCCCCTCCCTCCTCCCACCCGTCCTCTCGCTTGGACCGACACCGTCCTCCCTCCCCTCCTCCCTCCAGCACCCCTTCTCCCACCCCTCCCCACTCCGCTTCCGCCACCCTCATCTGCCGATATCTATGATCCCACTGCTCCAGCATCCCCTGCACACTCCGCGGCTCCCTCTCCCTCCTCTCCTTCCTACTCTCCTTCTCATCCATCCCAACAGCCGCAGCAGCAGCCACAGGGGCAGCAGCAGCAGCAGCAGCAGCAGCCGCAGCAGCAGCCGCAGCAGCAGCAGCACCCACAGCAGCAGCAGCAGCAGGGGCAGCCGCAGCAGCAGCCGCAGGGGCAGCAGCAGCAGCCACAGCAGCAGCAGCAGCAGGGGCAGCCGCAGCAGCAGCCGCACCAGCAGC
Source organism: Closterium sp. Yama58-4 (assembly GCA_947470075.1). Lineage (NCBI taxonomy): Eukaryota > Viridiplantae > Streptophyta > Zygnematophyceae > Desmidiales > Closteriaceae > Closterium > Closterium sp. Yama58-4. The sequence goes on from CANIUD010000252.1 coordinate 639,756, forward strand.
AGCAGGGGCAGCAGCAGTGGCCGCCGCAACAACCACAGGGGCAGCCGCAGCAGCAGCAACAACAGCCGCAGCAGCGGCCGCAGCAGCAACAGGGGGTCCAGCAGCAGCAGCAGCAGCAGCGGCGGAGGGCGTCTGCCCGCTCCTCACCCTTCCTCCTCCCTCGCATGCACACCCGCTCTCTTGATCCCATCCTTGGCACACCGCCACCTTCCTCCCTCCACCAGCTCGAGGATTCCCATGAGGAGTTCGCCATGGTCCGGCACCACACTCCCTCTATCTTCACACTTTACCCTGACCTCTTCGGCGCTCTGATCCTTAGCGCGATCTCCGCTCCCACCATCTTCGTCCCCACCACCTTCCAGGAGGCTATCACCTGCCCTGACGCTGACAAGTGGTTAGCCGCTATCTTCCTGGAGTGTGAGGCTTTCATTCGCAACGACTCCTTTATCGACGTTCCCCTTCCCCCTGACGCCAACCTTGTCGAGGGCAAGTGGATCTTTCGAGTCAAACAGCTGCCGGGAGAGGAGCCAGTCTACAAAGCCCGCTATGTTGCCAAGGGGTTCACCCAGACCTGGGCTGAGGACTACTGGTTCACATTTGCCCCCACCCTCAGGCAAGCCACCCTACGCACCCTTATGGACATCGGTGCGCGTGACGACATGGAGATTGACTCCATGGACGTCTCCAACGCGTTCCTGCAAGGCGAACTGCACGAGCGCATCTTCCTCCGCCGACCTCCTGGGTTTCATGCGGCTTTCCCCGAAAACACCGTCTGGCAACTAAAGCGCCCGGTTTACGGCCTGAAGCAGGCACCACGAGAATGGCATGCGAAGCTGTCTGCTACTCTCCAGTCCCTTGGCTTCTCCCCCTCCCACTCCGATGCCAGCCTCTTCATCCGCTCCTCCCCCAGTCGCTTCTTCATCTCCGTCTACGTCGACGACATGATCCTGCTCGCCGACACCAGGGCTGACATGGATCATGTGAAGCGGTCACTTCAGGAACGTCTCAAGTGCAAGGACCTTGGTCCGCTTCAGAACTACCTCGGCATGGCTATCACCCGTGATCGATCCGCCCGCACCATCACCCTCTCCCAGTCCCACTCCATCGGCCAGGTCCTGGAGAAGTTCGAGATGGCACAAGCCAAACCGGTCTCCACCCCTCTCCCCTTCGGCCACCAGCTTGCGCCACCCACCTCCCCCTCCACCTCCTCCCGGCCCTACGCCGAGCTTGTTGGGTCGCTGATGTACGCGATGATGTGCACTCGTCCCGACCTCGCCTACCCTGTCAGTGTCCTTGCTCGGTTCGTCGGCCCCGGCCGCCACACTGAGGAACACTGGACTGCCGCCAAGCGGGTCCTCCGCTATCTCCGTGGCACCAGAGACCACGCTCTCACGCTGGGTGGATCTTCCCCCCCCCTTCTCTCTGGCTTCAGCGACTCCTCCTGGGCAGACTGCCAGCCAGACCGCCGCTCCTCCCAAGGCTATGGCTTCACCCTCGGCAGCGGCCTCATCAGCTGGCGCTCTACCCGCTCCTCTGCCATCGCCCTCTCCTCCTGTGAAGCTGAGCTCTATGCTGGCACCATGGCCGCCCAGGAGTCCCGCTGGCTCTGCTTCCTCCTGGCTGAGCTTGGTGTTCCCCAGCGCTGCCCCACGCTCTGGTGTGACAATGCCAGCACCATCCATCTCACCCAAGACCCCGTGTTCCACGGTCGCTCCAAACACATTGAGCTCCGCTATTTCTTCATCCGTGAACTCGTCCAACAGAATCTCATTGCCGTTCGTAAGATCGCCGCTGAAGCCAACTTGGCAGATATCTTCACCAAAGCACTCCTTCGCCCTGCGCACTCTGCTCTTCTCCGCCTCATCGGCCTCGCTCCCCCAGGCGCGCCTTGATTCAGGGGTTGCTTCACTCAAGCCTTTCCGCATCTCTGCAGGTTAAGGGGTTGTGTTAGAATCTATCTTCTTGTGTAACCTGCATAGATGTTATAGGTTAGGCTAGAGTTAAGCACCCAAACTCAGTTTGGGTGTACAAACAGGGGTCACCCAGTTTGTAGGTTGGAAACCCAACCTTGGTCCAATTATTGGACCCCAAAGGTTGGGTTGGGTAGAATTATTGGTTCACTCCAATAATGTTGGCCCAACTCCAACTTGGCCAACATTATTGGACCCCACCAATAATCCCCCAACCCAACTTCTTGGTTGGGGTCCAATAATGCTCACCTAGGCTAGGATCCAACCCACTCCCTATGTAAACCCCCAATCTCCTCAATTCAATCATCAACTTCTCTTCAAACTATTGTTCTCACATGTTGCATGTCCCCGTTCTTCCCACAATTCTCTCCCTTCCCCCTACCCCTCCCTTCCACCCCCCCGTTCTCCCCCCCACCAACCTTGTCACTCTCCCCTTCTTTTCTTACATGCCCCGATGTGTCCAGCGTCTGTACGCTAGCGCATGGATGCCAACATCTAGTCCAACACAGACTAAGGCTTTTAACAATGTGCAAAACTCGGCAAGGCGATCAAGCAAGCAGCATGGAAGGAGTGCGGAGGCAGCATACCTGGAACGAGCCCAACAATCCTCATCTTCTTCAGCAACCGTTCTTTCGTCATCTGCCCAGCAAGCACACAAACAAAGCAAACGCCAGCTGAGCACTGCCTTCAGGAGCACGCTGGCCTATTCTCATCTCATCTCACACATTGTTGTGTGCTCTCATGGAATTGCCTGCTCAATACGTTACGAAAAACACTTGCAATGCACACTCACCATGGCAGTACTATCAATGTGTGTGTTCCACGTACAACAGGAGCAGTCTGGACCATGCAGACCATAGGACGACGCGGCCAATGGGACGACGCGGCCAATGGGACGACGCGGCCAATGGGACGACGCGGACCACGGTGATGTGGACCGTGGGACGATGTGGACCATATAGAAACGTGCTACAGAGCACAGTTCAATAAACTCCAAAGAGCAACTTACACACGTATGCAAGCAGTCATTCAAAACATACCCTCCCAACGCTCAAACTAAACCTATTGTTGCAGCGGCAGCCACTGCACTCACCAGCTTGAGGGCAACGAGGTCGGGGCGCTTGCTGGGAACGCGCACGTCCTTGGCCTTCCCCTTGAGCTTGCTCTTGGGTATCGGCTGGCCGTCGGGGCCAATCAAGCCCAGCCTCCTGCGCTCCTCGGTCACGCGCTCGTCCTCCGTCTGCCGTGGACGGCACGGCATGCGGGTTCACATGCAGAAGGTCATCAAAAGCAGTCGGGCACAGGAGCAGAGAAGCAGCAGGAAAGCAGGGCATAGAAGCAGCATGGTAGAAAAGCAGCATGGTAGACTCTTAGATTTAGGATTGAAGATGGTTCATAGACTCTTTAGAAGCTTGAAGCAGTTCGAAACCAGCTATTCTCAACAGGCACACAGACGATTCATCAAAGAGCGGAAGAACACCGTGATGGCACTCACCTTGGCATCTCACCTTCATGCCCATCTTACCTCTAACTTCATGCCCTCCCACCTCACCCTCAAGCCCTCCCACCTCACCCTCAAGCCCTCCACCCTCACCCTCATGCCCTCCCACCTCACCCTCATGCCCTCCACCCTCACCCTCATGCCCTCCCACCTCATCCCTCATGCCCTCCCACCTCACCCCTCATGCCCCTCCCACCTCACCCCTCATGCCCCTCGCACCGCACCTTGATGGCCCTCCTATTGAACAGGCTGTACAGCTTCAGCATGCGCTTCACTCGAGCCACCGCCTTATCGTCGTCCTCATCCCCCTCCCCGTCATCCTCGTCCCCCTCCCCGTCATCCTCGTCCCCCTCCCAGATCTCCTCGCCTTCCTCTTGTGTCCCATCCTCCTCACCGCTCTCCCCGTCGTCCTCGTCGCCCTCATCCCTCTCCTCGTGCTCCGCCTCCTGCGTCCCATCCTCCTCATCCCTCTCCCCATCTTCCTCGCTGCCAGCGTCCTCATCCTCCTCCCCAGCATCTGACTCATCGCTGCTACCCCCTCTGCTCCGGCGCTTCTTCCTTGCGCTCCTCACCTTCTTCCCCCTCCCCCATGTCGACTTTGGTGCATCCTTCCGTTTCGGCCCCCTGGCAGCACCGCCTCCCCTGCCACGACTCTGCACCTGCACGCCACTCCCATTCCCCGCAACGCACCCAAGGGCCAGGATCAGCCCTTCCTTCGCTGCCCTCTCCTTCCCTGCAGCCCGTCCCACCCCAACCACAGCATCGGACCCAACCGTTCTGCACCTCCGAGTGTACCTGGTGCTCAGCACGTGCTCCTGCTTCCCCCACCTTTCACTCCCATCCGTGCCATGGCTCCCCCAGTCCTCACTGCTGGAGGGGTCCGTGCCACTGCTGCCGGCGCCACTGCTGCTGCTGGCGGTGCTGCCAGCGCCCATTCGCCGCCGCGTGTACTGCACCTGCTGCACCGGCTGCACCTGCTGCACCTGCTGCTGCTGCTGCTGCTGCTGCTGCTGCTGCTGCTGCTGCTGCTGCTGCTGCTGCTGCTGCTTCCCCTGGCCCCGCGCCTGCCGCTGCCCGCCGCCTGCCGTGGGCTGCCGCGTGGCGCGGATGGAGGAGGAGTTGGGGGTGGGGGTGGGGCCCTGCGTGGTGGCAAAATGGAGTCCGAGGGACGGGAAGAGACAGAGGCGATGGAGAGCGCTGTGGTGAGGAAGGCACGAGAAACCACAAGAGACTCTGAGCATTAGACATGAGCAATGAGTGATCTCAAGCATGTTTGAGTTGAACGTTGCAGAACATATGTGTGCCGGTCGCACAACATGTTTCTTGCAGGTGCATTTTTCACCTCCCGGCCTTTGCATCGCCATCTATGCTTCAACACTAACGTCTAGGGTTGAAAATGCTGGCTACAGGATGCTTGGGTTGGAGAAACCGGGCTGGCCACGGTCAGATGTCAGATAACACTCTACCCCTAATTCCTTCAGCTCGTCACCTACTAAGGAAACCCTAAAAAGGCAAGCATTAAATTTCTTAATTAACGGTTAGAATGAATAGATTAGCCTTAACTCTGCTGATTAGGGTTGAGCACGGGCCGGGCTGGGCCCAGCCCTGGTTGGGCCGTGTCGGGCTGCTCAAAACCGTGGGCTGGGCCCAGTCCGGCGCGCCCCGGGCCAAATGAGCAAGACCTCGGCCCGTGTTCATCCAGGAAGTACCTGGGCCGAAAAAGGTACGACCGGGTTGATTATGGCCCGACTAAGGCTGGGCTCGGCCCGGCCTGAATGCAATTTTGTTATAGGTACATTGTGTTTTGAGCCTGTTCTAGAGAGGCAAACAGATACACGGCACGACCCGGGCCGGCACGGCCGCCCCTAAACGGGCGGGCCAAAAGCGGGCCGACTACGGCCCGGAGTGCCGGGACTGCCTGGCCCGCCCCGGACCGACAGCCCAACGTAGAGGTTCGGCCCGGGCCAGTTTCAGGCGGCCCAGCCCGCCCCATGCTCAACCCTACTGCTGATACAAGTAAACTTGGACACGACTAAACCCAAATGTTGGGACCGAGCTCGAAATGAGCTCGATCCCAACTGTCCGAGCAAATTAGCGCAGCCAATTCCGCGCTAATTCTTCCGGAAACACTTGGTGTTTGCAAAACACTAAAAAAAACACGAACATGCTCGATGTTCGTGATTGGATGCCTAGAAAAGACAAGAACACCGAACATGTTCGGCACAACATTTTCTGTTCAAAGAAAAAATGTCTGCTCTGTTCGTCTCGAACATGCTTGAGACGAACCGAACAGGCTTTAGAGCTTTAGCTCATGTCTTTTGAGCATATGCTTTACGGCACAGCCAGTGCTTTACCTATGGCATGAACACTAGTAACTACACTAGTGCGTGCGGAATAAACGCATGCTGCACATGGACGCCCCATCACAACCTTGTGTCATAATATATTTTCTATATAACAAGTACATTTCTAGACCCTAAATCCTCAACACTTTTTCTACTGTCGCTAAACCTAGCTTTTTAGCTACTAAAAGCTTGCCACCCTTCATAAAAAATTGCATCCTGATTTGTGCATGCCCCCCTTTTGCTCCCCACACCCACTCCTCCAATGAACCGCCCTCCCTTTCCTCCCCTTTCTCCCACTCAACTGCCCTCCCTTTCCTCCGCTCTCTCCTGCTCAGCTAACCTCCCTTCCCTTTTCACCCCTCTCCCCCACTCAACTCAACTATCCTCCCTCTCCTCCCACTCAAACACCCTCACTTTCTTCCCCTCTCTCCCACGCAACTGTCCTCCCTTTCCTCACTTCGCTCCCACTCAACTACCCTCCCCTTCCTCCCCTCTCTCCCACTCAACTGCCCTCCCTTTCCTCCCCTCACTCTCACTCAACTGCTCTCCCTTTCCTCCCCTCTCTCCCACTCAACTGCCCTCCTTTTCCTCCCCACTCTCACACTCAACTACCCTACCTTCTCTTCCCTCCTTCCCACTCAACTGCCCTCCCTTTCCTCCCCTCTCTCCCACCCTCAACTGCCCTCCCTTTCCTCCCCTGTTTCCCTCTAAACTGCCCTCCCTTTCCTCCCCTCTCCCACTCAACTGCCCTCCCTTTCCTCCTCTCTCTACCACTCAACTACCCTCCCTTTACTCCCCCTTCTCCGACTCAACTACACTCCCTTTCATCCCCTCTCTCCCACCCACTCAACTTCCTCCCATTCCTCCCCTCTCTCCCAATCAACTGCACTTCCTTTCCTCCCCCCTCCTTTCTTTCCGACTCAACTGCCCTTTCTTTCCTTCCCTCTATCCCACTCAACCACCCTCCCTTTCGTCCCCCTCTCACTTTCCTCCCCATTCTCCCTTTCCTCCCCTCTCTCCCACACAATTGCCCTTCTTTTCATCCCCTATCTCCCAATCAACTGCCCTCCCTTTCCTCCCCTCTCTCCCACTCAACTACCCTCCATTTCCTCCCCTTTTCCGACTCAACTACACTCCCTTTCATCCCCTCTCTCCCACCCACTCAACTTCCTCCCATTCCTCCCCTCCCCCCCACTCAACTGCCCATCCTTTCCTCCATTCTCTCCCACTCAACGTCCCCCCCTTTCCTCCCCTCTCTCTCTCCCACTCAACTGCCCTCCCTTTCCTCCCCTCTCTCTCTCCCACTCAACTGCCCTCCCTTTCCTCCCCTCTCTCTCTCCCGCTCAACTACCCCCCATTCGTCCCCTCTCTCCCACTCAACTGCCCTCCCTTTCCTCCCCTCCTTCGCAGTAGGCATGAGCAACCGACCTGAACCGATCTGGGCGGGCCAGGCGGGTACCGGGTCGGGTCGGGTCGGGTCGGGTCGGGTCGGGTCTTAACGGGCCGAGGTTTCCAAAACCCTGGCCCCACCCGGCCTTGAAGGACCGGGCCAGGCCTGACCCGCCTCCAGGTTGACCCAACCCGGGGGCGGGTTGACCCGACCCGGGGGCGGGTCGGGTACAAAAAACACGCTTACGCCCGCACTCTGCACAGGTTGGCGCTTTCGCTCACCATGGCATGGCCAAAAGATCTGGGCGGGTCGGGTTACCTGACCCGACCCCACTTTTAGTCGGGTCGGGTCCTTATTTTGAGATTGACTACCCGCGCGGGTCGAGTAGTGTATACTCGCGCGGGTACCAAATACCCGGTACCCGACCCGGGTGTCAAAACTCGGGTATTTGAAGGTCGAGTATACCCGACCCGACCTCGGGTCAGGAACCCGATGTCGAGTCGGGTATACCTTACCCGTTGGGGTGTGCCTAGGGTTACGGTTTTGAAAGGTTGAAAGATGTCGACGTTTCAGATCACAGATATAAAAAACGAGTGGGCTGGATCTGACTATTGCGAGATCCAGCTCGCCGGGATCTGGATTCCCCCCCCCCCCACACACACAACAATTTCCTCCCACGTAATACATACAAATTGCTCTCCCAACCCCCCCCCCACAGCCCCCAAGCTACGGAATTCGCGATTTCTGGTGAGAATCCCCTACTTACGAAATTTGCGAAGTTCTTGCACCCTCAAATTCCGAAATCTGCGAATTTCGTAACCCCCATATCCTCGACTCTCTCTGCTACTCACCCTTCACTTGTTCACTCTACCCTTTCAATCGTCTCTTCCGCCTCCTCGTCGTTACGTGCCCCTACAACAAGCCGCGCGTCCTTCTGATTGCACACATTATCGCCCAAAATCACCCTTCATCAGCGCGTAGTCGCCCATTTTTGCGCATAATTGCCCATAGTTGCGCATATATGGCTATAATCGCGCATGCTTGCCCTAATCACGCATCGCCCATCATTATCGCCCGTAATCGCTCGAACAGCGCAGCGAAGGTTGGCGGCCGGCCCTAGCAGTGACGATAAGCACATGCACACAACGACGGGCGCCCGTACAGCCAACGACCCCATCCGTGCAGTCAGGCACCCCATACACGCGAGTCAGGCGGCCCATCCACGCGAGTCAGGCGGCCCATACACGCGAGTCAGGCGGCCCATACACGCGAGTCAGGCGGCCCATACACGCGAGTCAGGCGGCCCATACACGCGAGTCAGGCGGCCCATACACGCGAGTCAGGCGGCCCATACACGCACAACGCAGTCCACACGGCGGGCTCGTGGTCGTCGTAACTCACCATGGCGGCTTTCCGGTGATCGTGAGCGAGCGACGACTGGAGTCCACCCACGCGGCAGAGCACTGTGCGGGGAGGCTTCTTGTTGCCTGCTAGAGTTGAAGGTGCTGCGGTGTGCCCCCTCCACGCGCGATGATGAGCACTGATCACTGTAACTTCTGAGTCGGTTGGGAAGCGCGATGATGGGTGCGTGATGGTGATGGCTGCTTCTGCTGTTAGTGGTGCAGCTGGTTGAGGGAGGTGAGTGAACTTGGATCGCGCAAAATTGAGGTTTCGCGCGAATGCAGGGCAAACTACACCTGGAAATACAATTATGTTACACCTCTTGGCATAAATCTGCTAAAGAATAGCGGGGTCGATTAAGTCGAGGATAAACGCGGCAGAAGACTTTGGCGGAAGGAGGAGTTTGCGGAATAGGCGAAGAAGTTACTGAATAAAGATTTGAATGCGAATCTGTTAATATTGGCAAATACAAGCTATGTTGATATACCGTAGCACGCAAGATTGAATGTCGGAAAGTACTTTGTGGAACTAGGAAATGTAAGGCAAATGAAGTAGAGTGTTCCTTGGCACTTGGGAATCTTAGAAGATAAGATGAGGATGAGGTTGGAAGGTGTTGTTCATTTGCCCTTTAACAATACCCCTTTCCAAGGAGGCAACGATTGTGGCGCTTGCAGACAGAAGGTACGCTTGGAGGCAAGAATTGCCAGGAAACTGCGAGGATGACGGAACCCAGCTGTCATCGGCTGCATCGTAACCACGCCAACGAACCAAGAAGTCGATGAAAGAGACACCTCCCTGCAGACGGCGACGGTGCCTGTGGATGCATTGGATTTGATAGTCGCGCTCGTCGGTGTCAACGGCTACTGGCAGTGGAGTGCGATCACGGCCCTAAAGGTGGCGTTAGGATCGGTGTAAGGTCGAAGAAACAATACCTGAAATGGTGGATGCGTGCAGAAATGAGCAAGAAGGCGACGACGGTATGCGACAGGACCAAGCTGTCAGAATCCCAGTCACTAACCACTGGGATAAAAGGGCTTGTTTATATAGCGGGTGAGTGCGCCCATAACCCCCCAGGCCGACGTGCCTGTAACCCTTCCCTAGGATCATCGGGGATCTCCAGTGGACCTCTGACACCCCCCCGCACTGGGATGCCCGAAGTGCACACACCGGGAATCGAACCCGAGACCTTCGCTCTGATACCATGTCAGAATCCCAGCCACTAACCACTGGGATAAAAGGGCTTGTTTAAGTAGCGGGTGAGTGCGCCCATAACCCCCCAGGCCGACGTGCCTGTAACCCTTCCCTAGGATCATCGGGGATCTCCAGTGGACCTCTGACACAAGCGTATGCTAAACGGCGAATGGACCAATGAAGCGTGGACAAAGCTTGCTATCCTGTGGAAGTCGGATGTGGCAGCTATTCAAAAGAACACAGTTGTCGACTGCAAACGACACCTCACGACGACTACATTTGGTGGTGCGTGCCAAGTGTGCATTTGCGAGCTCAAGGTGCACTCTCACGTGATTATGAATGAAAGTGAGATGCTGATGGAAGTTGCCAGCACGTGGGATGCGGGTGTGAGATCGACACGAATGGGGAGATTGGGGTGCTCATCGTATAGTGAAAAGAACGATGGCATGTGTGTGAAGTGATGCGTATTATTGTAGGCAAACTCTGCCATGCTCAGCTTCTTGTCCCATGCTGCTATATTATGCATCGTGATGCTGCGAATGATCTGCTCCAAGGGCTGCGGAGATAACTACTACAATGAGAGCTAGATTACGGGCTAGGCACGGGGCTAGAGTGATCTGTTCGTTCGTTCCATAGTTGTTTCCTTGTAGACACACTGCTTGCTAGTCCACCGAGAAAATTGACAAGAGTTTCACTAGGAATAGTTGACAACACTTATTCAGAATGGCAAGGCAATAACGAATATATCAGAGCTAGCATGCAAGCAAAACGACTGCCAGCACTGCACGGTCCACCGCGTTCCAGCACGACTTGGTCGACCGCGCTCCAGCAGTGCAAATTTGTGTGGCCTGCCACCGCTGTAAGTCGACGGCGTGCCAACGCTGCAGCTAGTCGGCTGCACAGCGTTACACCCGCACAGCAGCGCAACCGCTTTGCAGGTGCTTGCAAATGATTGGCGGGCTGTGTCTTGTCACCTGCACAGCGCACACACCAAATCGTCTTCGTGCTGACGACTGCTCCTGACACCAAGGTCGGCCTCGCCACGAACACCTGGGCTACTGTCGAGCGCCTCCGCAGAAACTCGTCGCCCGTGTAACCTGGTTGACCAGGCAACCACCTCGTCGTCCAGCTCCTCCTTGTGTTCGTCGACCCCATAGATTGACGACCACCACCAGTCGACCATCCCAAGTCGACCGCGCACCTGGTCGACCAGCCCGAGGTCGACAAGCACACACGTCAGCCGACCACCCAAGTCGGCCTCCCCAAGTCGGCGTCTCCAAGTCGAATCCCTACACAGGTCGACCTCCCAAGTCGACCTCCCAATGTCGGCGCCCTCCCGAAGTCAGTGCCCTTGCTATGGCCCCCGTGCAGGTCGACCAGCCCCGTCGACCAGCTCGCCCACTGCTGCAGGTCGGCTGCACTCTCTGTACACCCGACCACGAAGTTGGCTCCGCCCAAGCCATGACGGGGCCAACAACAATCCCCGTTGATACTCCCCTGCCGCGTTCAGGCTTGGGGCCCCAGCCCACACGGCACCACTTGCTCGGAGAATAGCTCGTCAGCGTGCATACAACACACACCACGCCAGTCACCGCACCAGCCATGCAAGAGGGCATGGCACCTATTGTCAGAATCCCAGCCACTAACCACTGGGATAAAAGGGCTTGTTTGTGTAGCGGGTGAGTGCGCCCATAACCCTCCAGGCCAACGTGCCTGTAACCCTTCCCTAGGATCAATCGGGGATCACCAGTGGACCTCTGACACCCCCCCACACTGGGATGCCTGAGGTGCACACACCGGGACTCGAACCCGAGACCTTCGCTCTGATACCATGTCAGAATCCTAGCCACTAACCACTGGGATAAAAGGGCTTGTTTTGTGTAGCGGGTGAGTGCGCCCATAACCCCCCAGGCCAACGTGCCTGTAACCCTTCCCTAGGATCAATCGGGGATCACCAGTGGACCTCTGACACCTATTGCTCCACATCGTCATCGGCGTCGCCCACGTCGGCCAGGCGCACTTGGCCGATTGCGACGGAGCACCGGTTGAAGGTCGGGTTGTGCAGCACCTTCGTCAAGCAGTCGGCTGGCTGCTCGGTGGTCGGGATGTACTTCAGTGTGAACTTCCCGCACTTCACCATGTGCTGCAACCTGGCGTAGCGTCGCTCCATATGCTTGAGGTTGCCCGTCAACCCCATGCTCTCTGAGACCGTGATGGCCGATTTGTTGTCCACCCGCACGACAGTCGGCTTCTTAGCATCCAGCTGCCAGAACTCAGCAAGGAGTAAGCGAAGGCGGTGTCCCTCCTTGCTGGATTCTGTGGTTGCCACGTACTCTGACTTGGTCGACGACAGCGTCGCGCACTTGATGCACTGGCTCGACCAGGAGACTGCGGCCCCTCCGTAGACGAACACGTAGCCACCTCTGCTTGTCCGGTTTTGCTTGTCGCCGGCGTCGTCGGCATCCACATAGCCGATCAGCTCCAGCACCTCTGGTCCACCTCCGAACTCCAGGGCAGTATTACGTGTGTTGGCGAGGTAGGCGAGGCAGCGGTCGACCTCGCGCCAGTGGTGGTAGCTCCTCACCGAGAGGTTGCTGCCCAACTTGCTGCAGACGAAGGCGATGTCCGGCCTAGTCGTCGTCGCCGCGAACTGAACGAGCCGACCTTTTGCCGGTACTCCTCCTCCTGAATGATTCGAGCAGTTCCTTCAACTCCTTCATCATCGCGGTGCTGCTGCTGGCCGCGAGCAGGTCATCGATGTAGACGAGCACCCAGCAGGTCACCTCGTCATCGCCGATCTAAAGTAGAGCGCAGTGTCGACCTGGCTCTTCTTCAAGCCAGCGTCCAGAAGCACGCCGTCGAGAGCCCTGTACCACAGCAGCGGCGACTGCTTCAGCCCGTAAAGGCTCTTCAGCAGCTTGCACACCCGGCCAGTCCCGTCATTGAAGTAGTCCGGCTGGTACATGTACAGCACCCGGTCGAGCTTACTCTGTAGGAAAACATTCTTCATGTCGAGCAGCATCAGGTTGAGGTCAAGGATGGCGACGATGCTGAGGAAGATCCTCATGGTGACGTAGCTGCTCACTGGCGCATACGTCTCATCGTAGTTGGCGCCATACACATGCGTGAAGCCCTTCACGACTATCCTCGCCTTCTCGCGCTCGACGGTGTCGTCGATGCGGTACTTGGTCGTCAGCACCCACCGGTTCTTCATGATGTTCACCCCAGGTGGGTGAACGTTTGACCAGCTCCGAGGTCCCCATGCCGATGAGCCTGCGGATCTCCTCCTCCATAGCGGCCTTCACCGCCTTGCCCTTCCAGCTCGCCAACGCCTCCTTCACCGTCATCGTCGAGATGTCCCAACGGTGCTCAGGCCCAGCGTGCATGTCGGGGTCGAGATCTTCCAGGTCGACGTCGTCCTCGGCGTCGTCATACAGCAGGTTGTTTTCGTCGTTGTCGTACGCTGTAGTGTATGCAGCTGGCGGAACACACACGTGGTATCCAAAGAAATCAGACTGCCTCCGAGTTCGGCCTGTACGCCGTGGACCAGCCTGGACCTCCACCACGTCGCCGTCGGTGGACTCTTCGGCGCCCAATTGCTCCCCTCCGTCTTCACTGGCATCGCTACCCTCGGCATCCTGCTGCACCCTGGTCGGCATCCCTGCCGAATTCTCCCCTGCAGTCGGCTCCCCTGCCGACTGCCTGGTTGCCGACTGCTCCTTGGTCGGCCTCTTTCTCCGCCGCCTGCTCCCCTGTCGACTGCTGTCCTGCCGATGCCTCCTTCGCCGGCTTCACTAAAGTCGGCTGCTTCTCCTCGACCTGCTTGTCAGAAGCTGCTCCCCCATCGGCGTCGACGTCACTCCACGCAGGTCGGCTACAAGGGGAGGGACAGAAGGGGCAGGGGAAGGCGAAGAAGTGCAAAAGTCCACGGCGTCCTCATCAGCAAGCTCAGCGACCTCGGCGAGCAGAGGTAGCGTCGCCGTCAAGGTGTCCGTTGGCGGGTTGACCTGCGTCCGCCCCGACGCCGGCCCATGCTCTGACTTCCACACCTCCAACGACATCATCTCGTAGAACACCACGTCCGACGTGGTGACCACCCGGTTGTTGGCGATGTCGAGGAGCTCTTACCCTTTGCTCTCCCCGGACACGCCGAGATGAAGACCCCACCTGGCCTTCGGCTCCAGCTTGCCACCGCGCTGCTGCTCAGGGACATGCAGCCCCACACGCGCGCCAGCGACAAGTCTGACTTCTTCCGGGTGAGCAGCTGGTACGGCGTCGTCCCCGGTGGCAGCAGCGACGACCTCTCAAGGCAGTTGCGGACCCAGACGGCCTGCCGCAGAGCGAGGCTCCACCAGTAGTGCTGCACTCCCTGGTGCAGCAGCATCGTCCGCACCGACTCCACCACCGTCCTCATCTCGCTCTCCGCAATGCCGTTCTGCTGCGGGGTGTAGGGGCAGGTCAAGTCGTGGACGATCCCCTTCTCGTCCACGAAGGCGGTGAACTCCCTTTCGAGGAACTCCCCTCCTTGGTCAGAGCGCAGCATCAACACCAATTTCTTCGCCTGTCGCTCAACCACCACCAGCCACTTCTCAAACTCTCGCAGCACGTCCGACTTCTTGGCGACCGGCCTCACCCACGGATGCACGGATGCCAGCCTCGACGACCGCTTAGGGGATTGTCTCTCCTTAATTGAGAGCCTCATGGCGTCTCCTCGCATCCTCCAGCCGTGCCTCCAGGGTGTCCACCACCCCTGTGTCACCTACGGTGCCTACCATGGTGACTATCGCACAGCTGCCGGCCTACGAACACGATAGGTCAGTGCAAAAGTCAGCTGGACCGAAGGTGTCGCTGCAGTGTCGTCCACGTTCAACGCACCATGCGGAGATAACTACTACAACGAGAGCTAGACTACGGGCTAGGGATATGGCTAGAGTGATATTTGCGTTCGTTCCTTGGTCGTTTCCTTGTGCACACACTGCTTGCTAGTTCACGGGTAAAAATTGGCGAAAGTTTCACTAGGAAAAGTTGACAAGAATGATTCAGAATGGCAAGGCAACAACGAGTACATTAGAGCTAGCATGCAAGCAGAACGACTACCAGTGCAGCACGGTCGACCACGTTCCAGCACGACTTGATCGGCCGCGCTCCACCTGTGCAAAGTTGCGGCCTGCCGACACTGCAAGTCGACGGTGTGCCAACGCTGCAGCAAGTCGACGGCGTGCCAACGCTGCAGTTAGTCGGGTGCACTGCGTTGCAAACGCAGGACAGCAGCCCAACCGCTTCGTAGGTGCTTGCAGATGATTGGCGGGCTGTGTCTTGTCACCTGCACAGCGAACACACCAAATCGTCTTTGTGCTGACGATTGCTCTTGATCAGCCACGTCGACCTCGAGATACCACACCGAGGTCGGCCTACCGCAGTAGACGGCACGATCGAATGATTCAAGGCACGATGGATGGTGCGCGGCTATGAACAGAGGCACGGCATCGACTTCGATCTAACCTCCGTGAGAATCCTGCTCGCGATCTCAACCGCAAGGCACCTGCCGCTGCGCCAAATCGACATGAAAAACGCGATTTTGTACACGTTAGTAGATGCCGTAATCTACGTGGAGCAGCTGCACACGTACGGAGAAGGGGAAAGCAGGCGCCAAGGCTCTGGCAGCAGTACCTGCACAACATTCTGCTCGAGATAGGATTCAAGCAGATGCCACATGACCCTGGAATGTACCGCGGAGATAACATCCTGCTTACCGTCTACGTCGACGATTTGCTCTACACATGGTCAAGCAACGAGCTGCTCGAGCAATTTGAGAAAAATCTGGTGGGGCGCGTCGACATTACCTGCAACAACGAAGTGAAACAGTTCTCAGGACTCAATATCTCCTACGCGCCAGAAGCCATTCTCCTCTCCGAGGCTAAGTATGTAGAGGAGCTTGGGAAGCGCTTACACATTTCGCCTGCGCCGCTCTCCACCCCTTACCGCACTCCCAGAATGACCACAAACCTGACAACAAAGCCCTATCCCCTGCTGGAATCCAGACTTACCAGCCACAGCTAGGATGCCTGCTCTTTGCCTCTATTAAGGCCCGACCTTTCCTACATCGCGAGCCAACTGGCTCAGTACTCTCGCAAACCAACGGCTGAGAACCTTCTGGATCTGCACTGCGCTCTACAGTTCTTCGTTTCAACGCCCAAGATTGGGCTGTGCTACTCAACAGCGCCAACCCCATCCTTCAACCTCATCGGCTACGTGGATGCCGATCACGCAGCAGACCCCGACAATCGACGGTCCAGGACTGGGTTCCTAATTCGCCTCAAGCCGACAGGACCAATCTCATGGAACTCGCAGAAACAGGAGCTGGTTGCCCTGTCTTTGGCCGAAGCCGAGTTCATCGCCGCAATAGCAGCAGTTCGCGAAGGTCTCTGCCTGCAGGAACTCCTGCAAGAGGCGAAAATCCTAGTTTCGCCCACCTTTCGCCTGCACTACAACAACTAGAGCAGGATCTCTATCACGAACAAGCCCGGATTCGTCAACCGCACCAAGCACATTGCGCTGCGGTATTTCTTCGTCAAGGACATGGGGAAGGTGGACTTGACTGCCCGACAGATGACACGGCAGTTGACTTCCTGACGAAGCGACTGCCACGCCAGCAGTACCAGCACTGCTTTGAACTCAGCGGAGTAGTCAAGCAGGTCAAGTCGAGCTACGGCCAGGAGTGAAGGGGGGTGTTACTGTCAAACTATATATGCTGTAGTATATTCTGTAGGGTGTAGTGGGGGTACAACCCAATGTTAGGATTTCATTTTGTACCCAAACTTGCTCATAGATCATCATCCCTACTTGCTATCTTGACAGTTACGAATAGTGAAATATGATTGTGCACTCCTAACCAAAGCGAGGAGAAGCACTCGAAGCGACACAGACAGTTGGAGTGGATCTGGACCGTCGGAGCAGACGGCATCATGCAGCTGCAGAAGCGAGGAAATTGGCGGGAACAATTTCATAACTATACACGCCACACGGTTGGCTTTAAATTTGAATAAAGGAATGTACCCCTTAGAGTACATGGCTAGCTAGGTCGTTTCGTATCCCCCCCTGTACTACTACTTATACGCTTGTATCGGCATGTTTTCATCATCTCAAACATTTTACATTCACTCTGTTTTGAGGTCAAGGGCTAACCACTACCAATCAGTGTGCGAACTTTTTCGAGGTGATCCTAGGGTCGATCAATTTATAATCGCAGCAGAAGCTTAAAACATTTTCGCTGCCACTCCTCTGAGATCGATCTCGCGATTGTATAAAAGGGCTCTAGTCTTGCAGCATGTTTGATCTCGAAGTACGGTACCTCAGGGTTTTCTCAATATCCAAAGAGTAATTCAAAATTTCAAGCAAGCCTTGTGTCGGAGCGAAGCCGTCCATAACGAGTCAACACCACAAGATCATGGACACACGATGCGCAGCTCTCTAGATCATGTCCCTTTGGTCCGTCATCGTTTATCGTACGTGCGACGTGTGCCCGTGGCCGGATTAGGAAGCGAGCCATCAGGGTTCCGCCGTGTGGCAGCGAGATCTTGGCTCGCCTCGACGCCTGTGGCAGCGAGGGCGTAGCGGTGGCGGCGAGGGCGTGCGATGGGCGTAGCGGCGGCAACGAGGGCGTGCGACGGGCGTAGCGGCGGCAACGAAAGCGTGCGACGGGCGTAGTGGGGCAGCGAGGTCGTGCGACAGGCGTAGCGGGGAAGCGAGGTCGTGCGACGGGCGTAGCGGGGCAGCGAGGTTGTGCGACGGGCGTAGCGGGGCAGCGAGGTTGTGCGACGGGCGGCGAGCATGAAGCGGCTGCCAGCCTCCGCGGAGTTCGCGGCTTACCAGGTCAGCCGCGCCGCTGCTCGATCGCCGCCGCTCCGGCACCGCGACAATCGGAGCGCCTTTGCGCCCTTTGCACGTGAACGGCGGTCTCGTTAGTAAAGCAGCTTGCGAGCCACTAGTTCCCGCGGCGATACTATCGCTTCGAGTCATGCCATGGCTTGTGATGCTGTCAATGAGCAACACGTGGCGGCGGCAGCTGCTGCCACGTCAGCACTGCAGGAGAAGAAAGCAGGCCGGCTGACGAAGGTGGGTGGAGGACGGCTGCATTTAGCGGTGTGCTTGTCTTGATGTCGATTCATTGTTGCCTCTTTCATCCTTGCTCACTGGCTGGTGCTGGTGATGATGATGGTGATGGTGGGTGCACTACAATACTTGGTTCGCGTCTCTCCCATTTCACTGCTGCATATCATCCCTCGCCCAAACAATCTACTGCCACTGCCTGCATTTCTCCCTTCTTCGTCCCCCCCTTCCCTTCCCCATCCCTTTCCCATTCCTCCTCCACTTTTCGTCCCTCCCCGATCCCCCACCCCCCTCCTCACCCACAACCTTTCTTGTGACCACTCGCCTCCACACGGCCCGGGAAAACGAATGGGTGCACGGTGGGCGAATGGGTGCACGGTGGGCGAATGGGTGCACGGTGGGCGAATGGGAGCACGGTGGGCGAATGGGTGCACGGTGGGCGAATGGGTGCACGGTGGGCGAATGGGTGCACGGTGGGCGAATGGGTGCACGGTGGGCGAATGGGTGCACGGTGGGCGAATGGGTGCACGGTGGGCGAATGGGTGCACGGTGGGCGAATGGGTGCACGGTGGGCGAATGGGTGCACGGTGGGCGAATGGTGTTGAGATAAGCGGTAGTCTTAGGAGCCATAGCTAGGAGAGTCCTAGCTAGGCAAGAGAGTTTAGGCGAAAGAGAGGGGTTGCACTAGCAAGAATGGGGATACAAATAGCAAACCCTAGAAGGGTTGTACTCGCTACAGAGCACCCCACTACAGGCTAGAGCATAATATTCTGACAAATGGGTGCACGGTGGGCGAATGGGTGCACGGTGGACGAAAGAATGGGTGCGTGTCAATGCTTGACTGCATGGTGTCACGTCCGTATGGCCATGGACATGGGGGGGTGTGGGGGGTGGGGGGGCATGTCACCAGGTGCGGTGGCGGTGGGTGGGCGTGGAGGGGCGGGAGGGCGAGGAGGAGTTGGACCTCGCGGCGGTGATGCAGCGCACGGGGCTGCACGCGCGCGACCTGCGCATCCTCGACCCGCTGCTCTCCTACCCCTCCATCATCCTCGGCCGCGAGCGCGCCATCGTCCTCAACCTCGAGGTGCGCACCCCTGCCCCGCCCTGCCCTGCCATGCTTGTGGATGGGAATGGGGGGTTACGCTGCACAGGAGTTACGCTGGCTCACCTACCTGCTGACTGACTTGGGAGAGAGGCCTCGTTCTCCTCCAGTTCTGTACGTCGACAACAAGGCCGCCATTGCCTTGTGTCAGGAGCACAGACTGGAGCACAGAACGAAGCACATCGCTCTGCGTTACTTCCTGGCTCGAGAGTTGCAGCAGCGAGGTAAGGTTCGTCTTGCTCACGTGCCCACTCGGGCCAACACTGCTGATATATTGACCAAGGCACTTCCGTCTGGTGATCATCAGCGTTTCTGTACTTTGTTAGGCCTTGTGCCTACGTTTCCACACTTGCTGTAGACTTGATTGTACTGTGATCTATATATATACATGCATGCTTGCTCTTGCTAGGTAGTGATCACTATGCTGTTCTTGTTGCATATATATTTCTGCATGTGAACTGGCATTCTGACCTCTTGCTTGTGCTCAGTGTGTGTGGTGACTTTGTGATCCACCCTGAGCTTGCTTTGCTTTTCTTGACTGGTCTTGTGACCTCTTGCTCTCCCCCACTTTGCCTATGGGGGTGTGTCAAACATATATTTGAATCGTAGGCTGTAGTGGGGTAGATACTGTGGGGTATAACCCTGTAGGGTTTTCCTCTTGTACAACTCTCTCGATAGTCTCATCCATTCTTGCCTAGCTTCTAGCAGTGCATGCGCTAGCAGGCGCGCGGCTGCGCGCTACTGGCTGGGCGCTATACGGGGCGGCCTACGGGACGGGTCACGGCCAGATGGACAGTGGGCATGTTGGGACAGGCTACGGGACGCTACGGGGTGCGTCGTGACGGGCTACGGGACATTCTCTAATTACATCGAAATCCAAACGTGCGACGTAAGAATTCGTTTCGAACCTGCTCCCGCCATTTCCCATTCAAATGCTTTTGCCTGCATCGATCTTCATCTGACATTTGCTTTCGTAACATTCATATAGTAATGATATGACGAATTTGTTACGATATGGAATTGTTGAATAACCTTCATATAGTAATGATCTCTTAACGAGAAGATAACCGCAGCGAGGACGAAGACCGAGCGACACAAACGTGTCAAAGAACTAGGCAGTACAAAAGAGGAATGACGAAAGAGGGGTTTCACTAGCAGCAGTTGGGATACATATAGCAAACCCTAACTAGGTTGTACTCGCTATAGAGCACCCCACTATAGGCTAGATAATAACATTTTGACACACCCCCATAGCCAAAGTGGGGTGTAATCAGCACAATGAGCAGGCATAGTAATAGTTCACAATTATAAGCAAAGCTAGAGGCATTCACAAAGGGCAAGTGAGGAGGAGGAGGCGAGACTGTAAGAGGAGAGGAGATAGGAGGCGACGGCTGACCAAAGCTCCAGACACACGGGCAACAGGAGTCACACTGGCACAGTGGCCACCAGATCAGCGCCCCGGACTACATGAGTAACTGGCTCCGCAGCTAAGACGAGCGGCAGGAGCAACGGACCCACGGGCGACTGGCGCAGCTGGCTACGACTGGGCTACCAGGACAGCGCCCCGGACTACAGGTGCTGCTGACGACAAGACGGCAGCCTCCGCTCAACCTCCCCCGACCGTCCCACACCCCTCTCACACACCCCCTGCTGAAACCCTAGCTCCACTCCCACGGCACCCCCCTTAAACCCTAAACCCTCGGCTCCCACACACCCACCCCCCTCAGCGGCAGCTGCAGCAGTGGGAGACGGAGGAGGAGGAGGAGTGGGGGACTTCGCACACAACGGCGACCCCCAGAACCGCCACCCCCACACGCGCCACCCCCAAACCCTAAAACGGGTGGCACGGGGCAGGAGCGCGGGGGACGGCGCGGGGGACGGCGTGCGGCCCCCAGGGCGCCACCACGGGGCAGCGAGGGGTCGCGCGCGGCTCCCCAGGGCGGCGCGACGGGGCGAGGGGCCGCGCGCGGCTCCCCAGGGCGTCGCGACGGGGGGGTCGCGCGCGGCTCCCCAGGGCGTCGCGACGGACAGCGGGGGTCGCGCGCGGCTCCCCAGGGCGTCGCGGCGTACAGCGGGGGTCGCGCGCAGCTCCCCAGGGCGTCGCGATGGGCAGCGGGGGTCGCGCGTGGCTCCCCAGGGTGTCGCGACGGACAGCGGGGGTCGCGCGCGGCTCCCTTGGGCGTCGCGACGGACAGCGGGGGTCGTGCGCGGCTCCCCAGGGCGTCGCGACGGACAGCGGGGGTCGCGCGCGTCTCCCCAGGGCGTCGCGACGGGCGGCAGGGGGGACGCGCGCGGCTCCCAGGGCGACGCGACGAGCAGCGGGGGCCGCGTTGGGGGACGAGCAGGGCAGCGCGCGGGTCCCCGGGGTGACGCACGAGGGAGGAAACCGCGCGGGGGACAGCAGCGGAAGCAGTTAGGTGGCGGGCCCACCCACAGGATCGACCCAAGGGGGTCGACCTGCTCTGATAGCATGTCGAAATGAACAAGAGTGCAAAAGAAGAATGCCGAAAGAGGGGTTTCACTAGCAGCAGTTGGGATACATATAGCAAACCCTAACTGGGTTGTACTCGCTATAGAGCACCCCACTACAGGCTAGATAATAACATCTTGACAAAACGGTTATCGAAGACGGTTGCAAGTAGGAATAATATGAAGCGTAAAACGCGGAAAAACATTGAAACAATAATCATGCCGCATATCGTTACTGAAGTGCACGGTTGGTTTCCCTATATCTAGATTAGATTCTATGGGGAATGTACTCTCTCAAAGTACATGGCTAGCTATGACCAGGGCCCGTGCTAGGATTTGGGGCACCCTGAGGCCTCAGGGCACCTTTCCAGAATCGTAAAAAATTCCCTGATTTGTCAGGGCAAAATTTCGAAGCCTTCCTGCATGTTCAGGGCTTTTTCAGAAATCAATCCTGACCTGTCAGGGAAAAAAACCAAGTGTTCAAGGTTCAGATTGGTTGGTTGACAGAGTTAGAGTTGAAGTGTATATTCGCCTGCACGGGGGTGGATTCGATCCTACGACCTCATCTATCGGAAGTAACTTTCTACTGACTAGGCCACTTCTGGATGGTTGGGTGGATGAATGAGTGCTAAACAACGGGTTGCCTACAGAGACAATTACAGGACTCCCCCCCCCCCCCCCCCCCCCCCCCCCCTCCCCCCCCCCCCCCCCCCCCCCCCCCCCCCCCCCAACAAAAAACGCGTCAGGGCATGCCTCGGCATTCATCCTGACACTACAGGGAAGAACACTACAGCCATTCTGAATGTTCAGGGCATTTCATGTAACAACATCATGAGACCTCACGAAAAAATTTTACACTATTCTGAAACAACAGGGTAGATTTAAAACCAAGGTCTCACGTAGATCATTTGTTATGCAGCTGATGAAAAACCCCCGTTTCCTATTGGCTGACGAGGTTGGGAAAACAAAAAGGGGTGCAGCGAGGGATGCGAAGGGAGCTGAATCGTTTGCTGTGTTCCAAACCTTCTAGGTATGGAAACAGGTTCGGAGCCGAAGCTACAGTGCCAGTGAAATGTCAAGGGTTGTCGAACGTCTCATGTACCTGAAATTTGTTTTGCAATTGGTGCTGAGGCAAAATCGGGGGAGTGTCGCACGCCAACTTTCCAAGCCAGCCAGTACACCTCGCCTACAAAACTAGGTAACTCAAGTCTCAAATGTTTTGCAATTGATAGCAAAACTTCTTACTTGAGACCCTGGTTTTAAAACTGCATCCTGAATTCAGGGTAATCAGGATGTTTTGCCCTGATAACGTGGGGCCTGGCTAGGACCTTTCGTATTCCACTGTATTTCTATGTAAACCCCATCCGCATTGTATTAGTCACTTCTGACTTTAGTCATCTCCTCCTTCTGACAGGATCCATACCCGACATCAATAAGCAAACCTTCCGCTGCTACAATACGTACCATCAACGTGAGACGATCCTATAAAGTCATTTCAGATTGTAACAAACTTGATACTCGGTACTGCTGGCTCCTGTTACGTACAAGAATGTACGTCTCTTAATTCTATGTCACAACAGAGATTACAGTTTTTTTTCGTACAAATCTGCAGCTTTTCTTCCCAAGAGAAATTATTTTTACGAATCACCTTTTAGTTTTCTCCATATCCAAAAGAGTCTAAATAACATATTCCAATCAAAGCATAGTATCGAAACTAAGCCATCCATGATGCTTGCAACCTCGCAGCATCAATGATACTTTCTGTTCATGTTCCTTCGGCGATCTGCTTTTGAACAGCGCGTCAGTCGCTTATCGTGTGTGCGGCGCGCGCCTTTGGCCGGCTTAGGAAGAGAGCAATCGGCGAGCAGTCGTGCGCTAAGCTCGCCTCGCCGCCACTCCTCTGAGATCGATCTCGCGATTGTATAAAAGGGCTCTAGTCTTGCAGCATGTTTGATATCGAAGTACGGTACCTCAGGGTTTTCTCAATATCCAAAGAGTAATTCAAAATTTCAAGCAAGCCTTGTGTCGGAGCGAAGCCGTCCATAACGAGTCAACACCACAAGATCATGGACACACGATGCGCAGCTCTCTAAATCATGTCCCTTTGGTCCGTCATCGTTTATCGTACGTGCGACGTGTGCCCGTGGCCGGATTAGGAAGCGAGCCATCAGGGTTCCGCCATGTGGCAGCGAGATCTTGGCTCGCCTCGACGCCTGCGGCAGCGAGGGCGTAGCGGTGGCGGCGAGGGCGTGCGATGGGCGTAGCGGCGGCAACGAGGGCGTGCGACGGGCGTAGCAGCGGCAACGAAAGCGTGCGACGGGCGTAGTGGGGCAGCGAGGTCGTGCGACGGGCTTAGCGGGGAAGCGAGGTCGTGCGACGGGCGTAGCGGGGCAGCGAGGTTGTGCGACGGGCGTAGCGGGGCAGCGAGGTTGTGCGACGGGCGGCGAGCATGAAGCGGCTGCCAGCCTCCGCGGAGTTCGCGGCTTACCAGGTCAGCCGCGCCGCTGCTCGATCGCCGCCGCTCCGGCGCCGCGACAATCGGAGCGCCTTTGCGCCCTTTGCACGTGAACGGCGGTCTCGTTAGTAAAGCAGCTTGCGAGCCACTAGTTCCCGCGGCGATACTATCGCTTCGAGTCATGCCATGGCTTGTGATGCCATGGCTTGTGATTGTCTGCGGAGCTCATGCCCTTCACCTCACCCCACCTCCTGCCGTTCACCTCACACCCCTTGTGAAGAGATGAGAGTAGCGCAGGCGTGCCATCTCCGTGCCATCTCCGTGCACGCGCACCTCCACACTCTCGCCCCGCATATGCCGCTGCGAGCGCTCACTTCCTTGCACTCGTACTCCTTTGTTGCGCCCCCCCACCCGACCATTGCGTGCAGAAGAACGTGAAGCACAGGGCTCGCGTGGATCCTGTCAATGAGCAACACGTGGCGGCGGCAGCTGTTGCCACGTCAGCACTGCAGGAGAAGAAAGCAGGCCGGCTGATGAAGGTGGGTGGAGGACGGCTGCATTTAGCGGTGTGCTTGTCTTGATGTCGATTCATTGTTGCCTCTTTCATCCTTGCTCACTGGCTGGTGCTGGTGATGATGATGGTGATGGCGGGTGCACTACAATAATGCTTGGTTCGCGTCTCTCCCTTTTCACTGCCGCATATCATCCCTCGCCCAAACAATCTACTGCCACTGCCTGCATTTCTCCCTTCTTCGTCCCCCCTTCCCTTCCCCATCCCTTTCCCATTTCGTCCCTCCCCGATCCCCCACCCCCCTCCTCACCCACAACCTTTCTTGTGACCACTCGCCTCCACACGGCCTGGGTGGACGAACGGGTGCACGGTGGACGAACGGGTGCACGGTGGAGGAACGGGTGCACGGTGGACGAACGGGTGCACGGTGGACGAACGGGTGAACGGTGGACGAACGGGTGCACGGTGGACGAAAGAATGGGTGCGTGTCAATGCTTGACTGCATGGTGTCACGTCCGTATGGCCATGGACATGGGGGGGTGTGGGGGATGGGGGGGCATGTCACCAGGTGCGGTGGCGGTGGGTGGGCGTGGAGGGGCGGGAGGGCGAGGAGGAGTTGGACCTCGCGGCGGTGATGCAGCGCACGGGGCTGCACGCGCGCTACCTGCGCATCCTCGACCCGCTGCTCTCCTACCCCTCCACCATCCTCGGCCGCGAGCGCGCCATCGTCCTCAACCTCGAGGTGCGCACCCCTGCCCCGCCCTGCCCTGCCATGCTTGTGGATGGGAATGGGGGGTTACGCTGCACAGGAGTTACGCTGGCTCACCTACCTGCTGACTGACTTGGGAGAGAGGCCTCGTTCTCCTCCAGTTCTGTACGTCGACAACAAGGCCGCCATTGCCTTGTGTCAGGAGCACAGACTGGAGCACAGAACGAAGCACATCGCTCTGCGTTACTTCCTGGCTCGAGAGTTGCAGCAGCGAGGTAAGGTTCGTCTTGCTCACGTGCCCACTCGGGCCAACACTGCTGATATATTGACCAAGGCACTTCCGTCTGGTGATCATCAGCGTTTCTGTACTTTGTTAGGCCTTGTGCCTACGTTTCCACACTTGCTGTAGACTTGATTGTACTGTGATCTATATATATACATGCATGCTTGCTCTTGCTAGGTAGTGATCACTATGCTGTTCTTGTTGCATATATATTTCTGCATGTGAACTGGCATTCTGACCTCTTGCTTGTGCTCAGTGTGTGTGGTGACTTTGTGATCCACCCTGAGCTTGCTTTGCTTTTCTTGACTGGTCTTGTGACCTCTTGCTCTCCCCCACTTTGCCTATGGGGGTGTGTCAAACATATATTTGAATCGTAGGCTGTAGTGGGGTAGATACTGTGGGGTATAACCCTGTAGGGTTTTCCTCTTGTACAACTCTCTCGATAGTCTCATCCATTCTTGCCTAGCTTCTAGCAGTGCATGCGCTAGCAGGCGCGCGGCTGCGCGCTACTGGCTGGGCGCTATACGGGGCGGCCTACGGGACGGGTCACGGCCAGATGGACAGTGGGCATGTTGGGACAGGCTACGGGACGCTACGGGGTGCGTCGTGACGGGCTACGGGACATTCTCTAATTACATCGAAATCCAAACGTGCGACGTAAGAATTCGTTTCGAACCTGCTCCCGCCATTTCCCATTCAAATGCTTTTGCCTGCATCGATCTTCATCTGACATTTGCTTTCGTAACATTCATATAGTAATGATATGACGAATTTGTTACGATATGGAATTGTTAAATAACCTTCATATAGTAATGATCTCTTAACGAGAAGATAACCGCAGCGAGGACGAAGACCGAGCGACACAAACGTGTCAAAGAACTAGGCAGTACAAAAGAGGAATGACGAAAGAGGGGTTTCACTAGCAGCAGTTGGGATACATATAGCAAACCCTAACTAGGTTGTACTCGCTATAGAGCACCCCACTATAGGCTAGATAATAACATTTTGACACACCCCCATAGCCAAAGTGGGGTGTAATCAGCACAATGAGCAGGCATAGTAATAGTTCACAATTATAAGCAAAGCTAGAGGCATTCACAAAGGGCAAGTGAGGAGGAGGAGGCGAGACTGTAAGAGGAGAGGAGATAGGAGGCGACGGCTGACCAAAGCTCCAGACACACGGGCAACAGGAGTCACACTGGCACAGTGGCTACCGGAACAGCGCCCCGGACTACAGGAGTAACTGGCTCCGCAGCTAAGACGAGCGGCAGGAGCAATGGACCCACGGGCGACTGGCGCAGCTGGCTACGACTGGGCTACCAGGACAGCGCCCCGGACTACAGGTGCTGCTGACGACAAGACGGCAGCCTCCGCTCAACCTCCCCCGACCGTCCCACACCCCTCTCACACACCCCCTGCTGAAACCCTAGCTCCACTCCCACGGCACCCCCCTTAAACCCTAAACCCTCGGCTCCCACACACCCACCCCCCTCAGCGGCAGCTGCAGCAGTGGGAGACGGAGGAGGAGGAGGAGTGGGGGACTTCGCACACAACGGCGACCCCCAGAACCGCCACCCCCACACGCGCCACCCCCAAACCCTAAAACGGGTGGCACGGGGCAGGAGCGCGGGGGACTGCTCGAGGGACGGCGTGCGGCCCCCAGGGCGCCACCACGGAGCAGCGGGGGGGTCGCGCGCGGCTCCCCAGGGCGCCGCGACGGGGCAGCGGGGGGTCGCGCGCGGCTCCCCAGGGCGCCGCGACGGACAGCGGGGGTCGCGCGCGGCTCCCCAGGGCGTCGCGACGGACAGCGGGGGTCGCGCGCAGCTCCTCAGGGCGTCGCAACGGGCAGCGGGGGTCGCGCGTGGCTCCCTAGGGCGTCGCGACGGGCGGCAGGGGGGCCGCGCGCGGCTCCCAGGGCGACGCGACGAGCAGCAGGGGCCGCGTTGGGGGACGAGCAGGGCAGCGCGCGGGTCCCCGGGGTGACGCACGAGGGAGGAAACCGCCGCGCGCCTCGGGGCACACGGCGGGCAGAAAACCGCCGCGCGCCCCGAGCGCACGGCGGGATGAAAACCCTAAAAATTTTGGCCGGGCGCGGAGCGCGCGGCAGGAAGAAGAAGGCGCGCGCCCAAGGCGCGTGAGAAACAGAACAGCAGCGGAAGCAGCTAGGTGGCGGGCCCACCCACAGGATCGACCCAAGGGGGTCGACCTGCTCTGATAGCATGTCGAAATGAACAAGAGCGCAAAAGAAGAATGCCGAAAGAGGGGTTTCACTAGCAGCAGTTGGGATACATATAGCAAACCCTAACTGGGTTGTACTCGCTATAGAGCATGTCAGAATGAACAGGCAGGAATGATGAACTAGCAGCATGCAGGAGTACAAGCAGTAAACCCTAATTGGGTTGTACCCCATATGGGCTACCCCACTACAGCCTAGACAATATGCAGCAAATATGTTTGACACACCCCCATAGGCAAAGTGGGGGAGACCTAGGGGTCACAAGACCAGTCAAGGCAAAGCAAGGCAACAACAAGCTCAGGGTGGATCTCAAGGATTCCACACAAATTCCGAGCACAAGCTAGTGGTCACAAGACCAGTTCACATGCAAGTTTATAACAGAGCAAGAGATACAGTGATCACAACCTAGCAAGAGTAAACATGCAGGTATAGATATATATAGTGATCACAGTACAAGCAAAGTCAAGAGGTAAGCAAGTGAGGTCCAGTAGGCACAAGGCCTAGTAGAGTGCAGAAGCGCTGATGGTCACGAGGCTGAAGCGCCTTGGTGAACACATCAGCAGTGTTGGCCTCAGTGGCCACGTAGCGAATACAAAGCTGACCGCGCTGCTGCAGCTCTCGAGCAAGGAAGTACCGCAGGGCGATGTGCTTCGTTCTGTGCTCCAGTCTGTGCTCCTCACACAAGGCAATGGCAGCCTTGTTGTCGACGTACAGTACTGGAGGAGAACGAGGCCGCTCTCCGAGGTCGGTCAGCAGGTAGGTCAGCCAGCGTAGCTCCTGGGCAGCCATGGCTGTAGCGTAGATCTCAGCCTCGCAACTGGAGCCGAGAACAGAAGAAGAGCGTGTAGAGCGCCAAGAAACTGAGCCAGAGCCAAGACTGAAGGTGTAACCCTGAGACGACCGCTGAGTGGCCTGGTCGTCTGCCCAAGAAGCGTCTGAGTGCCCTGTGAGAACAACTCGGTCTCGCCCTCCAAGCACAAGCCCCATGCCCGACGTACTGCACAAGTAGCGCAACACCCTCTTAGCGGCATCCATGTGCTCCTTCCTGTGACGGCCAGGAGCGACATAGCGTGCAAGGATGCTAAGAGGGTATGCCAGGTCAGGTCGAGTGCAGGTCATCAGGTACATGAGGCAGCCCACAAGCTCTGGATACGGGCCACTCGGCTCTACGGACTCATCCGAAGGCAGAGCTGAGAGCGAGTGACCGGTAGGCAGAGGAGTGGACTGAGGCGAGGAGTACGTGAAGCGGAAGCGCTGGAGAACTTGCTGCACCATGTGTGACTGAGTCAGGGTGATGGTGCGCCGTGCTCTGTCCCGGGTGATCCGCAAGCCAAGATAGCTTGTCAGCTCACCCAGGTCTGTGCACGTGTGTCTCCTCTGCAGCTCCGACTTCACGTAGGCGAGTCCTGCAGTGTCAGCAGTGGTTAAGACCAAGTCGTCGACGTACACGAGGATGTAGAACGGCGGCAGCGAAGTGTCGGTGCGCAGGAACAGCGACGGGTCAGCTGTAGAAGGCGCGAACCCAAGAGCCGCAAGTGTAGTCCTCAGTGTGTCGTGCCACTCACGCGGAGCCTGGCGGAGACCGTAGACCGGCCGCTGAAGCCTCCACTGGGTACCAGGAGGAAACGACCCAGTGAAGCCAGGTGGGCGGCGCAGCCAGATCTCCTCGTGCAGGCTGCCCTGCAAGAAAGCAGTGCTGAAGTCAAGTGAGTGAAGCTCGTAGTCGCGGTGAGCGGCTATGTGCAGCAGCACCCGAAGAGTAGTCATCTTCGGGGTGGGGGAGAAGGTCTAGAAGAAGTCAACTCCCTCTCGCTGACTGAAGCCTCGAGCCACGTAACGCGCCTTGAAGACAGGCGGAGAACCCGGCGGCCGCTTCACCCTGAAAATCCACATGCCACTGACGATGTTCGCCCCAGGAGGGGGAACCTCGTCGACGTAGGTGCGTGTGGACTTCCAGGAAGCCATCTCGGCGTCCATGGCTATCTGCCACTGAGAGGAGTAGGGACCCGCCATCGCCTCAGCGTAAGTGCGCGGGGTCGGGATGTCTGGTGCATCCGGGTCTCCCTCAGGGGCAACTAGCAAGGACACGAGACGGGGCAAAGCAGCAGCAAGACACTGGAACTCCTCCTGTCTGTCCTCAAGGACGTCCGTGCCAAGAGCACACGCACCCCCGACGGACGGAGGACAGACAGACTCAGACTCAGACTCAGCAACAAGGCTAGCAGCGTAGTCTAGACGACAGGCAGCAGCAAAGTCAACCAACTCAGCGACCAGAGCAGACGCAGCCGAGGACTCAAAGGTAGGGTCAGTGACAACAGTAGCGAGGAGACGCGTGACAGTAGGGTGCTCAGCACGATACCGGTCAGACTCAGGGTCCGGAACGTGAGGCAAAGAGGACGCAGGAGGAGACGGTAGAGGGACACGCTGAGGAGCAGTAGAGGGACGCAGAGTCATGTAGTGAGTGCCTGGGACAGGAGGAGGACGCTCACGACGGACACGACTACCAGTGCGAGCAGGACGAACAGGCGACGCAGGACGAGACTCAGGCTCACGACGCTCTGTAAGACCTCCTGTGGGACCAGTGTAAGGAGAAGGAGCAGGGAGAGGCGAGGTAGGCGGTAACTGTGACTGCGGCTGGACAGGCGGAGGACACTCTACGGAGGGAGGAGGACAAGGAGGAGGAGCCTGCCCAAGAACCTGCTGAAGGAGCGGTACGAAGTACGGTCGCGGCCGCGCAGCGTCTCCAGAAGCAGAGGAGACTCCAGCGGCCGGGTCCTCAGTACCAGTAGGAGCTCCAGCGTCCGGGTCCACAGCACCAGCAGCAGCTCCACCGGCCGGGTCCTCAGCAGCAGCAGCAGCGCCACCGCTCGGGTCCTCAGCTCCAGCAGCAGCTCCACCGTCCGAGTCCTCAGCACCAGCAGCAGCGCCACCGTCCGGGTCCTCAGCACCAGCAGCAGCGCCACCGCCCGGGTCCTCAGCTCCAGCAGCAGCTCCAACGTCCGAGTCCTCAGCACCAGCAGCAGCTCCACCAGGCGGGTCCGCAGCACCAGTAGCAGCTCCCACGTCCGGGTCCTCAGCACCAGCAGCAGCGCCACCCCCAGGGTCCGCAGCACCAGGAGCACCACTCCGAAGACTGCAGCGCCGTGTGTACCACTCGCGGATCTGCTGAATGGGGGGGAGCTCCTGGGTAGGAGGGGAAGTACCGGGACGAGCTCCAGCAGCACCTCTCCGAAGGCGGCAGTACTCGAGGTACCTCTCCTGCAGCTGCTGGGAGGAGAGGGCTCCTCCAAGTGTAGCACGCTCAGGCTCAGCACCCCCAGACTCAGCACCCCCAGACTCAGCACCCCCAGGCTCAGTACCTCCAGGCTCCGCACCTCCAGGCTCCGCACCTCCTGGCTCAGCACCCCCAGGCTCCGCACCCCCAGGCTCAGCACCTCCAGGCTCCGCACCTCCAGGCTCCGCACCTCCAGGCTCAGCACCCGCAGGCTCCGCACCCCCAGACTCAGCACTCCCAGGCTCAGCACCCCCAGACGCAGCACCCCCAGGCTCAGCACCCCCAGACGCAGCACCCCCAGGCTCAGCACCCCTAGCAGGACGAGAGTCAACAGCTACCTCGACAGGCTCACCCGGGTCTACCTGGGACACACCTGAGGGAGCGGCACCCTGAGGGGGGAGGGGGTCTGGTACCTCAGCACCTGGAGCGAGGAAGAGAGGCGGGGGAGGGAGCGGGGCAGTGCGGTAGGGGAAGAGGCGGTAGTAGGGGACGGACTCGTCAAAAGTGACGTCCTGAGAGGCCAGGACACGCCGCGAGGTGGGGTGGTAGAACTGCCAACCAGGGGCGTCCGGGACAAAGCCAAGGAAGACGCAGGGGACAGCGCGACGGGAGAGCTTGTCCGCAGACGTGTCGCGGACAAAAGCTCGGGATCCCCAGACCCGAAAACGCGACGCATCGCCAGCCTCTCCCGTCCAACGCAGTGTCGAAGAAGTCTCGGGCAAGGAGACACGGGGCCAGAGGTTGAGTTGATGCGCAGCGTATCGGACTGCAAACGGCCACAGAAAGTGGGGGGCAGCCGCATGAACCAAGGAGGTACGAGCGACCTCCATGACCAAGCCAATGCGGCGCTCAGCAACCCCATTCTGCTGTGGAGAGGCCGGAAGCGTGAACGACTGCTCAATGCCCTCCTGCTGACAGAAGGCCTCCAAGAGGCCAGAGGAAAACTCTCCACCTCTGTCAGAGTGCAGACGCAGGACAGGGAAGTCGGAGCGGAAACGCTCACTAAGCTGGAGACGAGATCTGCGGATCCAAGGGATCAAGACATCAGGGACGTCACCCTTGGTGCGCAAGGGGAAGACCGTGGTGTAGCGCGAGAAGTCGTCAACAACAATCAGGAAGTACCTCTCCTGACCCTGACCACGGACGCGGGCTGGGCCCCACACGTCCATGTGGAGTGTCTGCAAAGGAGCAGTCGTCGGGGGAAAGGAGGAGGAGTGAGGAGCGGCGCGCTGCCGCCCCTCGACACAGGGAAGACAGGGAGGAGCAGGTGAGTCGGGAAGGGGAGGGAGCACCCTGGGAAGACCAGCAACAAGGTCCCGTTTGTGCATGGCCCGAAGGCGCTGCACAGACGGGTGACCAAGGCGGTGGTGCCAAAGGACAGTCTCATGCGCCAGAGAGCGACACGAGCAGGGGGCGGACAGCTGACCTGACGCAGACGCAGACGTAGACGCAGACGCAGCTACCTGAGGGGACTCAGTGGTCAGTGTGTACAGGTCCGACCCCGGCTCTCGAGTGAAAGTAGCCAGGTGGCGACCCGTCCGAGCACACGTGCAGTGCGTCACGCGCTCGTAGGCAGGGGTGAACTGGTGAACACCCGAGTCCTGGAGCGCACAACCCGCCACCAAGTTCGTAGAGAACGAGGGGAGGTAGAGACCTGACAGCGTGCCGGACGGGACCGCAGGACAAGGAAGGACAGTGGAGGAGGTCGCAATGACCGGACCCCCAGAGGGGTCAGCAAGGGAGACAGCAACTGGCCGAGCGAGTGGCTCAAGGACAGTGCGGTCACGAAAGAAAGAGCGAGAAGCACCTGAGTCCAGGGTGAAGGTGTGCAGTGCTGCAGTCGACTCAGTACCAAGGGGCACAGACGCACTAGCACCTAGGGCAGCAGCCTCACCATCACCTGGGGTAGCAGACACGCGAGCACCTGGAGCAGCAGACGCACTAGCACCTAGAGCAGTAGGCTCACCAGCACCTGGAGTAGCAGACACGCGAGTACCGGGAGTGGTAGCCTCACCTGCACCGAGGGCAACAGACGTACTGGCACCGAGAGCGGCTGCCTCACTCACAGAGCGACTACCACTACGGCCACCCCGACTGCTCAAACCGGCGTACCACTCACGAGCCTGCTGGAGCAGAAGAGGGCACGGCTGCTGCACCTGTCCACTACCTGAGGCTCCCGAACGACGGACGCCAGAGCGACTACCACTACGGCCACCCCGACTGCTCAAACCGGCGTACCACTCACGAGCCTGCTGGACCAGAAGAGGGCACGGCTGCTGCACCTGTCCACTACCAGGGGCTCCCGAACGACGCACGCCAGAGCGACTACCACGCCGGCCACCCCGACTGCCCAAACCGGCGTACCACTCACGAGCCTGCTGGAGCAGAAGAGGGCACGTCTGCTGCACCGGTCTACTACCAGAGGCTCCCGAACGACGCACTCCAGAGCGACTACCACTACGGCCACCCCGACTGCCCAAGCCGGCGTACCACTCACGAGCCTGCTGGAGCTGCATCTGGCCACGTCAGGAGCAGCAGCAGTAGCGGCAGCAACAGCAGGAGCAGTAAAGGCAGTAGCAGCAGCAGTAACGGTAGCAGTGCTAGCACGGCAAAGCTCACCAGTGGTTGGTGCGGCGGGCGCAAGACAGTGGCGACAGCGTGGCCGCTGCAACAGCGGGGCGGGGCCAGGTCGTAGCAGGGAGCTCCGCGGCAGCTGCGGCAGGGTCGGCGGCGGCCGCTGCTGTAGGCTCGGCGGCGGCCGCTGCTGTAGGCTCGGCGGCGGCTGCTGCTGCAGGGTCGGTGGCGGCTGCAGCTGCAGGCGCGGCGGCGGCAGCTGCTGCAGGTCGAGCGGCGGCTGCTGCTGCAAGCTCGGCGGCGGCAGCTGCTGCAGGTCGAGCGGCGGCTGCTGCTGCAGGCTCGGCGGCGGCTGCTGCTGCAGGGTCGGTGGCGGCTGCAGCTGCAGGCGCGGCGGCGGCAGCTGCTGCAGGTCGAGCGGCGGCTGCTGCTGCAAGCTCGGCGGCGGCAGCTGCTGCAGGTCGAGCGGCGGCTGCTGCTGGAGGCTCGGCGGCGGCAGCTGCTGCAGGGTCGGTGGCGGCTGCAGCTGCAGGCGCGGCGGCGGCAGCTGCTGCAGGTCGAGCGGCGGCTGCTGCTGCAAGCTCGGCGGCGGCAGCTGCTGCAGGTCGAGCGGCGGCTGCTGCTGCAGGCTCGGCGGCGGCAGCTGCTGCAGGTCGGCGGCGGCTGCTGCTGCAGGCTCGGCGGCGGCAGCTGCTGCAGGTCGGCGGCGGCTGCTGCTGCAGGTTCGGTAGCGGCAGCTGCTGCAGACGAAGTCGAAGCCGCGAAGGGGCGGCTGAGGGATTGCGACGGGCGGCTAAGGGGCCGCGATGCGTGGGTAAGGAGCCGCGACGGCGGCTGAAAGGGCCGCCACGAGCGGGTAGGGAGGTGACGACGCCACGGGAAAGGCGACGCGGCGGGCGGCGAGAGCCTGCAGCGGCGGGCAGCTCGCGGGCAGTGCGCGGAGCCGCACAAGGCTGCGACGGGTCGCGTGACAAACCCTAAGCCGCGCGCGGGCGGCTAGCTGGTCGCGCGCACGAAGAATCGGCCGCGCGCGGGCGGCTAGCGAGGCGCGCGCGCGAAAAATCGGCCGCGCACGGGCGGCTAGCGAGTCGCGCGCGTTAAAAACGAGCCGCGCGCGGGTGGCTAGCGGGCTGCGTGCGCGCGGTAGGTAGAGGCGCACGAGGGCGCGCGGTAGGTAGAGGCGCACGAGGGCGCTAAGGCGCACGAGGGCGTGCGGTAGGTAGAGGCGCACAAGGGCGCTAAGGCGCACGAGGGCGCTCGGTAGTGAGAGGCGCACGAGGGCGCACGAGGGCGCACGAGGGCGCACGAGGGCGCACGAGGGCGCACGAGGGCGCACGAGGGCGCACGATAGGTAGGTAGGTAGGTAGGTAGCGGTGGGCCCTAGGAGCGGTCCTAGCAAAGGACCTGCTCTGATACCATGTCAGAATGAACAGGCAGGAATGATGAACTAGCAGCATGCAGGAGTACAAGTAGTAAACCCTAATTGGGTTGTACCCCATATGGGCTACCCCACTACAGCCTAGACAATATGCAGCAAATATGTTTGACAGAGCACCCCACTACAGGCTAGAGAATAACATCTTGACAAAACGGTTATCGAAGACGGTTGCAAGTAGGAATAATATGAAGCGTAAAACGCGAAAAAACATTGAAACAATAATCGTGCCGCATATCGTTACTGAAGCGCACGATTGGTTTCCCTATATCTAGATTAGATTCTATGGGGAATGTACTCTCTCAAAGTACATGGCTAGCTAGGACCAGGGCCCGTGCTAGGATTTGGGGCACCCTGAGGCCTCAGGGCACCTTTCCAGAATCGTAAAAAATTCCCTGTTTTGTCAGGGCAAAATTTCGAAGCCTTCCTGTATGTTCAGGGCTTTTTCAGAAATAAATCCTGACCTGTCAGGGCAAAAAACCAAGTGTTCAAGGTTCAGATTTGTTGGTTGACAGAGTTAGAGTTGAAGTGTATATTCGCCTGCACGGGGGTGGATTCGATCCTACGACCTCATCTATCGGAAGTAACTTTCTACTGACTAGGCCACTTCTGGATGGTTAGGTGGATGAATGAGTGCTAAACAACGGGTTGCCTACAGAGATAATTACGGGACTCCCCCCCCCCCCCCCCCCCCTCCCCTCCCCCCCCCCCCCCCCCCCCCCCCCCCCCCCCCCCCCCCCCAACAAAAAACGCGTCAGGGCATGCCTCGGCATTCATCCTGACACTACAGGGAAGAACACTACAGCCATTCTGAATGTTCAGGGCATTTCATGTAACAACATCATGAGACCTCACGAAAAAATTTTACACTATTCTGAAATAACAGGGTAGATTTAAAACCAGAGTCTCACGTAGATCATTTGTTTTGCAGTTGACGAAAAACCCCTGTTTCCTATTGGCTGACGAGGTTGGGAAAACAAAAAGGGGTGCAGTGAGGGATGCGAAGGGAGCTAAATCGTTTGCTGTGTTCCAAACCTTCTAGGTATGGAAACAGGTTCGGAGCCGAAGCTACAGTGCCAGTGAAATGTCAAGGGTTGTCGAACGTCTCATGTACCTGAAATTTGTTTTGCAATTGGTGCTGAGGCAAAATCGGGGGAGTGTCGCACGCCAACTTTCCAAGCCAACCAGTACACCTCGCCCACAAAACTAGGTAACTCAAGTCTCAAATGTTTTGCAATTGATAGCAAAACTTCTTACTTGAGACCCTGGTTTTAAAACTGCATCCTGAATTCAAGGTAATCAGGATGTTTTGCCCTGATAACGTGGGGCCTGGCTAGGACCTTTCGTATTCCACTGTATTTCTATGTAAACCCCATCCGCATTGTATTAGTCACTTCTGACTTTAGTCAGCTCCTCCTTCTGACAGGATCCATACCCGACATCAATAAGCAAACCTTCCGCTGCTACAATACGTACCATCAACGTGAGACGATCCTATAAAGTCATTTCAGATTGTAACAAACTTGATACTCGGTACTGCTGGCTCCTGTTACGTACGAGAATGTACGTCTCTTAATTCTATGTCACAACAGAGATTACAGTTTTATTTTCGTACAAATCTGCAGCTTTTCTTCCCAAGAGAAATTATTTTTACGAATCACCTTTTAGTTTTCTCCATATCCAGAAGAGTCTAAATAACATATTCCAATCAAAGCATAGTATCGAAACTAAGCCATTCATGATGCTTGCAACCTTGCAGCATCAATGATACTTTCTGTTCATGTTCCTTCGGCGATCTGCTTTTGAACAGCGCGTCAGTCGCTTATCGTGTGTGCGGCGCGCGCCTTTGGCCGGCTTAGGAAGAGAGCAATCGGCGTGCAGTCGTGCGCTGAGCTCGCCTCGCCGCCTGCCATCGGAAAAAAAGGGTCGACAGAACTTACGAGAAACCAGCACCAAAGCTGCTCTGACGTACCCTTTCTGTCACATGCTTCAAATAGGGTGGAAGTGTTGCTTTGCCGTAGGTTTTAGTTTGACACATTTCGGATGAAATATCTGCGACAGATCGCGGCCGCTCATCTCGACATCAGCCGAAGCAACTTTTCCGTAGCTATTGAGCTCGACTACCACGTGTCTCGCGCGCACTAGCTAAATGTGAAAATCAAACTCAAAACTGATTGGCGTATTCTAAACGTAGCATCCGGGCCGCACATCTCAAATTTTTGAAAGCTGCTTTACCGTAACTATGAATGTGTTCCCTCAGTTCGATTCTTACGTGGCCTGCGCGTATTCGCTGTGCTATCATGTTGCGAACCAATCATGCTGTCGTAAATTGCCGATAAAAACAGTATTGGTTTGGCCAGTAAACCAGTACAAAAATATAGCACCCCAATTGTAACCGAGTCCTGTAACCAGCCTCAATAAGGTAACCTGGTTTCGTTACATGGTCCATATTGCGCCATTTGCGTTTGTGTATATAACTGTTTAAACAAAACGGTAGCATTAATAACAAGGTAACCTGTTACAATTTCGTAATTAATTGTCGCCATCTTCTCATGTTTCATACGATAAATACGTATCGTTCCCATTTGAGCAATACAGTGATTATTTTTGTTTCAGTTAAAAACCGTAGCAGCTTTAATCATAATCGACAGACAACACATGCAAGCAGCAATTTTACAAAACCTACTCTAAACAATCATCATTCAACTATCCTATAATAACATTATTGCCACCTGGTTCCTACCAGCCGGATTCATCAGTTACTGAACAGAACATAAAACAGGCGCTGGCAGTAGCTGAAAACAGCTACTAATAGGTTCGACCCATTAGCCGTTCACAGCCACTGACTAACTGGGTATAAACGACCCCACGCTTAAAATCGACGGTTTCGCATCGACAGGCTGTTCTTATCTTATACGCGACCTGCAAACAACATCCAAGAGGCGAAGGCAGAAAAAAAAAATGGACCCTCAAATGACTAGAGAGAATTGGATTCTTACAATAAAAACGTTTGAGGGAGCGACTGAACGCTGTCCGCACCACGTCGCCTAGCAGCTGGGGTTTTTCCGTAGCAGGGCCTTCACACACGTTTGCAAGTGACCTGTACAAAAGAAAAAACGTTGGAAACGAGGAAACCTAGAAATTAGGGCAATCTTAAAATGGCGAGCATTAACAAGCACTAGCTATTGAAAAGTCATGCCAAGAGAAGTCGAAAATGCTTAGAAGGAAGAGTGGCAGTACCTGGAGTTGACGGGGCTAGAGCAGGGGCGCACTGACAGAAGAGAGCACGAAAACATAAGCAGGGCTGCACTGACTGACTGACAAGGAAGCAGACACACCCGCCGAGCAGTAAGATGTGTGGGAGGAAGTGTGAAGGGAGGAAGGAGTCGTGCAGACTTGACTCCAGAGAAATGAGCGAGGGAGAGTGAAGGTGAGCTGGTATTTCGAGAAATGGGGGAGGGAGGGTGAGGTCGAGCTGGCGTTTCGAGAAATGGGTGGAGCAGGGTGAAGTGAAGCTGGGGTTTCGGGCATGAGAAACAAACTGGCGAAAAAAAAAATAAAAACTACATAGAAACTATTCTTAACGTAACAGTCACGAAAATAGGCTATCACACTCCAATACTGAACGGTCAGGAGGTATGAAACGTTTTGGAACAATCTCCACCACACATGCCATCATCACATCCCATGACAAGCAAGTTCTTGAAGGTGGCGAAGATTTCCTGGACTGTCAAGTAATGTGCTGGCACACAAGGTGCAAGCGAGTTTCATTGGCTGGGAAAGTGATGCTGGAATCATACTGGGGATGTGATTGGCTGTATAAATTGGATGCTGCAAAGTGTTGCTCACATTGTCGAAAGTAGTAGGCAAGGTTTAGAAGCAGAAAGAGGGTTTGGACTAGCAGCAGTTGAGATACAAATAGCAAACCCTAGATTGGGCTGTACTCGCTATAGAGTACCCCACTGCAGGCTAGACAAATACAACATTCTGACACACCCCCATAGCCAAATGTCAAACATTATATGTTTATATGATTGTAGGCTGTAGTGGGTTACACCTTAGGGGGTACACTAGATTAGGGTTTCCTACTTGTATCCAACTTTGTGCTAGTACAGTCATTCCAGTCTGTTGATTCTGACATGGTTTCAGAGCAGGTCCTTTGCTAGGACCGTTCTTAGGGCCCACCGCTACCTACCTACCTACCTACCTACCGTGCGCCCTCGTGCGCCTACGCGCCCTAGTGCGCCTCCTACCTACCGCGCGCGCGCAGCCCGCCAGCCACTCGCGCGCGGCTCGCTTTTTTTTTACCGCGCGCGACCCGTTAGCTGCCCGCGCGCGGCCGATTTCTTGAGCGCGTGACCAGCTAGCCGCCCGCGCGCCGCTCGCACCGCTAAAGCGCAGCCCGCCGCGGCCCCGCCGGCCCGCGAGTACATTACCGCCCGCGCGTAACCGCCTGTGCGCCGCTGCAGCTGCCGCCCGCTCGTCGCCCGCTGCTGCTGCCGCTACCACGGTCCCGCCGCTGCAGCTACAGCCTGCGCGTCACCCGCAGCCGCTCCCGCTCGTGCGCCGCTGCCGCTGCCGCCCGTGCGCTGCTGTCGCGCCTGCTGCCACTGCTGCCCGTGCGCCTCTACTGCGCCTGCTACCGCTGCCTCTGCTGCACTCGCTCCCGCTGCAGCCGCCGCTACTGCGCCCGCTGCCGCTGCCGCCCGTGCGCCTCAGCTGCTGCCGCCCGTGTGCTGCCGCTGCCGCTGCCGCCCGTGCGCCTAAGCCGCTGCCGCTCGTGCGGCGCTGCTACTACCGCCCGTGCACTTTTTTTTAGTGGCCCCGTTGGCCCCGTTGACACCGCCCACAGCTTCCCTGCGGCCTCATTCCTACTGTTTCTACCGCTACTGCTACTGCCGCTATGGCTACTCCTACTGTACTTACTTTCGATGCTGAGGGCCGTCCAGTGAAGTTCGAAACCTGG
Source organism: Closterium sp. Yama58-4 (assembly GCA_947470075.1). Lineage (NCBI taxonomy): Eukaryota > Viridiplantae > Streptophyta > Zygnematophyceae > Desmidiales > Closteriaceae > Closterium > Closterium sp. Yama58-4. The sequence goes on from CANIUD010000252.1 coordinate 679,677, forward strand.
CTCGATGACCTCCACCTCTTCCTACAGCTCACTGCTAGGGAGGACATTTCACTGTACGATCACGCCCTAGGCAACGCTACTGCCCCTCCTACCACTGCTGACAGCACTCAGCGCTCACAGTGGCAGACTCGTGACGCCCACGCTCGCTTCGCTATTCGTAACTCCCTACCGATCGACGAACGCGAGCACTTTGGCCAGCACAAAACTGCTAAGGACCTATACACTGCTGTAGTCGCTCGCTACTCCTCACCCGCTTCTGCCACACTAGGCCGCCTCACCCTCCCCTACCTGTTCCCCGACCTGGCCTCCTTTCAGACAGTTGCTGACCTCATCACCCACCTTAAGACTAGTGAGGCCCGCTTTCGCGCTGCTATGCCTGACGAGTTCCTTACTAGCAACCCCCCCCTCGCTCTGGATCACTCTCTACCACATAGTCACCCGCCTCCCCGACTCCCTGCGCACAGTCAGGGACCACTTCCTCTCTCGCTCCCCCACTGAACTCACCATTGCCCTCCTCGAGAAGGAACTGCTTGCAGCTGAGGCGAGCATCGTCGCTGTAGGCACCTCTCGTGGCGACCCCCGCACCCCGTTCTTTGAGGGGTGTTCCCCTTCCCCTCTCCTCCCCTCTGTCGCCTCTGCTGCTGCTGTCGACCTCCTTGGTGCTGAGAAGGTCGGGACCGCGTCTGCTTCGAGCGGGCGCCGCAAGAGCAAAGGGGGCAAGGGTGGAGGTGGCGGCGGAGGAGGTGGGGGTGGAGGCGGTGGGAGTGGAGGAGCGGCTGGGGAGGCTAGTGGCGGCAGTGGGGGTGGTGACAGCAGCGGCGGGAGTGGCGGCAGGGGTGGAGGCGGCAGCGGAGGCGGAGGTGGTCGTGGCAGCGGCAGAGGAGGGTGGAGGTGGCCGAGGCGGTGGCGGCGGCGGTGGTGGTCGTGGAGGCACTGGCGGTGGCCAGAGTCAGCAGCCCGCCCCGTCGCTTCAGGCCGCCCGTGAGTGGTATGCGCAGCGTGGCTTTACCTGCACGTACGTCATTCGCACTGGTGACCGCACTGGCCAGCAGTGTGGGAGGCAGCACCCCACGCAGCGCTGTTTCGCGCGCCTTACCGACGCGTGGCGTGCCCAGTTTCCTGATGCCACTGAGCTGCCCCGCTGGGCTGATCTGGAGAAGAAGGGAGTTGATATCTGGGCTTTAGACTTTGATGCTATTCTCACTGCCATGTATGCGATGTTTACTAGTGGAGAGGGTGCCCAGTACTTGCGTGTTCCGCCCGACCCGGGCATTCAGACCAGTCCGGCTGCCGCTCTAGGTGCTAGTGAGTCTGCTGCCCCAGGTCCTGGTGAGGCTGCTGCTCTAGGTGCTAGTGAGTCCGTGCCCGCTGGTACTGAGTCGACTGCAGCACTGCACACCTTCACACTGGACTCAGGTGCTTCTCGCTGTTTCTTTCATGACCGCACTGTCCTTGAGCCACTCGCTCGGCCAGTTGCTGTCTCCCTCGCTGACCCCTCTGGGGGTCCGGTCGTTGCGACCTCCTCCACTGTCCTTCCTTGTCCTGCGGTCCCGTCAGGCACACTGTCAGGTCTCTACCTCCCCTCGTTCTCTACGAACTTGGTGGCAGGTAGTGCGCTCCAGGACGGGGGTGTTCACCAGTTCACCCCTGCTTACGAGCGCGTGACACACTGCACGTGTGCTAGGACGGGTCGCCACCTGGCTACCTTCACTCGGCAGCCGGGGTCGGACCTGTACACACTGACCACTGCGTCCCCTCAGGTAGCTGCGTCCGCGTCTGCGTCTGCGTCAGGTCAGCTGTCCGCCCCCTGCTCGTGTCGCTCTCTGGCGCATGAGACTGTCCTCTGGCACCACCGCCTTGGTCACCCGTCTGTGCAGCGCCTTCGGGCCATGCACAAACGGGACCTTGTTGCTGGTCTTCCCAGGGTTCTCCCTCCCCTCCCACCCTCGCCTGCTCCTCCCTGTCTTCCCTGTGTCGAGGGACGGCAGCGCGCCGCTCCTCACTCCTCCTCCTTCCCCCCGACGACTGCTCCTTTGCAGACGCTCCACATGGACGTGTGGGGCCCAGCCCGCGTCCGTGGTCAGGGTCAGGAGAGGTACTTCCTGATTGTTGTTGACGACTTCTCGCGCTACACCACGGTCTTCCCCTTGCGCACCAAGGGTGACGTCCCTGATGTCTTGATCCCTTGGATCCGCAGATCTCGTCTCCAGCTCAGTGAGCGTTTCCGCTCCGACTTCCCTGTCCTGCGTCTGCACTCTGACAGAGGTGGGGAGTTTTCCTCTGGCCTCTTGGAGGCCTTCTGTCAGCAGGAGGGCATTGAGCAGTCGTTCACGCTTCCGGCCTCTCCACAGCAGAATGGGGTTGCTGAGCGCCGCATTGGCTTGGTCATGGAGGTCGCTCGTACCTCCTTGGTTCATGCGGCTGCCCCCCACTTTCTGTGGCCGTTTGCAGTCCGATACGCTGCGCATCAGCTCAACCTCTGGCCCCGTGTCTCCTTACCGGAGACTTCTCCGACACTGCGTTGGACGGGAGAGGCTGGCGATGCGTCGCGTTTTCGGGTCTGGGGATCTCGAGCTTTTGTTCGCGATACGTCCGCGGACAAGCTCTTCCGTCGATCTGTCCCCTGTGTCTTCCTTGGCTTTGTCCCGGACGCGCCTGGTTGGCAGTTCTACCACGCCACCTCGCGTCGTGTCCTGGCCTCTCAGGACGTCACTTTTGACGAGTCCGTCCCCTACTACCGCCTCTTCCCCTACCGCACTGCTCCACTCCCCCCCCCGCCTCTCTTCCTGGCTCCAGGTGCTGAGGTACCAGACCCCCTCCCCCCTCAGGGTGCCGCTCCCTCAGGTGTGTCCCAGGTAGACCCGGGTGAGCCTGTCGAGGTAGCTGTTGACTCTCGTCCTGCTGGGGGTGCTGAGCCTGACCGTGAGGAGCCTGGGGGTGCTGAGTCTGGGGTTGCTGAGCCTGGGGTGCGGAGCCTGGGGGTGCGGAGCCTGGGGGTGCGGAGCCTGGAGGTGCTGAGCCTGGGGGTGCGGAGTCTGGAGGTGCTGAGCCTGGGGGTGCTGCGTCTGGGGGTGCTGCGTCTGGGGGTGCTGAGCCTGGGGGTGCTGAGCCTGACCGTGCTGAGTCTGGGGGTGCTGAGCCTGGGGGTGCGGAGCCTGGGGGTGCGGAGCCTGGAGGTGCGGAGTCTGGAGGTGCTGAGCCTGGGGGTGCTGCGTCTGGGGGTGCTGTGTCTGGAGGTGCTGAGCCTGAGTGTGCTACACCTGGAGGAGCCCTCTCCTCCCAGCAGCTGCAGGAGAGGTACCTACAGTACTGCCGCCTCCGGAGAGGTGTTTCTGGAGCTCGTACCAGTACTTCCCCTCCTACCCAGGAGCTCCCCCCCATTCAGCAGATCCGAGAGTGGTACGCGCGGCGCTGCAGTCTTCGGAGTGGTGCTCCTGGTGCTGCAGACCCTGGGGGTGGCGCTGCTACTGGTGCTGAGGACCTGCCCGGTGGCGCTACTGCTACTGTTGAGGACCCGGACGTTGGAGCTGCCGCGGGTGCTGAGGATCCGAGCGGTGGCGCTTCTGCTGGTGCTGAGGACCCGGGCGTTGGAGCTGCTGCTGGTGCTGAGGACCTGGGCGGTGGCGCTGCTGCTGGTGCTGAGGACCCGGGCGTTGGAGCTGCTACTGGTGCTGAGGACCCGGACGTTGGAGCTACTGCTGGTGCTGAGGACCCTGCTGCTGGTGTCTCTGCTGGTTCTGGAGACGCTGCGCGGCTGCGACCGTACTTCGTACCGCTCCTTCAGCAGGTTCTTGGTCAGGCTCCTTCTCCCTGTCCTCCTCCCTCCGTAGAGTGTCCTCCGCCTGTCCAGCCGCAGTCACAGTTACCGCCTGCCTCGCCTCTCCCTGCTCCCTCTCCTTACACTGGTCCCACGGGAGGTCTTACAGAGCGTCGTGAGCCTGAGTCTCGTCCTGCGTCGCCTGTTCGTACTGCTCGCACTGGTCGTCGTGTCCCACGTGAGCGTCCTCCTCCTGTCCCTGGCACTCACTACATGACTCTACGTCCCTCCACTGCTCCTCAGCGTGTCCCGCTACCGTCTCCTCCTGCTTCCTCTCTTCCTACTCTTCCTGACCCGGAGTCTGACTCCCGTCGTGCTGCCAGTCCCACTGTCACGCGTCTCCTCGCTACTGTTGTCACTGACCCTACCTTTGAGTCCTCTGCTGCGTCTGCGCTGGTCGCTGAGTTGGTTGACTTTGCTGCCCGGTGTCGTCTAGACTACGCTGCTAGCCTTGTCGCTGAGTCTGAGTCTGAGTCTGTCTGTCCTCCGTCCGTCGGGGGTGAGTGTGCTCTTGGCACGGACGTCCTTGAGGACAGACAGGAGGAGTTCCAGTGCCTTGCTGCTGTTTTGCCCCGTCTCGTGTCCTTACTAGTTGCCCCTGAGGGAGACCCGGATGCTCCTGACATCCCGACCCCGCGCTCTTACGCTGAGGCGATGGCGGGTCCCTACTCCTCTCAGTGGCAGACAGCCATGGACGCAGAGATGGCTTCCTGGAAGTCCACAGGCACCTACGTCGACGAGGTTCCCCCTCCTGGGGCGAACATCGTCAGTGGCATGTGGATTTTCAGGGTGAAGCGGCCGCCGGGTTCTCCTCCTGTCTTCAAGGCGCGCTACGTTGCTCGAGGCTTCAGCCAGCGAGAGGGAGTAGACTTCTTCCAGACCTTCTCCCCCACCCCGAAGATGACCACTCTTCGGGTGCTGCTGCACATAGCCGCTCACCGCGACTACGAGCTTCACTCACTTGACTTCAGCACTGCTTTCTTACAGGGCAGCCTGCACGAGGAGATCTGGCTGCGTCGCCCTCCTGGTTTCACTGGGTCGGTTCCTCCTGGTACCCAGTGGAGGCTCCAGCGGCCGGTCTACGGTCTCCGCCAGGCACCGCGTGAGTGGCACGACACACTGAGGACGACACTTGCGGCTCTAGGGTTCGCTCCCTCTACTGCTGACCCGTCACTGTTTCTACGCACAGACACCTCGCTGCCGCCGTTCTACATCCTCGTGTACGTCGACGACCTGGTCTTTGCCACTGCTGACACCGCGGCACTCGCCCACGTGAAGTCGGAGCTACAGAGGAGACACACGTGCACAGACCTGGGGGAACTGACGAGCTATCTTGGCTTGCGGATCACCCGGGACAGAGCACGGCGCACCATCACCTTGACTCAGTCACACATGGTGCAGCAGATCCTTCAGCGCTTCCGCTTCACGTACTCCTCGCCTCAGTCCACTCCTCTGCCTACCGGTCACTCGCTCTCAGCTCTGCCTTCGGATGAGTCCGTAGAGCCGAGTGGCCCGTATCCAGAGCTTGTGGGCTGTCTCATGTACCTGATGACCTGCACTCGACCTGACCTGGCATACCCTCTTAGCATCCTTGCGCGCTATGTCGCTCCTGGCCGTCACAGGAAGGAGCACATGGATGCCGCTAAGAGGGTGTTGCGCTACTTGTGCAGTACGTCGGGCATGGGGCTAGTGCTTGGAGGGCGAGACCGAGTTGTACTCACAGGACACTCAGACGCTTCTTGGGCAGACGACCAGGCTACTCAGCGGTCGTCTCAGGGTTACACATTCAGCCTTGGCTCTGGCTCAGTTTCTTGGCGTTCTACACGCTCTTCTTCTGTTCTCAGCTCCAGTTGTGAGGCTGAGATCTACGCCACAGCCATGGCTGCCCAGGAGCTACGCTGGCTGACCTACCTGCTGACCGACCTGGGAGAGCGGCCTCGTTCTCCTCCAGTGCTGTACGTCGACAACAAGGCTGCCATTGCCTTGTGTGAGGAGCACAGACTGGAGCACAGAACGAAGCACATCGCCCTGCGGTACTTCCTTGCTCGAGAGCTGCAGCAGCGCGGTCAGCTTTGTATTCGTTACGTGGCCACTGAGGCCAACACTGCTGATGTGTTCACCAAGGCGCTTCAGCCTTGTGACCATCAGCGCTTCTGCACTCTGCTAGGCCTTGTGCCTACTGGACCTCATTTGCTTACTTCTTGACCCTGCTTGTACTGTGATCACTATATATATATATATATATATATATATATACCTGCATGTTCACTCTTGCTAGGTTGTGATCAATGTATCTCTTGCTCTATTATAAACCTGCATGTGGACTGGTCTTGTGACCGCTTGCTTGTGCTCGGAATTTGTGTGGAATCCTTGAGATCCACCCTGAGCTTGCCTTCCTTTGCTTTGACTGGTCTCGTGACCCTGTGGTTGTCTCCCACTGCGCCTATGGGGGTGTGTCAAACATTATATGTTTATATGATTGTAGGCTGTAGTGGGTTACACCTTAGGGGGTACACTAGATTAGGGTTTCCTACTTGTATCCAACTTTGTGCTAGTACAGTCATTCCAGTCTGTTGATTCTGACACCAAAGTGGGGTGTAATCAGCACAACAAGCAGTCATAATAGTAGTTCACATTTTATGAGCAAAGCTAGAGGCAGTCACAGAGGGCAAGTGAGGAGGAGGAGGGCTGGCGAGAGGAGAGAAGAGTGGAGGCGACGACTGAAGCTGCAGACACACGGGCAACAGACGGCTCTGGTGCAGCTCTAGTGGCTACCGGGAGCAAGGGCCCCGGAATACAGGAGTAACAGGCTCTGCGTCTGATCAGCAGCGACAGGAGCAACGGACCCACGGGCGACAGGTGCAACCGGCTCTCTGAGCTACCGGTGGCTATCAGAACCCCGGAATACAGGCGCTGCAGACGACACGACGGCGGCCTGTGCTCAACCTCCCCCAACAGTCCCACACCCCTCGACACACACCCCCTGCTTCGCCCCTAGCTCCACTCCCCTTTCACCCCCCTAGTACCACTCCATCGGCTGCCCACCCAACCACCCCCCTGAGTGGCAGCTGCAGCAGCGGGAGACGGAGGAGGAGGAGAAGGAGGGGACGGGGCACACAACCGGCACCCCCACACCCGCCACCCCCACACTCTACATCCCCAAACCCTAAAACGGGTGGGATAGGGGCAGGAGCGCGGGGGATGGCGAGAGGGGGACCGCGGCGGACTGGCGGGGGGGGGGGGGGGGTCGCGCGCGGCTCCCCAGGGCGCCGCGACGGACGGGCGGGGTGCGCGCGGGCTCCCTAGGGCGCCGCGACGAACGAGCGGGGCGCGCGCGGGCTCCCCAGGGCGCCACGACGAACGGGCGGGGCGCGCGCGGGCTCCCCAGGGCGCCGCGACGATCGGGCGGGGCGCGCGCGGGCTCCCCAGGGCGCCGCGACGAACGGGCGGGGCGCTCGCGTGCTCCCCAGGGCGCCGCGACGAACGAGCGGGGCGCGCGCGGGCTCCCGAGGGCGCCGCGACGAACGGGCGGGGCGCTCGCGTGCTCCCCAGGGCGCCGCAACGGACGGGCGGGGCGCGCGCGGGCTCCCCACGGCAGGAAACCGCCGCGCGCCACGGGGCGCACGGCGGGCAGAAAACCGCCGCGCACCTCGGGGCGCACGGCGGGATGAAAAATCCGTCGCACGCCACGGGGCGTGCGACACACAGAGTAGCAGTAGCAGTAGCAGTAGCAGCAGAAGGCTTAGGTGGTGGGCCCACCCACAGGATCGACCCACATTGCCTGGGCGCGATGCGTTGCTGCCCGCGCAATTTTGCCAGCTCGACAAATCAGGCAGCCAAATAGCGATGCACTGGGTACAAACAGAAAAATACACAATCTTCGAGTTAGAGTCTGTCCGGAAACAAAGACTCACACATCCGATACCCGCAATTCAGAATTAATATAATTATAACACAAATGGTTACAAGTAGACATTAAATTGTACTGCAAGATCGGAAAAAGAAAAAACTAGGGATTGGTTTCATAACCAATTTTCTCCTATTTCCAAATCAAAGATCAATACTTGTGGAACCTTAACAAGGTAAGACGGGATAACCACACTACCTTTGGTCTCGTATATGTTTCGCAATCCTTAAATACATGCGTCGAAATTTTGGATTGGTCTTAAAACCATACAGTTAAGAGGCTTTTACTAAAACTTTAGGGAGTTTGGATAATAGAGCTTGAATTTTCCAACGAACATACAAAACATGTTCAAGAGAGTTTATGAGGGTTCGTGAGGGTTTAAGACGGTTCAAGAGGGTTCAACAAGGTTCATGAGGGTTCATGAGGGTTCGTGAGGGTCCCTGAGGGTCGATAAGGATCCACTCCCTCACATCTCTGTGAGCATGCCCTGAGAGTCGCACGTGAAGCTGCTTGCATTGCTGGAGTCCCCACAAACCACCCAGCCTGTTGCGCACAGGCCTATCCTTGCACAGATTCAGACCAACAAACGCACAAACAAGCGTAGCGTGCTGCGTAGTTGGACGAACGAGATCAAATCAGTTTCTATAGCAAGGGAATAGGATGAGCTACCTGAATGTGTGAAGAAATAGTGATAAAAACAACATTTAAACGTTGAAAGGGTAACATGTTGCGCACAGGCCTATCCTTGCACAGATTCAGGCCAGCAAACGCACAAACATGCGCCACGAGCTGCATAGTTGTGCTAACGAGATGAAATCAGTTCCTATGGCTAGGTAATTGGGTGTAGTAGAGAACTGTGTGAAGAAATAGTGGTAAAAAAGGCATTCAGACGTTGGCGCAGTGACATGTTGCGCACAGGCCTATCCTTGCACAGTTTCAGGACAACAAATGCATAAACATGCGTCACACTCTGCGTAGTTGTGCTAACGAGATGAAATCAGTTCCTATGGCTAGGGAATAGGATGTAGTAACGAGCTGTGTGAAGAAATAGTGGTAAAAAAGGCATTCAGACGTTGGCACAGTGACATGTTTCGCACACGCCTATCCTTGCACAGATCCAGACTAGCAAACTCGCAAACAAACGTCACGTGCTGTGTAGTTGGGTGAACGAGGTCAAACGAGTTCCTGTGGCAAGCGAATAGGATGCGCTGACTAAATGTGTGAAGAAATAGTGCTTAAAACAACATCCAAACATTCAAACGGTGACATGTTGCGCACACGCCTATCCTTGCACAGATTAAGACGAGCAAACGCACAAACAAGTGTCACGTGCTGCGTATTTGGGTAAACGAGGGCAAACCAGTTCCTATGGGAAGCGAATAGGATGTGCTAACGGAATATGTGAAGAAATAGTGCTAAAAACAACATCTAAATGCTGAAACGGTGACATGTCGCGCACATGCATATCCTTGCACAGGTTGGGGCCAACATACGCACAAACAAGCGTCACATGCTGCGTAGTTGTGCGAACGAGGTCAAACCAGTTCCTATGGCTAGGGAGGAGGATGTAGTAAGCCATCGTGTGAAGAAAGAGTGGTAAGAATTGCATCTAGATGTTGGCGAAATGACATGTTGTGCGTAGGCCTATCCTCGCACAGATCGATCGTGGAACGCACAAACAAGCGTCACGTGCTGCGTAGTTGTGCGAACGAGCCCAAAACAGTTTCTGTGGCTACAGAATAGGATGTAGTAAGGCACCATGTGGAAAAATAATGGTAAAAATGGCATGTCGAACTGACATGTTGCGCATAGGCCTATCATCGCACAGATCTATCGTGGAACGCACAAACAAGCGTCACGTGCTGCATAGTTGTGCGAACGAGCCCAAACCAGTTCATGTGGCTAGGGAATAGGATGTAGTAAGGCATCATGTGAAGAAATAATGGTAAAAATGGCATCTAGATGTTGGCGAACTGACATGTTGCGCATAGGCCTATCCTCGCACAGATCTATCGTGGAACGCACAAACAAGCGTCACGTGCTGCGTAGTTGTGCGAACGAGCCCAAACCAGTTCCTGTGGCTACAGAATAGGATTTAGTAGGGCTGCGTGAAGAAATAGTGGTATAAATGGCATCCAGACGTTGGCGAGCTGACATGTTGCGCACAGGCCTATCCTCGCACAAATCCATCGTGGAACGCACAAACTGTCAAAATGCTAGGCCAAAACGAGAAACAGGCAAGAAGGGGTTTTGACTAACAAGCATAGGGATACATATATGCAAACCCTAGAAGGGCTGTACTCGCTATAGAGTACCCCACTGCAGGCTAGACAACCATCACATTCTGACACACCCCCATAGTCAAAGTGGGGTACAATCAACATAACAAGCAGACAGAGCAATAGTTCACAATTATAAGCAAAGCTAGAGGCTATCACAGAGGGCAAGTGAGGAGGAGGAGAAACTGTGGGAGCAAGAAGATGAGAGGCGACGGCTGAAGCTGCAGACACACAGGCAGCAGGAGTACGCCGCACTGACGCTACCAGGCTAAACCCGGACTACACGGCGACAGGGGGTCGCAGCTGGCTCGCTGTGCTCCCAGGAGTGCACACACTGTAGCTACCGGGCGCAGAGCCCCGGACTACTCAGGCCACAGGGGGTCGTGGCTCCCTGGACTTCAGGCGCTGCGGACGACAAGTCGACGGCCTCCTCTCAACTTCCCCCAGCTGTCCTGTCAAACATTATACATGTTGTATTTGTGTAGGCTGTAGTGGGTTAGCCTATAGGGGGGTCACAACATTAGGGTTTCATATTTGTACTCACAATCCTTGCTAGTTCATCATTCCAGTCCGTTCTCGTTGACATGGTTTCAGAGCAGGTCCTTCGCTAGGACCGTTTTTTTTTTAGGGCCCACCGTTCCCTACCTACCTACCTACCTAGGGCGCCTCGAATTTTTTTTTTTAACGGCCCCTATATCCCGCGACCCGCGACCCGCCCCTTAAGGCCCCGTCGCGCCGCCCCTTAGCCGCTCGCGCGCGGTCGTTTTCATACGTGCGCCCCGCCTGCTGCCCGCGCGCGCCTTATTTCCCTCGCGCGCGGCCCGTCGCCTACTCGCGCACGCCCCGCAGCCGCCCGTCGCCTGCTCGCGCACGCCCCGCAGCCGCCCGTCGCCTGCTCGCGCACGCCCCGCAGCCGCCCGTCGCCTGCTAGCGCACGCCCCGCAGCCGCTCGTAGCCTGCTCGCGCACGCCCCGCAGCCGCCCGTCGCCTGCTCGCGCACGCCCCGCAGGCCCGCAGCCCGCCGTCGCAGCGGCCGCCCGCCCGCAGCCGCCCGTCGCCTGCTCGCGCACGCCCCGCTGCCCGCGAGGCACTCGCTCTCACTGTTGTTTATTTTCTACCTACCGCGCACACTGCTGCCACTGCAGCTGCCACCAGTGCGCCGTTGCAGCTCCTGCTGCCACGCTACCTACTACTGCCGCTCGTGTGCCACTACGGACAGTCGACCCCGCCCGCGCCTTGCCTAGCGGCCCCGCCGGCCCCGTTGACCCTCCGCACACCTTTCCAGCGGCCTGATTCCTACTACTACTGTTACTACTGCTACTACTGCTACTGCTACTGTCACTATGGCTAGTCCTCCAGTTCTAGCTTTCGATGCCGAGGGCCGTCCAGTGAAGTTCGAAACCTGGCTAGATGACCTGCACCTGTTCCTACAGCTCACTGCCAAGGAAGATATCTCACTGTACGACCACGCCCTAGGCCATGCCACTGCCCCTGACTCGTCTGCTGACAGCACTCTGCGTTCCCAGTGGCAGACCCGTGATGCGCACGCTCGCTTTGCTATTCGCAACTCCCTGCCGCTAGACGAGCGCGAGCACTTCGGCCAGTGCAAGACTGCTAAGGACCTCTACACCGCTGTAGTTGCCCGCTACTCCTCACCCGCTTCTGCCACGCTAGGCCGCCTCACTCTCCCCTACCTGTTCCCCGACCTAGCCTCCTTTCACACTGTTGCTGACCTCATCACCCACCTTAAGACTAGTGAGGCCCGCTTTCGCGCTGCTATGCCTGCCGAGTTTCTCACTAGCAACCCCCCCCGCTCTGGATCACTCTCTACCACATCGTCACCCGCCTCCCTGACTCTCTGCGCCCTGTCAGGGACCACTTCCTCTCTCGCTCCCCCACTGAGCTCACTGTTGCCCTCCTCGAGAAGGAACTGCTTGCAGCTGAGGCGAGCATCGTCGCTGTAGGCACCTCTCGTGGCGACCCCCGCACCCCGTTCTTTGAGGGGTGTTCCCCTTCCCCCCTCCTCCCCTCTGTCGCCTCTGCTGCTGCTGTCGACCTTCTTGGTGCTGAGAAGGTCGGGACCGCGTCTGCTTCGAGCGGGCGCCGCAGGAACAAGGGGGGCAGGGGTGGGGGTGGCGGCGGAGGAGGTGGGGGTGGAGGCGGTGGGAGTGGAGGCGCGGCTGGGGAGACTAGTGGCGGCAGTGGGGGAGGAGACAGCAGCGGTGGGAGTGGTGGCGGAGGCGGCAGCGGAGGCGGAGGTGGTCGTGGCGGCGGCAGGGGTGGAGGTGGCCGGGGCGGCGGCGGTGGGGGTGGTGGTCGTGGAGGCACTGGCGGAGGGCAGAGTCAGCAGCCCGCCCCGACGCTTCAGGCCGCCCGTGAGTGGTATGCGCAGCGTGGCTTTACCTGCACGTACGTCATTCGCACAGGTGACCGCAGCGGCCAGCAGTGTGGGAGGCCGCACCCCACGCAGCGCTGCTTCGCGCGCCTTACCGACGCGTGGCGCACTCAGTTTCCTGCTGCCACTGAGCTGCCGCGCTGGGCTGATCTGGAAAAGAGGGGTGTTGATATTTGGGCTTTAGACTTTGATGCTATTCTCACTGCCATGTATGCGATGTCTATTAGTGGAGAGGGTGCTCAGTACTTGCGTGTTCCGCCCGACCCGGGCATTCAGGCCAGTCCGGCTGCCGCTCTAGGTGCTAGTGCGTCTGCTCCCACAGGTCCTGGTGAGGCTGCAGCCCTAGGTGCTAGTGCGTCCGTGCCCCCTGGTACTGAGTCGACTGCAGCACTGCACACCTTCACACTGAGTTGGTTGACTTTGCTGCTGCCTGTCGTCTAGACTACGCTGCTAGCCTTGTTGCTGAGTCTGAGTCTGAGTCTGTCTGTCCTCCGTCCGTCGGGGGTGAGTGTGCTCTTGGCACGGACGTCCTTGAGGACAGACAGGAGGAGTTCCAGTGTCTTGCTGCTGCTTTGCCTCGTCTCGTGTCCTTGCTAGTTGCCCCTGAGGGAGACCCGGATGCACCAGACATCCCGACCCTGCGCACTTACGCTGAGGCGATGGCGGGTCCCTACTCCTCTCAGTGGCAGACAGCCATGGACGCCGAGATGGCTTCCTAGAAGTCCACACGCACCTACGTCGACGAGGTTCCCCCTCCTGGGGCGAACATCGTCAGTGGCATGTGGATTTTCAGGGTGAAGCGGCCGCCGGGTTCTCCGCCTGTCTTCAAGGCGCATTACGTGGCTCGAGGCTTCAGTCAGCGAGAGGGAGTTGACTTCTTCCAGACCTTCTCCCCCACCCCGAAGATGACTACTCTTCGGGTGCTGCTGCACATAGCCGCTCACCGCGACTACGAGCTTCACTCACTTGACTTCAGCACTGCTTTCTTGCAGGGCAGCCTGCACGAGGAGATCTGGCTGCGCCGCCCACCTGGCTTCACTGGGTCGTTTCCTCCTGGTACCCAGTGGAGGCTTCAGCGGCCGGTCTACGGTCTCTGCCAGGCTCCGCGTGAGTGGCACGACACACTGAGGACTACACTTGCGGCTCTTGGGTTCGCGCCTTCTACAGCTGACCCGTCGCTGTTCCTGCGCACCGACACTTCGCTGCCGCCGTTCTACATCCTCGTGTACGTCGACGACTTGGTCTTTGCCGCTGCTGACACTGCAGGACTCGCCTACGTGAAGTCGGAGCTGCAGAGGAGACACACGTGCACAGACCTGGGTGAGCTGACAAGCTATCTTGGCTTGCGGATCACCCGGGACAGAGCACGGCGCACCATCACCCTGACTCAGTCACACATGGTGCAGCAGGTTCTCCAGCGCTTCCGCTTCACGTACTCCTCGCCTCAGTCCACTCCTCTGCCTACCGGTCACTCGCTCTCAGCTCTGCCTTCGGATGAGTCCGTAGAGCCGAGTGGCCCGTATCCAGAGCTTGTGGGCTGCCTCATGTACCTGATGACCTGCACTCGACCTGACCTGGCATACCCTCTTAGCATCCTTGCACGCTATGTCGCTCCTGGCCGTCACAGGAAGGAGCACATGGATGCCGCTAAGAGGGTGTTGCGCTACTTGTGCAGTACGTCGGGCATGGGGCTTGTGCTTGGAGGGCGAGACCGAGTTGTTCTCACAGGGCACTCAGACGCTTCTTGGGCAGACGACCAGGCCACTCAGCGGTCGTCTCAGGGTTACACCTTCAGCCTTGGCTCTGGCTCAGTTTCTTGGCGTTCCACACGCTCTTCTTCTGTTCTCGGCTCCAGTTGTGAGGCTGAGATCTACGCCACAGCCATGGCTGCCCAGGAGCTACGCTGGCTGACCTACCTGCTGACCGACCTGGGAGAGCGGCCTCGTTCTCCTCCAGTGCTGTACGTCGACAACAAGGCTGCCATTGCCTTGTGTGAGGAGCACAGACTGGAGCACAGAACGAAGCACATCGCCCTGCGGTACTTCCTTGCTCGTGAGCTGCAGCAGCGCGGTCAGCTTTGTATTCGCTACGTGGCCACTGAGGCCAACACTGCTGATGTGTTCACCAAGGCGCTTCAGCCTCGTGACCATCAGCGCTTCTGCACTCTACTAGGCCTTGTGCCTACTGGACCTCACTTACTTACCTCTTGACTTTGCTTGTACTGTGATCACTATATATATCTATACCTGCATGTTTACTCTTGCTAGGTTGTGATCACTGTATCTCTTGCTTTGTTATAAACCTGCATGTGAACTGGTCTTGTGACCACTAGCTTGTGCTCGGAATTTGTGTGGAATCCTTGAGATCCACCCTGAGCTTGTTGTTGCCTTGCTTTGCCTTGACTGGTCTTGTGACCCTTAGGTCTCCCCCACTTTGCCTATGGGGGTGTGTCAAACATTATACATGTTGTATTTGAGTAGGCTGTAGTGGGTTAGCCTATAGGGGGGTCACAACATTAGGGTTTCATATTTGTACTCACAATCCTTGCTAGTTCATCATTCCAGTCCGTTCTCGTTGACATGTCCCACCCCCTTTTTACACACCCCCTGCTGTTCCCCTAGCACCGCTCACACTACACCCCCTAGCGCCACTCCCTCGGCTCCCACACACCCACCCCCCTCAGCGGCAGCTGCAGTAGTGGGAGACGGAGAAGGAGGAGGAGGAGGGGAACGGCACTCAGTGGCTTCACCCCCATACCCCTCACCCCCAAACCCTAATTCAGGAGAACGGGCTGTAGGAGGGGTGGGGCGCCAGTAGAAGCACGGGGGACAGTGGGGAGGGCAGGGGCAGCGAGGAACGGGCCGCCCACGGGCCTGGCATAGCCGCCCGAACCGCGCGCAGGCGGCCCGAGCCGCGCGCGGGCCTGGCGCTTCCCGTACGGGCCGCGCGCGGGCCTGGCGCAGCCCGTACGGGCCGCGCGCCGGCTGTACGGGCCGCGCGCAGGCCACGACGGGCGACGGGGGGCGACGCGCGGGTCCCCGTCGCCCGTCGCAGCGCCTCCCGGGGGCGACGCGCCGAGTGACGGGGCAAAAAAACCGCCGCGCGCCAAAATCGCTGCGCGCCCGGAGCGCGCGGCAGGCAGGAAACAGCAGGAAACAACAGCGGAAGCTTCTGGTGGGACCACCCACAGGATCGACCCAGGAGGGTCGACCCGCTCTGATAGCATGTCAAAATGCTAGGCCAAAACGAGAAACAGGCAAGAAGGGGTTTTGACTAACAAGCATAGGGATACATATATGCAAACCCTAGAAGGGCTGTACTCGCTATAGAGTACCCCACTGCAGGCTAGACAACCATCACATTCTGACACAAACATACGCCTCGTGCTGCGTAGTTGTGCGAACGAACCCAAACCAGTTCTTACGGATAGGGAATAGGATGTAGTAGGGCACTGTGCAAAGAACTAGTGGTAAACAAGAGATCCAGACGTCGAAATAGTGACATGTTGCGGACTGACCTATCGTTGCACAACTTTCCGTGCTCAATTGTTTTGAAACAACACATCTTTCTATTAGATGCTACAAATTTGACATTCTTAACATGCTCAGAGTATAGTAATTGCTGCAAGGGAATTGGCCTCAGAAACTGGTTTGGGGTTCAGCGCTAATTATCAATGCAATGAATTTCCAAAATGATTAGGCGTGCGTGTAATTACAAGGGTCGATATCTTGAGTAGGTAACAAAATTATTTCGAAATAGACCTAGTAGGTATAATTGGTTACAAACTATGCAGGTACCTTAATTTATATCTAACACCATTAGTTCCGTTGTGTAACCCAAAACTCCTTAGCGGGATTTGTTCTCGAAAGGAACCTTGCTCCGGAACCTGTGATCGGACGAAAGGGGCGAATTTAAAACAGGAAAGCAAACGAAGCTGAGGTATTTCGCTAACAGCAGCTATCCCGTAGGTATGAATCGAGATCCAATAAATTTCGTCCACGCAAGCTGCACGCCAACTCACGCTTTCGTGACCCCCCGGATTCCCGAAGCGCCCGCGCTGAAAGCAACTTCAGTGTAGGTTTGGCGCAACTTTGAGTAGAGCTACGATGAAGTACCTGAAGCAAAACCTACCCCCCCAACCCCCCTGTTTTTCCGCTGGCGGTGGAGTAGGCGTTGGCAGTGAGGGCGCAGCGGGGCATCGAAGGCGCAGCGGGCCAGCGAAGGCGTAGCGGCGGCGGCGACGCGTGCGGCGAGCATGAAGCGGCAGCCAGCCTCCGCAGAGTTCGCGGCTTACCAGGTCCGCCGCGCCACTTGCTCGATCACGTCGGTCGGCCCGCCGTAGCGCCCCTAACACGTGAACGGCAGGCTCGTTTCCAGCAGCAGCTTGCGAGCTGCCCGATGTCATGGTGCCATGCCATGGCGGTGCCATGCCATGGCGGTGGCATGCCATGGCGGTGGCATGCCATGGCGGTGCCATGCCATGGCGGTGCCATGCCATGGCGGTGGCATGCCATGGCGGTGCCATGCCATGGCGGTGGCATGCCATGGCGGTGGCATGCCATGGCGGTGGCATGTCATGGCGGGCATGACCCCACCTCATGCCCCTCAACCCACCTCACACTCGTTGGGAAGAAACGTGAGCAGCGTAGCTCTTCCATCTCCGTGCGCGCGCTCGCCCACACTCCTCGTCCCGCGCAAGCCGCTGTGCTGCGCTCAAGTCCTTGCTCGCGTGCACAAGCTCTGCTCCCTTGTTGCGCCCCTCCATCCGCCCACTGCGTGCAGAAGAGCGTGAAGCACAGGGCTCGTTTGGATCCTGTCAATGAGCAACACGTGGCTGGACCTGCTGCTGCCACGTCAGCACTGCAGGAGAAGAAAGCAGGCGGGCAGATGAAGGTGAAAGGCGGTTCAAAGGCTTGTCGCTTGACGAGTCTGCTTGTCTCGATGCTCGTTCACTGTTGCCTCTTTGACCCTTGCTCAATGGGTGCTGGTGGTGGCAGTGGTGATGGTGGTGGTGGTGGGTACACAACAACTCGCTGCACCTTCTCTCATCTCGCCTCTCACGCCCTCTGCTGCTGCTTTCCTTTCTACGTCTCCCTGCACCGAGTTCCGTCTCCCTTCCCTTCCTTTTCTCCCTCTTCTTCTAATCCTCCTCCATCTCTCATTCCTCCCCAATCCCACACCCGCCTTCGGCTAACCTTTCTTGTTACCTTTCCCTTCGTTATGGCCCGTGGTCATCAGGTCCGGTGGCGGTGGGTGGACGTGGAGGGGCAGGAGGGCGAGGAGGAGTTGGACCGCGCGGCGGTGATGCAGCGCACGGGGCTGCACGCGCGCGACCTGCGCATCCTCGACCCGCTGCTCTCCTACCCCTCCACCATCCTCGGCCGCGAGCGAGCCATCGTCCTCAACCTCGAGGTGAGCGCGCCATCGTCCTCAACCTCGAGGTGAGCGCGCCATCGTCCTCAACCTCGAGGTGAGCGCGCCATCGTCCTCAACCTCGAGGTGAGCGCGCCATCGTCCTCAACCTCGAGGTGAGCGCGCCATCGTCCTCAACCTCGAGGTGAGCGCGCCATCGTCCTCAACCTCGAGGTGAGCGCGCCATCGTCCTCAACCTCGAGGTGAGCGCGCCATCGTCCTCAACCTCGAGGTGAGCGCGCCATCGTCCTCAACCTCAAGGTGAGCGCGCCATCGTCCTCAACCTCGAGGTGAGCGCGCCATCATCCTCAACCTCGAGGTGAGCGCGCCATCGTCCTCAACCTCGAGGTGAGCGCGCCATCGTCCTCAACCTCGAGGTGAGCGCGCCATCGTCCTCAACCTCGAGGTGAGCGCGCCATCGTCCTCAACCTCGAGGTGAGCGCGCCATCGTCCTCAACCTCGAGGTGAGCGCGCCATCGTCCTCAACCTCGAGGTGAGCGCGCCATCGTCCTCAACCTCGAGGTGAGCGCGCCATCGTCCTCAACCTCGAGGTGAGCGCGCCATCGTGCTCAACCTCGAGGTGCCGCCCCGCCCCGACTGCCCTGCCCTGCTCTGCCTCACCCCGCCATCGTCCTCAACCTCGAGGTGAGCAGCGCTTTGGGATGGGGGTGTTGCTCAACCTGCCCTGCCCTGCCATGCCCTGCCCTGCCCTGCCCTGCCCTGCCCTGCCCTGCCCTGCCCTGCCCTGCCCTGCCCTGCCCTGCCCTGCCCTGCCCTGCCTTGCCCTGCCCTGCCTTGCCCTGCCCTGCCCTGCCCTGCCCTGCCCTGCCCTGCCCTGCCCTGCCCTGCCCTGCCTTGCCCTGCCTTGCCCTGCCTTGTCCTGCCCTGCCATGCTTGTGGATAGAGAGGGGAGTGTGAGATGAGCGTGAATGGCTGCAAGTGAAGTTCTTGAGCGCGCTTTGGTTTCTGTCTGGTGAAGCGAGTGATGGCACGAGGTCGCACGGGCAAAGGCCATGGAACAGGACAGGCTGGCAACGCTGGCCGCAGGTGGGACTTCGGTGTTGAATGCCGTCTGGTTGACTCGAATTGGGGGCCCAAAATATACAGAGTATTGTTTTTTTTCACATGTCGAGTTGAGTGCCAGGCACAGGCTGCATTTTCTCTTTTGCTTCTACTCTCACATCAACATCCCTGTTGCTCCTCTTTGCCTTCCATGTGTGCTTGTCGTGTGTGGAACCTTCCTCCGCCACTCATCTGCCCGGGGTGGTGGCGGCACGGGCAGCACCTCAAGGCCATCATCACGGCTGAAGAGGTGCCTTTCTGCCCTTCATTGCGCACTTGGTGCCATGCTCCCTCCATGCCATGCCATGATGCCATCCCATGCCCACCTGCGATCCCATGCCCACCTGCCATCCCACGCCCACCTGCCATCCCATCCCATGCCCATCCATGCATTTGCTGCTGCTGCTCTCCCATTTTGCATCTGCCCTGCATGTCACCTTATGCTCATGATCTTTCCTGCCCTGTCTGCACCAGGCACTGCTTCAATCTGAGTTGGAACCGTTCCTCGCAACTCAAATGACCATCAACCGTACTTTTTCCTTTACATTCCTTTCACGCCTTTCACGCCTTTCATGCCTTTCACCCTGTGTGCTCTCCCCTCCGCTGGACTGGCCTCCCTGTGAAGCATACCCCCGCCACCCCCTCCGTCCGCCATGCCCCTCCCTCTCTCTCCCCTGCTCTGCAGGTGCTGCTGCGCAACCCGGCGCACGAGGGCGTGCAGCGCTTTGTGGACGACCTGCTGCGCCGCCTGCATCTGCAGCCTGCTGCTGGGCCCCCTGCCGCTGCTCCAGGGGCTGCTGCTGCTGCTGCTGTGCCGGGCGCAGCTGAAGCTGCCATTCCCGGTGCTGCTTCCCCTGGCCGCATTGCCACCGCTGCTCATGCTCCCCATTTGGCTGCTGCTGCTGGCGGCGGTGTGAGTGGCGCTGATGGGTCTGCGAGCAGGCACGACTCACGCAGTGGCGATGCAAGCAAGGTGCATGGGGGTGGAGGGGGGAGAGAGGACCATCAAGGGAGTGAGGGGACAAGGGAGAGTGGGAGCGCTGTTCATGGGAGCGATGCGGCAAGAAGAGCAGATGAGCGGCGGAGAGTACGTGCGACATCAGAGATTGAGATGGCGGAGTGTGACGCGCGTGAGCGACGTGGGCCAGTGGATGGCGAAGGGGAGGAGGCGGAAGATGAGGGGGAGGAGGAAGAGGAGGAGGAGGAGGATGCATGGGAGGGCATGGGCAGTGCGCACGGGTCGAGGGCAGAGAGTGAGCCGCTCACCCTGCGACTGCGCGTGAAGGAAGGCGGTGGGGGGAAGGGCATGGGGCTAGAAGCAGAGGGGGGGGAGGGGGGTGGAGGAGAGAGGGAAGCAAAGGGATGGCAGCATGAGGAAGAGGAGGACGAGGAGGACATGGAGGAGTGTGAGTCCCGCTGTACCATGCCATGTGTCTGGTTCACAAGGCGTCTGGTTTATCTGCCATTGTTGCACAATGATTCATGCTGTAGGTTCCGTGGGTTAGACTTGTTTCAACTGGAACCCCAGCCGGGTCGACTCAAATCGTTAGAAATAGAAGAAGGGCTCTAGGCGAACTGTGCTGGTTACTGTGCTCATTTCTAATTGTAACGCACCCACCGGCTTTCCTGCTGCCCCCACGCGCTCTCCTGTGCATGGAGCATCAGACCGGCCATTTGAGTTCATCGCGTTGGAGGTGGCGTTGGAGCAGGTGTGCCGTGCGCTGGACTCGCACACCACACTGCTCGAGAACGAGGCCTACCCCGCCCTCGATCAGCTCACCTCGCGAGTCAGTGGCCCTGCCCCCACCCCTGCCCCCACCCCTGCCCCACCCCTGCCCCCACCCCTGCCCCACCCCTGCCCCTTCCACCCTGCCACTCTGCGCTTCTCTCTGCGCTTCCGCCCCCTCGCTTATCAAGTCAAAGTAGAGCCCAGCCATCGCTGCATGCAACGGAGTTAGCACCTCATCGTTGCACGTCACATCTTGCACAAGTGAATGCACTTCAATCTCTGCTTGTGGTTGTGTGCTTGTGTTCATGGCTGGGATTGTCATGGTGGTGGGTGGCAGGTGAGCAGTCTCAACCTGGACCGAGTGAGAAGCATGAAGAA
Organism: Closterium sp. Yama58-4; assembly: GCA_947470075.1. Classification (NCBI taxonomy): domain Eukaryota; kingdom Viridiplantae; phylum Streptophyta; class Zygnematophyceae; order Desmidiales; family Closteriaceae; genus Closterium; species Closterium sp. Yama58-4. The sequence continues at coordinate 700,656 of CANIUD010000252.1, forward strand.
CAGAATGAGTCGACTCATCGCTCGCGTGCAGAAGGTATGTTTTCCTGCTTTACGTTTTATTTGTGTTCACATCCATGACTCAGCCCCCCCATGCACGGTTCACCACCTGCCCATCCTTTGCTGCTCACGCTTGTGCTCGCCACATGCATGCATGGCATGGCATGGCATGGCACGGCACGGCACGGCATGGCATGGCATGGCATGGCACGGCACGGCATGGCATGGCACGGCATGGCATGGCATGGCATGGCACGGCACGGCATGGCATGGCATGGCATGGCATGGCATGGCATGGCATGGCATGGCATGGCATGGCATGGCATGGCACGGCATGGCACGGCATGGCATGGCATGGCATGGTATGGCATGGCATGGCATGGCATGGCATGGCATGGTATGGCATGGCATGGCATGGCATGGCATGGCATGACATGGCATGGCATGGCACGGCATGGCATGGCATGGCATGGCATTGCATGGCATGGCACGGCATGGCATGGCATGGCACGGCATGGCATGGCATGGCACGGCATGGCATGGCATGGCATGGCATGGCATGGCACGGCATGGCATGGCACGGCATGGCATGGCATGGCACGGCATGGCATGGCATGGCACGGCACGGCACGGCATGGCATGGCATGGCATGGCATGGCATGGCACGGCATGGCATGGCATGGCACGGCACGGCACGGCATGGCATGGCATGGAATGGCATGGCATGGCATGGCATGGCATGGCACGGCACGGCACGGCATGGCATGGCATGGCATGGCATGGTATGGCATGGCATGGCATGGCATGGCATGGCAGGTGAGGGAGGAGTTGGAGCAGCTGTTGGACGATGATGATGACATGGCTGAGATGTTCCTCACCCGCATGGCCGCCGCACCGCCCTCCCCCACCGCCACCTCGCTGCACGGCGCCGCCTCCCTCGCCTTCTCCCTGCCCGCCCCCGCCGCCCTCCACGCGCCATTTGCCACTTCCCCGCTCGGCTCGCGCATGTCCATTGGCGGGCGGTGGGGTGCCATGGGCATGGGCATGGGGGCGGGGGGCGGCGGCATGGCGGCGGTGATGAGCCGCGCGAGTGCCTACAGCAGTGCGCACTCCGACAACGACGATATTGAAGAGCTGGAGCAGCTGCTGGAGGTGAGCAGCTGCTGGAGGTGAGCAGCTGCTGGAGGTGAGCAGCTGCTGGAGGTGAGCAGCTGCTGGAGGTGAGCAGCTGCTGGAGGTGAGCAGCTGCTGGAGGTGAGCAGCTGCTGGAGGTGAGCAGCTGCTGGAGGTGAGCAGCTGCTGGAGGTGAGCAGCTGCTGGAGGTGAGCAGCTGCTGGAGGTGAGCAGCTGCTGGAGGTGAGCAGCTGCTGGAGGTGAGCAGCTGCTGGAGGTGAGCAGCTGCTGGAGGTGAGCAGCTGCTGGAGGTGAGCAGCTGCTGGAGGTGAGCAGCTGCTGGAGGTGAGCAGCTGCTGGAGGTGAGCAGCTGCTGGAGGTGAGCAGCTGCTGGAGGTGAGCAGCTGCTGGAGGTGAGCAGCTGCTGGAGGTGAGCAGCTGCTGGAGGTGAGCAGCTGCTGGAGGTGAGCAGCTGCTGGAGGTGAGCAGCTGCTGGAGGTGAGCGGCTGCTGGAGGTGAGCGGCTGCTGGAGGTGAGCGGCTGCTGGAGGTGAGCGGCTGCTGGAGGTGAGCAGCTGCTGGAGGTGAGCAGCTGCTGGAGGTGAGCAGCTGCTGGAGGTGAGCAGCTGCTGGAGGTGAGCAGCTGCTGGAGGTGAGCAGCTGCTGGAGGTGAGCGGCTGCTGGAGGTGAGCGGCTGCTGGAGGTGAGCGGCTGCTGGAGGTGAGCGGCTGCTGGAGGTGAGCGGCTGCTGGAGGTGAGCGGCTGCTGGAGGTGAGCAGCTGCTGGAGGTGAGCAGCTGCTGGAGGTGAGCAGCTGCTGGAGGTGAGTGGCTGCTGGAGGTGAGCGGCTGCTGGAGGTGAGCGGCTGCTGGAGGTGAGCGGCTGCTGGAGGTGAGCGGCTGCTGGAGGTGAGCGGCTGCTGGAGGTGAGCGGCTGCTGGAGGTGAGCGGCTGCTGGAGGTGAGCAGCTGCTGGAGGTGAGCAGCTGCTGGAGGTGAGCAGCTGCTGGAGGTGAGCGGCTGCTGGAGGTGAGCGGCTGCTGGAGGTGAGCGGCTGCTGGAGGTGAGCAGCTGCTGGAGGTGAGCAGCTGCTGGAGGTGAGCAGCTGCTGGAGGTGAGCGGCTGCTGGAGGTGAGCGGCTGCTGGAGGTGAGCGGCTGCTGGAGGTGAGCGGCTGCTGGAGGTGAGCAGCTGCTGGAGGTGAGCAGCTGCTGGAGGTGAGCAGCTGCTGGAGGTGAGCAGCTGCTGGAGGTGAGCAGCTGCTGGAGGTGAGCAGCTGCTGGAGGTGAGCAGCTGCTGGAGGTGAGCAGCTCTCATTGTCATAGTGGCCTCGTGGCCAAGTGGTCTTTGTGGTGTTTCTAAATAGTGGCCTCGTGGCGTCCATCATAGTAGCGGCAAGTGCCTTTGCCTTCTCCGCCATCACCTTCCTTGCCTCTCTCTCCACATTCTTCAGCTGCTCTCTCTTGTTCCCTTGTGCTCCATCTGTGCTCTCCTTCGCCCCACCGCAGTCCTACTTCGTGCAGATAGACAGCATCCTCAACAAGCTCTTCACTGTGAGCCACCCACGCCACCCATGCCACCCATGCCACCCATGCCACCCATGCCACCCATGCCACCCATGCCACCCATGCCACCCATGCCACCCATGCCACCCATGCCACCCATGCCACCCATGCCACCCATGCCACCCATGCCACCCATGCCACCCATGCCACCCATGCCACCCATGCCACCCATGCCACCCATGCCACCCATGCCACCCATGCCACCCATGCCACCCATGCCACCCATGCCACCCATGCCACCCATGCCACCCATGCCACCCATGCCACCCATGCCACCCATGCCACCCATGCCACCCATGCCACCCATGCCACCCATGCCACCCATGCCACCCATGCCACCCATGCCACCCATGCCACCCATGCCACCCATGCCACCCATGCCACCCATGCCACCCATGCCACCCATGCCACCCATGCCACCCATGCCACCCATGCCACCCATGCCACCCATGCCACCCATGCCACCC